>VZDJ01007749.1:28738866-28786284 GCA_008694505.1 Cyanoderma ruficeps | reverse complement strand
TTTTTTTTTTTTCTTTAATGTGGTATTATTCAAACAGGTTGGCAACTGACAACTGAGATCATGATGGCAAAGACAGTTTAAAAAAATATCATGAATTAATTATTTTCTCCCATGCCTGGCTGTATCACTTATCAGGCCTTCAATGGGAGCACTGGCCCAGCTCCCTTACCACGTGCACGCTAATGGCTTGCTCCTCTATTATCCTTTTGATCAGACACAGGTGGACAACAAGGCCTCCTCCTTGTCTGTTGAAAAAGGTGCACACTGTTGTCAGGGTGATTATATCTAATTACATCCCAGTTAATTATCAGACCTGAATAATTATGGCAGAGCTACTCTCCTTCAGAGATAGGTGCATCTTCCAGATGTCACACTACGGTCTCCACAGGGCAATTTCCCAAGACCCTTTGTTGGGATGTGCTGGCTGCAGGAAGGGGCTGTGGGAGAGCTGCTGAGATCCATCAGGGACAAAACAGTCCAGTGGTCTTCACCTGCCCTCCCTGAACTCACAGCTAACTGGGCTGAGCTGCTTTCTGTTACACTGGTAGCAGAGCCCCCATTCCTCTCCTGCTGCACCACAGCAGGGGTGGAGGAGGTAGAGAAAAATCGAGACTGAAGTTGAGACTGGGATGAAGTGAGGGGTGGGGAGGAAGAGGTTTTAAGATTTTGTTTTATTTCTCTTTATCCTACTCTGATTTTTTTGGTAATAAATTAATTTCCCCAAGTGGAGTCTGTTTCGCCCATGACAGTAATCAGTGAGTGATCTCTCCCCACCCTTATCTTGACCCACAAACCTTTTGTTGTATTTTCTGTCCCCTGCCCAGCTTAGTAGGGAGGAGAGGCTTTGGTGGACACCTGGCACTGAACCAAGGTCAACGCACATCTCATGAGTGATGCTTATGTGTGTGAGTGTCCTGATGGACTAGATCAGGTGACAGCAGTCATCTCAAACCCCATGTGTTCATATTGCCTGCAGCTTCTGTACAGTCTCCTCAGCCTGGATCTAGCTGTTCTCTGAAAGCTGTGAATATCTCTGACAACCTGAAAACAGAAAATATTTTTTTAAAAAATTAATCTATTGGATATGAAGTAATATATAGCTGCTTTCACTTCAAGGGCTACTCCAGAATCTGCACTGCAGGCAAGAGCAAGAAAGAAACAGTGGCATAAAACCCAGCGTAGACATTTATCTAAAGACATGCATGTCAAGNCAAGCCAACAAAAACCCCACTTCCCTGACAGATTATCAAGCTTGCTTTACTTTAAAATCTCAGCAACTGTCCCACAAGGGACAGCTGCTAAATTTAATATTGATGAAAACAGCCTTTTACTGTTAA
This sequence comes from Cyanoderma ruficeps, assembly GCA_008694505.1. NCBI lineage: Eukaryota > Metazoa > Chordata > Aves > Passeriformes > Timaliidae > Cyanoderma > Cyanoderma ruficeps. Next base: position 28,784,947 of record VZDJ01007749.1, on the reverse strand, counting down.
AGCATCTCAGGTTTTAAAGTATTTTTTTTTTAATTCAAGAAAAAATAAAATAAAATAAAATAAAATACTATCAGCTTCCAAGTTTTAGTATAATTCTGACATTCTCTTTATAGTATAAATGCAAGCCCTACTTTGAGTTTCAGTTTGATCTTGGGCTCAGGAGATGCCTCTGCATTTGAATTTGATTCTGAGATGTGATTTTGAATTGCTTCTCCCCATGGTCCTCATGTACCACACTTTGCTTCATAGGGTGGAGTGATCGTTTCTACCTAGTGCTTTTCCAGTGGATGAATATAAACCACAGTGCATACACCAGGAGTGCAACTGAAAGTCTGTTCTGTGGGATCAGAGCAGATGTAGTCCCAAGGACACATATCATGGGTGGTGGGTCCCCAGCACCTGCCATTCACTCCACAAGCCCATTCCTACCATGACAAATCACTCACTGTTACAGGTTTAGCAACTGATGTCTGGTGGCATTGAGGCCAATGATACATGTGCTAAACAATTTCTGTTCTTAATTAGCTCTGAAATTACTATTTTTCCAAATTGCTCACTCCTCTCTTGTTTCTGAATTGTAACACAGGTCAAATAGGTTTTCTGTTTGCTACCAGTAAATCACAACCTACTTTTATGTTATTTATACAACATCAGCACTTTTTTCAGCTTTTTAAACATGTAAACTGTCCAGTCCTTTCAGTCTTTTCTCAGATGGGAAATTTCACACGCCCTTTTCCATTCCTGTCACCTTTCTCTGAACTCTGTCTTGCTCTGGTGCAGGCTCCTTGTGAAACTTGGGAGTATTGGGTCTCCAGTCCTGCATATGTTATTCCAAATGTGAATGCATCATCGACTTACATAATTAATTGCTTGCATTTTACACATTATTCTCTATCCTGTTCCTTTTGCAGTCTAACATCTTGCCTGACCAATAAATTAGAGCTGTGCTCTGCATCCAAATGATCACTGAGACGTCCACCGTGACACTCAGCTGCCTTTCCCAAGCGACTGCAGGTCACTGAGAGCCCTGCAAGGCATATGAGCACATCCATTTTTTTTCTCCCCTTCAGTGTGCAGCACTTTGAACAGAGCTGAACCTTGTATGACACCATGTCACCCATTCATCTAGTCAGATAATGTGCCTGTGAAGTTGCTCACAGATTTTTTAGAATTTGACTAATTCTGTATTTGCAGATTTGGTGGATTCACAATCACCTTTTTTTCCAGATCTTTCCTGAGTATCCTGGGCAACCCAGGAGGCCATATGGATCCTTAAATAACCTGAAAGGCAAATTTTTGCTATGCTGAAAAATACATTTAAACTTACTTTCTTTTCTTCCTGTCTCAGAGTTAAATAAAACTCTCACATGAGCAAACATTATATGGGATTTTTTCTCTTTCCTTTTTACGCTCTCCTCTCTCAGTATCCAGGGCTGTCCCACCCATATAGGTGCAAGCAGAAAAAACCAAAGAGTTCATTAAAAGTCAGCAAGAGGAGAAATCTTACTCCAAGACCACTCCAAAACACTGAGAATGGTTATGGTACACACTGGTATCCACTAACAGCTTTGTGCCTATTAGGAGTAATGTTCCTCTATTATATTGGAATTAAAACACCATAATTTACCTTTATTTCTGTGTCAGCCCATATTTATCTGAGGTTTTAGGAGCACTGCATGTCTGTCCCTGTTTTTATTTCAGTTTTATTTTCAGGATAAAGCAGTGCATGATATGGCGTTGCCCGAGATTGGCAGACTCCAACATGGCATGGAAGAGAGGGACAGGAAAGGTGCCAAGCAGGAATTAAGTCTGCATTCTGCCAGAACAATGCCACATCATACAGACGTGTCCTGGAGCACACAGCACCCTAGTGATAATTTCACAGAATTAATTTTCCCAAAATGAAGAAAAAAAAAATAAAAAAGGCAACAGCACAAAAAGGATGAGGCAAATTACCAACACTAATCAGTCTCTCTCTCTCTCTTCCTTTCCCCCTTGTATGATAATTATGATAATTAACAAGCTAACAAGCTTCTAGTAAAAACAGTTCCAGAATTTCAATGTATAATTAATATTTACATCCATAACAAGTTGTCATTTATGGTGCATGTTGATTTTTTTTCAAAGGAAATTGTGCTTTGTACTCAGAATAGAAAAATCCTTCAAGAACATGCACTAAAAAGGCATCCTAAATTCAGAAATCTTGTCCTTATTTGCTATTTATTTATGCAGTAATATGCAAGTGTTTTAACATCTGGGTTTATACAAATTATGAGTGCACATATGTAAATAGATGCAGTTTAATCTTTTTCTTCACAGAAGGCCATAAATCCACCACCATACTCAAAGTCACTTTTGTTCCAGGTGAGTCCTTGCACATAAACCTTGTATCATCTTTTAGTGACCTGTAAAACCAAGTTCAGGTGACCAGTCATTTGCAGAAATGATGGGTCCTTATTATGCAAAACAGCTGCTTGTTTTTGCATGTTTTCTTCAAGAAAGCTGCATCTGTAGTTTTCCACTTGCTAGGAAACATAGAGCAGGAGGCAAGTTCTACACTAAAATTGGCTCGAATTTCTCAGTGCTCATGCAGGGTGGTAGCCATACTCAGATAACTCAGTGATGATGAACAAGAGTTGCCTAGAGAAGTAACAGCCACTTCTCCTTGAGTATAAAACATCACCCATGGGCAGCTGGGTAAACTGGCTCCAACAGACATCTTAAAACTGCAACTTCTGCATTACAGCTGAAAGATGCTACCACCTGAGAAGACTGGTACTATCTCAAGGGTAGGTTTTGATTTGAGTTCCTCTTAACTCATCCCTATGTGATGGCTCTTGCCTCACCTTATGGCAAATGGCTGTCCTCAGACTCTCACAAGATGATGGCATTTCAAAGGAGTAACCAAAGGAGATGGGACACTGATTTACTTGGCACCAAAAGAATAGGTTAAAGGATGAAGAAAATCTCCAGAGATATATACAGAAGAGAAGCACTGAGAGATACAGCCAACAAAAATTCTGGCAAGATTTACTGTTCTTATTAATTAATATTTGATCCAACAATGTATGTTCTTTGGCCAGTTGTTTTTCAGGTTTTGTCCTCCCCACAATTTCAATAACCAAAGGAAGCACGGGCAGTTGGGTGAAGGGCTTGTTCGACCAGTGCAGCCCCAGGGCAAGGACAATGGTGCTCTAGGTTGGGAACCAGCTCAGCCTCCAGCTCCCTCCGGTGGAGACCACGGCCCATGCTCCCGAGGTATCTGCTTGACAGGAGAGCTGGGAATAGGGAACAAGGGGCAGAAAAAGTGAGGGAATACACACTGGGGAAACTAGAGTGGCTTTGGGTCTCTTTGACACACAAGTATTCCAGGAAAGGAAAGGCACTGTAAATATCCACAACCTAGAGAGAAACTCAGGAATACCGAACTTCAGGAGGGGAGTCAACACTTCATATTTAAGTTGGAATCTAAGGTAGATTTATCCATAAGTGAAGTTGTACCTGAATTCTGGCATTGCTTCTTCGCTAGATGAGATGAAATATGTGGTCTAAATGTACAGTCAAGTCCACAGAACCTGAAGTAGTTAAAACACTTCATTAAATCAGTCACATCCCAGCTGTGGAGAATAAGCATTCATCTACACCAAGTCATCATTCTGCACAATATTTCATGGCAAAAAAATAAGGAAGAGTCATGACCTTGTGCTTCTTCCAAACTACTACAGACAGATCCCTGTGAACTTTGATAGTGAAGTAATTTTGTCACTGTTTCCTTAGTGACTGGAAAACTTTGAATGAATTCCTTACAAATATATTGCGGTCACCTTGCTTGGATACTTGCCAAAAATTGATTAAATATGCACAAAAAGTCAGAACAGGAATATGCCTAGTGTGCAAACCTAGAAAATGCTTTCTAAGCTCTGACTCCTGTATTTGTTTCAAGCCCGGAGGTGGGTACTTTGCCATGATGAAATGTAGAAGAAGTATTGCACACAGGATGCTCAACAGCTGTTGGGCCGTACATTTGATTAATAAGGGCAAAATAATGACACAGGAGACTTAGATTTCTTCCACAAAGCACTTCACCTGGTACCATATGGCATTTAATTAAGAAACCAGGACACTACAAGACACAAGCTCTTAGATAAAATTTATTAAAAATTAACTGATATTCTCAAAGTGCAATTCGAAGTGAGAAATCTTTGTTGTGGGTTTCAATCTCTACAAAGTGGGTGTGACATATATATATATAACATATTTATATCTATTTTTATCAGTGGAGAAAAAAAGATTTAGCATCGCAGGTGGCACAAGATAACACTTCTATTTATCTATGTGCAATTAAATTATGGTAGGAGTTAGGCAGTTCAGATAGCCCTCTTAAGCCACAAAATATTGTGATGGAATGAAATCCCTTTTTTACTGTGGACACTGAAGCATTTCTCTGCTGTTGTCAGCCTCTTACTAACTGTGCACTGGTCCAAAAGTGTGAATATTTAGGGACTGCTTAGGCAAGGAAACAGTTCAACAGCTATACAGAGGCAAATTAGCAGCAGTAGTGCTACTGTCAGTAAGGAGGATGCAAAACTGCTTTCAGAGGGACTAAATAATAAGCTTCAGATGAAAAAGAGGAAATAGGAGGGACTCATTCTTGTAGGACTTTCAGTTCAATCAGGGAACCCTCTAGGGACAGAAAGAACAGATTTACCTAGCCATGATCCTGAGCTAAGACTACCAAATGGAAAAGAAGTTGAAAAACTTAAACAGCTTCACCCCTTCCCAACTCTTCTGAAGGATAAGAAATAAAATTAAAACATATATGTGTGTGTGTGTGTGTGTGTACTCCTGCTTATTATTTCTTCAGATCTTTCTCTCATGTTCTTCTAAGCAGTTTGTAACACTGTGTTAGAGTCTGGCACAAAGCCTATCTGTGCCTTTTTATACTTGTACTGGATCTGCAGCCCCAGAGAACCCCTGAGGATGCAGCTTTGGAAATGGCTGTTTGTGCAGCAGTGGGAGTCCACAGCTCACAGCTCAAAGGCAAGGCCCTTTCCTGACACCCCACATTGGGCTGTGAGAGATCCCACAATGAAAATTCTGGTTAAAGACAATTTTGGCTCACTTTGGACTGACACTGAAGAGGTGGGAAACATCACTTCTTACTTGGTGGTGAAGTAAATATTTGGCATGGACTTTATCCTTGGAGGATACTTCAACAAAGATTCACTTACTGAGCATGCAAGCTTTATTATTAGCTCAGGGAACTCAATTTTCTTGCGAAAATAAGACCACTAGCTGCTTTATTCAGCTAGGCTCTTTCTGATAGTCTGGGTTCAGACCATGGGGACAATGACTCACATCTTAAAATTAAAAGTCATCACTACACTGAGCATCCAGATTTTCAAACACCCCCTGTTTGTGCCTTGTCTTCTTACAGGCCATTCATGTAAGGGAAAATAAAGAGCTTCACCTTAGTCAGAACGTGTCAGCATTTGAGTCAATGGCAAACCTGATTTATTTTTTCTCCCAATAGGTAAGAATGTTCTCCTGTGCAGAATAACAGATTAAATGTGTTTTAAATTAGAGTAGAGAAGGATACAAATCTATTCACATAATAAATAAAATCCTCCACTTAAGATGCACAATGCAAGATGTGGAGAACCAAGAAGCTGTTCTCATCTCAGAATCTGGCTGCAATAGGGACATAATCCAGAGTGGCTACTCTGTTAACTTCCAGTTTGGACATAATAATTTTCTACAGAGTGTTGCCTACATTTAGCTGGTTTTGGAGGTGAGTTAATTGAAGCAACCAATAGATGTTATTTTGTGACAAGCAAAATCATCTCCTGTTTAAGGAGATGACTCAGAGCATTGTTTTAAATTCACCCCCTCTCAGACACTCAGTTATTTTGTCTCCCCATGAGGACATTTCATCAGATGTGCCCTCAGACTGGACTCCTTGCCATATGTTATTCTACAAAACACTTGATAAGAGGCAGTGCAAGCTTACTGTGACAGGGCAGGATGTCAGACTGCAAGGAGGTGGGTGCCCTCCAGCATGCCATCCTTCAGCTCCCAGAGAGGCTAGAGTGTGTAACTCAGAACTCCAGCTCACACCTGTGCAGTCCACTTCCTCACAGCCTTGGTGGCTGGAAGCTGAAGGTGGCTGGAGCAGACTGGAAGCTGTAGTAAGGTTTGTCCTGCTGTGCCTAAAAGTGAGTTGGGCAGACACTCTGAGCAGTGAGGATGAGTGAACGCGCTTGATCTGCAGGTGATCTCAAATACTTCTGAATCCATTGGGCAGGCTTTTGTGCCTGTTCATGGATGGCAATATCTGTGATGGTCATGGGATGTGAATGCATCATTGTGCAGCTCTCCCTTTAGACAGGAAAATACAGTCTCTTTTGTGGACAATTCCCACCATGTAAAGAGAGTTAGAAAAAGCTAGTAGCTCATGTCAATCTTGTTCTGCATGGAACTTTAGGGCAGTAAGTCCCTAGAAAATCCCTTTTGCTCACAGGAGAAGAAGCCATCTACCACTCCCTTGACTCAGCCCAGGACCATCCTTTATTCTCTACCAGTGCTAACCCAAACAGAGCTTTTAAGTTAAAGGCCCCTCATTGCTAACACTAATCTAAAAAGATTCCTCAGGAATCAACATAAGTCTTTCATGTAAGCATGCAATCTGTATACAGCAAAAGAGGGAGAGATGAGGAAAAGAAGAAAGGAAGGAAAGCAAGCAACCCCATGCCCAACTCCAGGAGCCTTGACTATACTGATCATAAAATGTAAGGACAGATACCATTGTTTGCATTTTATTAATGAGAAAGTGAAGCTCTCTCTCCCTCATATGTTCTATTTCTTTTTTTGTCTTCTAAATCTACTCTGTTTCAGCTGGTAGCCATTTCCCCTTTTCCTGTCACTACATGCTCTTGTAATGCTTGTACTTTCACTGTATTTTACCTTATGTTGAACATGACTCTGAACTTATGAATACCATGACTTGTCCCTGTGTCTCATTGGGACATCGAACCTTAGGCTGCATGCTTTCTGCCCTCAATCTTAGAGGTTCCAAATACGTAGGTGCCATTAGAACTAATATCCCAAATCTGCTCCATTTTTGCACTCTACACACATGGCTCTTAGTCACGCTTTTCATGCAAGAAAGCTCCATACAAAACGAGTGATCTCTCATCTGAAAGGGAGAGCAGAGAGGTGCCAGGGACATGGCCAAAGTCCCCAGTCCCCTGGCCTCATTCTTGTGAGTGGGGGCATGGGCTTTCTGCCTGCCTTTTTTTCTGGAGCAGGTTGTGCCTTCTGGCCTGTTCTCTGCACTTGCATGGAAAGAAAATGCCCATCACCTTGTCTTCTTACAGGCCATTGATATAAGGGAAAATAAAGAGCTTCGCCTTAGTTAGAACGTGTCAGCATTTGAGTCAATGGTAAACCTGATTTATTTTTTCTCCCAGTAGGTAAGAATGTGTTTCTGTGCAGAATAACAGAAGACATCCTCCATCACCCCCTCCTCGCTGCCTATTTGTTTTCTCCCAGTTAAGTCTGTGAGGAAATCCTCTTGGTAAAGCCAGTTAATGAGATTAGATAAATGTCTTTGAAACCAAAATGCTGATATAAAAATCAGAACAACAGAGCACCAGCTGGCTTTTCTTTTGCTCATTCAAATGCAGCTGGAACACCACAGCCAGTAATGTGCAAACTGGGAGTGATAATCAATAAGCAGTGAAACAAGAGCAAGATGCCTCTGGAGGAATTTTCCCTTGGTGAGAAAGATGGATTAACTCTAATTCTCAAGGCACATGAACAAAAAACATTTGCCTAAATTCACATAGCTTAAATACTGCTCCACTGCTCCGGAGAACCGTGACAGCCTGAAATAGCAGTGAAACAAGATCCCCAGGACACAGCCAATGATGATATTTAATGTAGGCACTGGTCTTTTTTAACGCAAGGTAGCTGCTGCATTGTATAATAAGGAACATATAATAACAATGTATAATGATTAAAGGCTGTTTAGTTAAGGACACAGGGGGAGAGAATGATATTGTTGACTATTATAACTCTGTGCATACAGAGGCATGCAGTTCTGGGCAACTTATCCAGCAGGGTGCTGTGTACACAGCAGGCTAAAGGCAGAAACATTAACTAAATCACAAGTTCGGATCATTTATCTTATCGTCGCATGGGGGAAGAGTTTATCTTTCAAGCAGGCACACCTGCTCTCCTTGTAAAACTTCACTCATTCCAACACCAACCGCGTTCTTTCTTCTTGTTCAAACATGCCGCTGCCAGAGTGGGATGGAGCCAAGGGTGGGTGTCCATCTCTCCTGGAGTGAGCTCTCATCTCTGCATCTGCACATCCTGTCTCAGGTGGGAACACCTGCCCCTCTCGGCAGCAGCACACAGGCTCCATTGCCCATTCATGTCACCCGCAACAAGGTTGCCAGGCGGAGATCAAAAACACTCTACAAGCATTTACAGAAACAACACGAACTCCTAATTTTGTGCTTCTGCTTATGGAATAAAGTGATGGGAATTAAATTTGGGAATCTGATGAAATTTGAGCGTTTCATTGCGTTGTGGTAGTCTAGTGAACTGGGTTCAAAATCTCATTAACTAGGATTTCAGATGAAACATGGAATGTCTTCCAAGATGACGTAGATGTGAAATGTCAAACCTCTGGCCAAAAGGAGAACTCTGTGAGGGTGGCATCAAACCCATGTGGATGAATGATCACCTCAAAAAGTATACTGAGTTAAGCAAAGATCACATAAATACTAGAAATTGGGATTAGGATCTGAAAAAGTCATGTTAGAATTGACAGAACGTGCCACCCATGTGGGAATTATTTCAGTTAATCTGACCTCAATCTTAGGCGAGACTGGTCCTATAGATGAGGAAATAAAACAAGAACAGGTGCAGGGAAATGTTACTGGGCATATCCATGAAATAACAAATCTATTTTATGAGTGTACACTAAAAAAGCTGTGCTTGTTTAACATAAAAAAAATATGAAGTCTGAGAAAGGATATGGTTCCTTATTATAAATACATTGAAGTGATATGCAAATATTAGATAGAGAGCAGAGCCACCCAACTAGGGGACAATATTGGCACAAGAACAAATTAATATGAATGGGCTGTGAAAAGAGACTTGGATATAGAAGAGGGTTTCTAAGCAACATGGACAAGGTTCTGGTACAGCAGTACGGCAAACAGATGAGTAGGAGAGAGATTATTTCTGGTATTTGATAGAGCTGAAAATGATCATGTGCAATCTGGTTGACCAGCATGAGACAGCACCTAGGAGGTCTTTTCTAGTCCCATCCTTGACATTTCTAAATGGTTTTCACTAACTGGAGAGGAAACTACGTACACAAAGGTCAAACTCGGTATCTTTGGAAAATTTGTATAAAAACACCTGAATAAATAGAACTGATATTAGGCCAGTTTGTAAAAGTCAAAAGGAAATGAAAGCTTCCTCTTGATCGCTAACAGCTGCAATCCTGCCATCCAGCAAGGCTGTTGGCAAGAGAATCCCCACTGTCACCGACCCACCAAAGCACACAGCCAGTGCACTCATGCTCACACCCTTTTTGCTCAGAGCCTGCAGAAGTCACAGCTATAGATCACCATGCTGCAGATGCTGGGCTGCAGGGCTCCCTCCATCACACATCCTCCCTTTCCCACAGACAGGACAACACCTTGCTTGAATGTTAATGAAAACAAACTCTCAAAACATCCACAGCATAGGTTTGACACAGCTCATGTTAAATTAAACTCCATGAATCAAGTACGTCTATTTGCATATGCGGTTGCTCTTTCCTGACATCTGTGTCTGTCTTGCTCCAGTACGTTCATCTACTTAAAAGTAAGGGATACTAAGAAACTCTGTTGAGCACTATCTCATATTAGCTGATATAGATAATGAACAACAACCAAAAAAATCCAGTCCCACAGTAACCTCCTTTCTCCTCCCCACCCCACTTCATTATACATGTGCAAATCATATAGGAGACTAAAGCCAAAAAAAAAAAAAGTTACAAATCAGTTTAAATTGTTCAGTATTTCTAGCATGAATAATAGACTGTAAATAAATAAACAACAATGGTGTGTGATAAAGCTTTAAAGCTCACAATGTGATTCCTCATGTCAAGTAACTACTGATTAATTTGAATAGAAATTAACAGCAAACTGGAAGATAATTGTGTAGAAGCTCTGTATCCTGGATCCAAAGCGCAGGTGCTGGGACACATCTGCCCCCAAGGGTAGCACAGAGACCATTATTCTTAACCAGAAAACACCCTGTCCCACTTTTACAGCAGAAGACTCAGGAGGACAGAGAAATGCTATCAATTTGATGGCCATCAGTTCTGTAATCATCCCACAGCCATGTCCCCAGAGGTGTATTTATTATCAGATGCATTTTCAGCCAAATAAATATTCCAGACTTCAGCGTTAATACACCATTAAAATGACACCATCATGCTACATGGAATACTATAAATTAGACCTTGAATATTAGATGCCAGCCAGAAATAGCCATTACTCTCTCCCCTGCCCCTTTCTCCATCATTGTCTACCCTCCCAGAGAAAGATATTTGTAAAGGAAGCAGCTTGTCACAGTGCCTCTGACTTTGAGGCAGACACTCTTTCTCTGCTGATGCAGGTTCCTAAAGATCAAGAAATGAGCACTGGGAGGGTCAGCTGGAGAACACTTTCAGTTCAGAGCATGGTGTTGAAAACGTGGCCTGGGTTTGCTTTATCTTCCCTCCTGCCTCTTTTTCTCCTCCCTCTTCCCTCACATCATCTCTCCTTACCCCTTCCCTTTGGTGCTATATAAACCAGAGGGCAGGGCATCCAGCTGCTTCCACAGCAGAACAATGTTTGGGCAGAGTCCATGTTGACACAAGTGCATTATATCCTGAAGGGTCAACTGCAGCCTTTTTTTTCTTTTTTTTCTTTTTTTTTTTTTAATCAGCTGTGTAGAATTAACCTTCTGCTTTTGCACAGGTGCCATTAGTTTGAAATTTATGAGCTCATCTAATTGCCATCTCCTATCACTGCACTATCCTGCCAGTTTAAGGGCAGTATTATTTTCCCATTAATACTACTAGAAACCCGCCCTTTCCTTAACATTTAATAAAAGGTGCATATAGGACTGGTTAGACAACCAGGACTTCATTCTTCCATCTTGGGCTTTCTTGAGCAAGGGTTATTAGGAGGGATCTTATTGCTCTCTGCACCTACCTGAAAGGAGATTGTAGCTGGTGACTGGACGAGAAATTGGCCTCAAGATGGACCAGGGAAGGTTTAGGCTGGATAACAGGAAAACTTTGTTCACCAAAATGGTGGTCAGGCATTGTAACAGGCTGTCAAGGGAAGTGATAGAATCACCATCCCTGGAATTATTTAAAAAAAAAAAAAAGTGGATGTGGCACTTGAGGATATGGTTTAATGTCGAACAAGGTAGTTTTAGACTAGTGGTTGGACTCAATGATCATAGAGGTGTTTTCCAGCCTCAGTGACTCTGTGATTCTCGCATCTAAAGGTCAAACACAAACCCACAGTATGGAAGTCCACCGTCCAAACACTGGCTAACTTGGTACCTCAACATCTGCCCCTCTGTGCAGGGGAGAGCTGTCCTAAGGCTTGGCCTGCTGTACACAACCCCTCTCCTCAGCACACCTGTACTTCTCAGCCCTAGAGTCCTTCTGGAATGGTAATCTTGACATGGGAGAGCAGATGTGTAAGCCCCTATTTACAATGTACAAGAAGTACCTTGGTAAATGCACCATCCTGCACCATTGATGGGGCAAAACAGCTTCAGCCACCTAGAGGCAACAGCACAGCCAAAACAGTCTGACTGCTGTTTCTGGGAAACAGAATCACTCCTTACCATTTCAGAAAACATCCCAATTCCATAAAATGCTCTTAAAGTGAAGTTCAGCCAGTAGAGTTGCTTGCAAAGAGGTATATCTGGCACAATTCCATCTATTACCCAAGGATGTAGCTTTACTAGCAAAGTTCCTCACAGATTTGAGACCGACATTCTCAGAACAAGCAGCCTGTGATTCTTCCAGATAGTCTAGGCACATTTTCTGAATACTATAAGTTGGTTTTTTTCTGGTGTTTTCTTTCTATTTTTTTCTCTACTCCATAGTCTATGAAAAATTGTCTGATGATGCTTGACTATTCTTTCTTTAATAGGATCTCTACTAAAATCAGTACTAAGAAACACATTTCCCCCACCGCACTTCTAAAAATTGCACATTAATACTTCAGCATGCAGATACATTTTAGATACAAAACAATCAAGCAAATCAAAGATTTTTGGGTTTTTTAAGAAACGTCCACCACGCCTTTGTGTGTTCACTCTTCCAAAACACAATGCTGTGATATCTCAGAGTTTCTGAAGTGGCAGCATAGGCACTGTACTCTTATGTTTCACTGAGTGCTCGTTCAAAACAGCTGTATGTTCTATATAAAACATGTTTACATAGTAAATGTACTTCCTGTAGACACAAAGAAATGTTAATGAATAACCATTACTGCATTTCAAATTTTGCAGGACTGTGGGAAGGATCAGTGCATGACAAAATAGTTAATGTTCACCCACTTTCTGGCACATGAAATCTGTTACTACAACTAATCCCTTACAGAGAAAAGAAAACCTGGAAAACAAACTGGTGCTGGCTGGTTCTACTACGCTTTTTTTTTTTTTTTTTTTTTTTTNTTTTTTTTTTTTTTTTTTTTTTGAGAAACTGCGAGATGCATATACATGGGAGAAGAACAGAGGAGGTATTCAGTATAGAATGCCAGAAGGCATGGACGCCTTTTGGTAGGCAAGGCTGTTGGCTTTAATTGTATATATTGTCTTGGATTCTCACCTTCAGAAAAAAAACGCCAGTTTGATCTCACACAGTATTCACTACTCATATTTACATCCTATTGCCTGAGGCCCAGGGAAGACAAACAACAGGCATTTTCCTTTCAATTTCTATCTGAAAATCTATATGGCTTAAAAGACTTCTCAAATAAGAGATCTCCATTGATCCTTGAAAAATTTTAAAAAGCAATTATCAGGTGTTCTAACTTATAGTGCTGCCCTGAAAGAGCCTCAAAAAGAAAACTCGTTTCTACTCTAGGCAAAGTTTTCCCAGAAACATTGAGATATTAAAGAATCTGGTATTTGGTTTGTGGCTGTGAAGTCCCACACATGATCCTCACTTCCCTGCAATGTAAGCCACTAAATGAATGAAGCTTCGCTATCCAGAAATTTTATCTGAACTACGTGGCTCCTTCTTCCAGTCCCCTGAAAATATACAAGTCTGAAAAAGATGTACAGCTAGAAAGCAACCCCCTTCAAGGAAAACTGAAACAGCGTGGGGAGGATCCTTGCCAGAGTAAAGGATCTGCCCCAAAGATGATGGAACATGAGTAGTTTACACCAGCCAGGAATCTGCTCTGCATCTGCCGACAAATTTATGAAAAAAAGGTGATACACCACACATGAACCAGATGCACTCATGAAGTGCAAGGAGAAACCAAGCTCTGCTGGGGATGTTCCAGCATTTCTACTCAAGATTTCACAGTGTACAAAAATCACTTCATGTGAATGAAAATATTTTCTAACTGCAACCTCTCTGCATGGTTTGAAATTGCTACCATGGATAAGGTTTTCAAAGGCCACCCAGCAAGCAATAGTCAACTAGCTCTTCTTTGCAGGGCAGCCAGCTTATGAATAGCACATTTCTGTTTCAACAGACTAAAAATTCATTACCACAGCAATAAGGTTGAGATCTTAGTGAAATTTTCTCAAGAAACGTAATTCTTGACAATTATGATTTTTATTCAAAAGATATACATTGCTTTTGAGAAAATTTTTTTGGTGCTCTCATAGCAATTAATAAATGACAATATGATTTTTTCTTTTAGGAATATCAATAGCGATGTTTTGTAAAAATCGATATTTTGTTAAATTATTTATTAAAATTAAAGAACTCATTGTTTTAAACTACGTAAGGAGAGGGACAGCTGATGGACTTCTGACAAATTCCAAAAGTCCTCAGCAAGTAGTGTGGAAAATGTGATGAACCTCTACTTAACTATTAAAATGCTTGCAAATTTTTATTTTTCAGATGAGTTAAATTTCTCCAAAAGTGATTTGAAACAAATGAGAAAACAAGTTTCTACAGAAGACATAATTAGAGACACACATGAACAAACCTGATGAAATCAGAAGAAAACCTAATTTTACTATACACATCCTAAGAAAAGAGGTAAGAAAGTGAATGTCAGCATGGAGTGCTATTTTGAATTACCAAACACTGCCACCATGTGTTCACTTCAAAGGCCACCAGGCTGCTTGAAAACCGCTAGATGGGATGTATTAAAAGATAAAGTAAATCAAATTTGTCGCTCTCTTACGTAAACGTTTCTGTTTAATGCACTAGTGATGACAACCCCAAAAAAGGTTTTAATTACTTTTAGTTGCTGGTGTTATGTTCGAATAAGAACACATGGTTCTGTTTCCAACCCTTCCTATCACCATCAAGGAGAGCACATACTAGAGAATGACTCAAAGAACATAAAGAAGCAGCTTTGTTTTCACATACAGATGCCTAACCATAAAGATATTTCTTTGTACTTGTACAGTACTCACCTCAGCAAACTTGTAGTTGATCCCGATGCTCCCTAGAAGGTACCAAAAATCACAAACATTGCAATGGCTTGAAGTTACATCAGGAGAGGTTTAGGCTGGGTATTAGAAAAATGTTCTCCATCCAGAAGGTTTTTGGGCACCAGAATGGCCTCTCTAGAGAAGTGGTCAGAGTAGCAGCCTGACAGAGTTGAAGAAGTGTTTAGACAATGCTCTCAGGCACATGGTGTGACTTTTGGGGATGGTTCTGTGCAGGGCTGCGAGTTGGACTCGATTATCCTTGTGGGTCCCTTCCAACTCGGCATATTCAGTGATTCTGTGATAAACTGACTAATTGAGCTTGGACTGACAGACTTAAGAATCCTCACTTCATCATTAGCATTATCCAGGTAAACAAAATAATTTAACACTTTTCCTCGGGGTGCTGCAGCTTCCAAATCTGTGTCTATATAGATTTACTGAGTTAATACCTCGAGCAAAACAGAGACCCTGAGGAGCAAGGCCAACAATTAGATCCAAGTAATACTTGGATGAAATACCACACTTGGAAGAAAACATTTTTTGGTACAATTCTAGCTATATCTAGATACATAGTTATTCCAAGCTTCTTTTGCTCTCAGGATGCTGAATGTTCAGAGTTTAGACTCTTTCTCATATCTTAAAAGTGATTCTAAAGAGATGGCAAAGATGAGTAACTGAAGTGGAAAAGTAAGTAACTGAAAAAGGACAAATCAAACAACCTCTACCACACCTCTTGCCATTTGTTCTTCAATGTGCATTGTAGGATATGCACTTATTCTACAGCTCTATTCCACAAGTCTTTTAACAGCAGGAAAAATCCGTAAGCCCTGCATGCAAATGACGTGCAGGGTTGTCATAAGCCATAAGCCCTGCATGCATAAGCCCTTCTGGTAAATGACAGCATTAAGTCAGAATAAATAACTGGATTGTCCCAGCCTGTTCCAGATTTGTTTAACAATAGATGGTAGCAGTGTTCCCAACAGAGAGCTTCAGAGGTAGGAAAACAAACTGAAAAAGCATCTTTGACAGAATTGCCAGAAATCCTTCATGCTTCTTACCGCAAACTTAAAGCAGCAAATCACATCTGTGGCACTAATTAGGAAAGAAGAAACTGTCAATGTGCTCCATCTTAGGTAAAAGCAAATGAAGTGAACAGAATGCAAGATCATTTTACCAAAGTTTAAATACAGCAACAAAAGAAGAACTTATGTTGTTGAAAATACACTTTTGCAGTCTATAAGGTGCTTTTTAGTACATGAATACACTTTCAAAAGGAGAAAGTGTGCCAGCCATTTATGTACTTTTCAAAACATGACTATGTGGTTAATTTCTTGATCTCTTTTCTACAATAAATATATAAAACTTCAATGGTTTTTGTCTTAAAACACTTATCACCATCAAAGCAAGTGTCATCATAAATGTCACTACCAAGACACACTTAGCAGAAGTATCTGAATATCTGAGCAAAGTCAATGGGTACAAAATAAGCCTCCAAAAAATAATTAGGATCTACTGACTCAGTTTTTTCAAAAAGCTGAATTTTTCAACTGTGGCTTGTACACTACATTAGATTAATTATTCTCTATTTCTAGATTGAATCTATTTTATCTAGTTCAAACTTATTCACATAATTGAATTTCATGGCAACAAAATACTCTTTGGGAAGTGACAAAACTAAATTTCAAACACACACAATATATTTCAAGAGTAGCATAAAGGAAGCAACATGATCATAGTTTATATCCATCCCCCACACTGAATAAACCAAACCAGTAATTCTCTAGCTGTGATTTCCAGTCAAGAAACATTGCAAAGAAGCTTATTAAAATGTAACTTGAATCTTTAATCCTTTGTAGAGCCAAACATTCTCCAGACATTACCATCTGCTTTTACTCTCCATAGGAGAAAGCAAATGGAGAGACACTGGTGGTTCTCTGTGAATCTGCTCTTCAACCTATGCATTCCATTGAAGTTCTAGTCTTTGGTGCTGAAAAAGGGAGAGAATTTATTTTGAAAAACTAAAATATTCAAATGAATATTGTGTGCAATAAGAGGATAACTTTCTAAACCACAGTGAATGAGTGTCTGTAAGCATGTGCATGTGAGTGTTGATATTCATTCTGTATTAACTAAATATGTATTGCAATGAGCAGATGAAATTAAACAAAATAAACACATACTGTGCAGAAGTATCCTTCTGCAGAAGTATTCATCCTGTCTCCTTTAAATCTTCATGTATAAACAACTGGTTTCTGAGTTACCAGCTCTGCCTCAGAGTTCAGAGCAAGATCAGACTATTTTACAACTAATAATGACCACATGTGTCAATGAACACTATTTTATGCTGAAAGTTCATCATCTCTTAACCTGTTGATCACAGTCTCTGACATAATAGCTGATGTATTCCAAAGTAAAAAATTCCTTTTCGGATTTAAAAATTTCCAGAGCTTTTATTCACACCTTTTTCTTAGGTATTTTGCAGTACAGTAGGAAATGAAAAAAGTATAAAAAATGAATGTACAAAACACAAGATATATTTACAGTAGAACTTGTATCATCCTGATTTAGTTCACAGTAAATCTTTTTCAGTGGATTTGACAAACAACCTGTCGTCTGGAAGCTTGAGCATTCATCTCCAGTATCAGCAGTTACCCTCTGATAAAAAGAGTAAAGTTTGCATCCAAAATTTGATAATGACTTCTAAAGTTTGTCTTTGAATTAGATTTATCTAACATGAAGTCTCCATGACTTAACTCCATAACCATGTTTAGATATAACAATGTCCAGACAATCATAAACCCATTTAGTTCACGTAGCTGGATGCATTATTAACATTAGCTTTCTGTCACAGATTTTCCTTAGTTTTATCAAAGTCTTCTTTGTAAGTTCCATGGTTTCATCCCACTTGTTTTTCTCAGGGCTTGTGTATGTCACCAAGTTCTCAGTGTACTGCAAGACTGACTTCAAAAACCTACAGGAAATAACATTAGAGATAAACTCTTTTTTTTTTTTAAAATCCTTAGGAGAGAAGATAAGAATATTGCAATGCCCGACTTAAAGCTGCAAATATCTGCAAGTTTCCAAATCTCCCTCAGGAGAACTGGATGATCAATACATTAAGGTTTGCTCTAGTTTTGGAGAACTACTCTCTCCCTCATATTAAGATGGGAAGATCTTCAGAACTGCAATTAACACCACCACAGAAAGAATACAGTGACCAAATGTGTGGCAGTTTTCCCCAAAGGGCTTCCTTTCCTTTCTTGCTCAAATGTTTCACAACGCGTGTGATATCCAACCAGCTGTTAATTAACACACAAGGGGTAAAGTCAGCAACATACTGAATGCAACTTTCATGTATTAATATTCCCTATCTACACTTCAACAAAGTTATTTTAGCTCCTGATTGAACAAGGTAAAATTATGACTGTAATAATAAAAATTCTCTACAGTACAGGTCAAAAAGGAATTCTGGAGCAATTCCTATTTTAATAGAGTAAATTTATATACTCACTTTAGATACTGCTGATAATCGAAAGGATTCTTCTTATAAACTGAATGAACACTGACTAGTTCCAGAGTAATCAACAATAAGATGAGCCGCAACACTGGAGACAAAAATTTAATGCTAGAAATAACATAAAAAAAATTAAATAAACAGACTAAAACCAAATTAAAAAGAAATCATTAACATTAAAATAAAATACTAAGACTTCTGCACCCAATCTAAATTGCTGAATTTTGTAAAGTTGGGGGAAAAAACAGACTACAAAATGTCCTCCAGCAAAAAGCAGTGCAAATCCCAGAAAAGAGACTATAAACTGAAAACGAGGGGGGAAAGGAAGGCAAATATCTAAGATTCCAAAGAAAAACTCACAAGCTCCCATTAATCCACTGATAATAAACTACAGATCAACTGAATCACAAATGAGTATCATCAGGTGTCAGTTTAAGATATGCATCTTAAATAATATGGGTAACATTTTTAGGAACATAACTTTGCCAGTAACACAATACTTATAAAATTCTGGACAAGCCTCTATGATTAGGGAAAAAATTAATGGAATATTAAAATCTCTTCTATCTATAAAGACCCTGATTCAGCTGTAATGAGAAAAAACGGTAAACTAAAGTAGATAAAATCTTCAGATCAGTTAAACTTATTGCAGTCAGATAAGGGTTAAATGGCATTTATATATTTAAATAGAAAAAGCCAAAACCCAAAAAAAGAGTACAATCTAACATGCAAGTAATACTTAATTGGTAAGCTTGTAATTTACAGTGACATAATCTAGCAATGCCCCTTAAACTTCTCTAATTTGAGATTTTCTTGTTATTTCAATATTGCTACTTAATAGAAATCTGGTTGACACTTGACTCTGAAATGGTTAACACAAACATTGTTGACTTTAAACTCCCAAGTGAATGCACTAAAAGGCAGCGACAGCAGCGTGCAGCCATTCTCTCATAAACCTAACCACAGAGTAAAGCAAAACCAGCAGCCCACCTGTTCAGCATCCGTCCATAATTGTGCCTCTGGCGAGAACGCAGCATTTTGTTAACCCACTGCGTGTACCTCAGCCCAGCGCCGGCAATAACCTGTTGGGACACTTGATGGCACTGCGCGCTTATTTTGCGGAGTACCGCCACTACTTCCAGGACAGGTCGTGGGGAATACAGCGTGCAAATGCGCGTATCACAAAGTTCCACCAGCAGCCTCCAAAACGGGAAGGGATTTTTAACGTTAATCTTTGGTTAGCTGGATTTAACATAGGATATATTTCATATTAAGTGCGGTTTGACTCTTAATGCTTTAATTCAGAAAACCTGGAAACAAACTGCCCTTACCTCATGAGTGAAAAAAAAAAGCAAGGATCTACGAAGTTGGAGTAGTGATTGTGTTTTCTATCACTTTATTGAATATAAATGCAAAACTGATTATGATGAATATGTTTCCCATTTCAGATCAAAGAAACACAACCACAATAAACAAAACTGCCTGGCTGAAATGATACACTGAACACATCAAATCACAGCAGGGCTGTGGTTGAAGCCTCCCACCATAGCTCAACTCACAATGAATTAACATCCACCATAATAAAACTCATTGAAACAAATGCTATTAATTAGTATTCCCATTAGTGTGTGGTCTTTCTTCTGGGCAGAACAAGAAGCAGACTTAACATTGCGTAAAATGCAGGTGGTGAGGCCATTTTTTTAATCAACACCACACCAGATCATGCTTTGTTAAAGCACACAAATATCTTCCTGCTGTCGTATTTGCTATACCAATGTGTCACACATCACTCTAAACACTCTGTTCTTATAGAAGTGTTTCTTAATCTCCCTCACGCTCAATTTATCCCTGAGATACCAAAACATTAACGACTTGAAGTGATAAAGGCCGAAAACTCTAAGAATAAGGTTTAACACCTCAATAATTAGGCTTCTTTCTTCCAAATGATAAATTTGCAGGTTGGTGAGTAGGAAGCAGAAGACCCACGTTACACAAGTAAAGCAACAGGTAGAAGCCTCTTTGCTTTATGCCAACAATGCCTAATGGGTTTGATTAGGCATATATATATCTTGTTTTGTTCCAAGATATTCATTCAGTCATGGGACTCTTAAGCCTGCTCTAAGAATGGCAATTAAAAATCAAATTATTTTGATCATTATTCCCAGTCAAACATTATTGGAACTAACCTACCTCCAAGTCTGACACCAAGCATAACAAGATATTTTCTCCTTCTGAATCTCAATATTAAAGCATGAAGAATAGAATTACATAGCAGTGTATTGCCATTTTGAATGCCACACACAGCTGTGATACCAAGCACATTAAAATGAATTTCTGATGCAGTTTTAGCACAAACCAGACTAAAACCAACCTAATCTAGTAAATACACAAATATTTAAAATACTTTGCTTTTGTGGTCTGAAAAAGAAGTAATTTTTCCAAACTAATTTTCAAGTAAAATCTCTACTGTAATTCCAAAATGTACTATATCTCATCCTTATTTTGAAGAATATTCAGCTGCAATCCTAAAATTTTCAGATTAATCAGCAGCAACACTAGAAAAGTGCATACAACATTTCAAGCATTTCTCTGCAAGCAGGGAAGGATAACTTAGGTTTGAGAGTTCTTACACTGGGCTGCAAGTAGAAGCTGACAGGGGGAACCAGGAGGGCATCAAACTCACCTCTCTGTTAGGACACTATTGATAGGATCATCTGAACTGCAGCAATTCTGGGGCATATAAGGCTGCAACTGAGATATAATTTCAGATATCATCAACATTAAAGTATCAGCTTCAGCATTTCCTTCCAACCTTAAAAACAAAAGAGTCTAAAATAAGATTTGAGACTATAAAATTGCTTAGTAATCATTAATACTTAAATGGCATAGATCAAGACACAGATTTTTTTGGACAGCAGTGTATTCAGTGTCCACTCTTACACTCTAATATAATTTTTCCCTCTACTTCACAAACATGATTTTCTTTCTCCAACTCAAGCAACCTTTTTTCAGCGTTAGCAATCTTCAGAACCCCTCTTAATCTTCCCTTCATAAAAAGCCTACAATATACTGATTATATGATAGATGCATTAAATTTTCTTATCTCAGTTATAAACAAGTACAATATCTTCCAGTGATATTATTAATGACTTCCTCCTTTTCAAATAACAATAAAATGCTACATTCTTTTTCTAACTAATACCTCATATAAAGTTCCCCAGTGGTTACCAAGTCCTTTCCAAAATAAGGAATTCTTTGCTGTTTTATATCTGGTGATCTTATGCAGCACATACATACCCTTTAATCTTTTGTACTTGTTCCTCAGGCACTGTTGGCAATTCAGCCCACAAATGGATGCTCTTCATACATTCCAGCACCTCAAAAGCATATAATGAAAAATGTTTTGTAAAATATAGACTTTGACATGCTTTTCTTAGTGGCCCATTTAGAAAAACACGGCAACAGGCAGTAAGTTATTTGTTCACTAGTCATAATTGTGTAAGCCAACCTCATTTGTTAAGGTTTATGTTAGTGCAAAAAGTCTTGATGTACACTTCTATGCTAAAACATTATCTGAATGAACTAATTTAGTATTCTATGGGGTTTTTTAATATAAAAAATAACTAACATGACTTTTGTAACACACTGAATACTGTTGAAAGGTGAAAGAACTATGTCGACTGCAATCTCAAATCAACAAAGAAACATCCTCAAGTAGTTCATTAAACTGATTGGCAGAGAATTACCATGCAATTGGAAAGCAGATTTTGCTACCATGACAGAATCCTAATAAGCTGGCCTTCATACAGTAAAAAACTTAGTAATAGCCTAATCCAAGATTCCTGGAGACAGGAGCTAGCAGTGTTCCTGACATAAAATGCATAAGGAGATTAAGAAAATTACAGAAAAACAAATACTCATTTAAGAATAAAGTCACAAATACGGTATCAATTGCATTAACAGGAGTGTGCGTAATTATATCTCATTCTAGCAAAAAAAAAAAAAAAAGTAAGGTTTGAACATTTTTTAGGACAACCAAAGCATGAAGAAAAGAACTAGATAATTTTGAGGATTCAAAATTTTAAGGACCACAATGCTTTCACAGATGGAAGTACCTACCTGTTTCTTGAGTCGGGAAATTGGATGAAATCGAGATCGGTAGCAACTTGCACAGTTCATCAGTGGTTTAATGACCATGAGTTCCTGATGTACAAGACAATACACAACAGTTTCTCTGAGCTGTCCTAATCATATGCAGACCTAGACTTATACTTCATTTAATGCATACCACCTATAGCACTGACGTCAACAAACACTTCCAAATGTCTAAGGGCTGAAAGATGTAATCAGCACAGTGAGTGGCTAAAGCCTAATTTCACATATTTTAACTACAAAACCTGACAGCAGTTGACAGAAAAGCAGCCAAGTATTCTCTTCATGCAGCAGCATACAATACATCTTGAGAAACTAAAAAAGAGCTGCAACAAATAAATGGAAGGTTTATCTCACAGGTTGCTGTGTGATATTGAAAGAAGTAATTCCAAATATAAACAGGAAACTGGGAAGAGCAAACACAATAATTGCTAATGTCGAGAAACACAGTGCTAGGCAAAAAGTGTTTACAAATTCATAGTGTAAGTATAGATACATGTAACACTTCCGTTAGCAAGGCACTGTTATTTACAGTGCCTCAGGAAAAGAAAACCTCACATACCTCAGTGGGTGAGCTACAGATGTTCTACATACCTTCCAGGTAATTCTGCATATAAACAGGCCAGTTCATCAATATAATTTGACAAAATTATGTGGAATCATAATTTACAGATCAACCTTGTTAATAAGGACTGATTAAGCCAAAAAATTAAGGTACAACAAGAAAGGGTAGCATTTTGGAAAACTTTCTGTACTTATTTCACCACAAAACTAGGCAAAAACATACTTCCACTATTCTTTACTTGGAGGAATATTTCATTTGTACAAAAAGCAGTTGTCAAGAAAGATTCAGTCATAAAACTCTATTTAAAATCATATTTGGTATCCAAAAGAACTGAAAAATAAATCTTCTGAGAATAAAATATTGGTCCCTACCTTAAGAGAAAACATATTCTCATCTGAGAATCTGCAGAGAATAGTAATAGCAAATCCAACTATCTGGTTAGCTACTTCTCTGGGAAATGTTTCTAGATTGATCTCTCCATGGCTTAAACGATCTCTTACACGTGGGCCCTCCTGGTGGTTCAAGAAATCCCAAAGGAAGTCCTGTGGAAACACAGACCAACTGTACAGAATTCTATTCTATTCAGAGAGAATTGAATATATTCAGTGTATAGAATACCTCTGAAAGAGAAGTACGTGACCATGTCTATATTTCAGATATTCAGATGAAAAACCAGGGCAAACTATACTCATAACACACATTCTATACTGTGACAGCTAACAACAGATTTTCTTTAGCTTTGTGCCCCAGGACCTTCACAGCCCCATCGCCTTTGGCAACAGGACAGCAACCTCAGATCTCCCCTACACTCTCAAAAGACCTCTAAACTCAGCACCCCTAGTTTTCCTGTTCACTATCTGTTTGGGTAGTAAGATGCACAATGTGCTCTGGTAGGTTTGAGCCACATTTTTGTGCTATCTGCCCAGACAATGTAAGACATATCCCACAAGCAACCAGATGTAAGTTTTGAAATTTCCCTGTATGAGGCATGAGTTCTTTTCCTGCTCCATTCAGCTGAACTTCAGAAGTCTAAAGACAAATACCTCTGAGACACTTAAATTTCAGAAAGGAAGCTAGTCCCATATCCTAATGCAATATACCTTGTCAGGTATGACTTTGTATCCTCCACAATAAAAAAGACTAGCAAGCCTCTAAGGTTCTAAACTGCTGGACACATGCTACATGAAAAAAGTGAGTATTAGGCATATCATAAAGATTACTACTTAGTGAAACAAACAAATAAAACACAACAACAACAACAAAACCCCGGAAAACTTTCAAAACACTTGCCATGGCAGGCTCCTCTAGAACTACAGGTAGCTGGTTGACTTCTTCATTATCCAAATGCTTTGCTAGCATCTAGAAGAAAAAAGTAATTTGAATAAAAACTTATTAAATTATTGAAAACCAAATAATCAAAGAAGAAACATCATCTAAAGTAGTTTTGTTAATCTGATGTGATTAATTCCGCCACTCTAGAATCAAGATGCCTAATTATTACTGACAAACAATTTGAAATAATTCAATCAACTTGTAAAACTGAGGATTTATGCTGGCAATATTTATTTATATTTATTTTGAATAACTGAATCTAGGAAAAATAGCAGAGTGTTTGTTTCTGTGGAGTGATGAATTTCAAGTTAAAAAACATTTAGAAAAAAAGAGTCTGTTCATTACAATTGCATTAATTTTGATATTTTCTGCAGCATTCCAAATTTAAAGTGTTTACTGTCCATCATCTCTTATTTGGAAAAAGGTTAGAAATAATGCCATATTCAACAAAAGATAGTGCCTTATTAACTCTAGTAATGGGAAACATGCATGGTTTAAATTCTGACACTAATATATATTTTTAAAAAAATCACAGTACCTCATCAAAAGTGGTGTAGAGAGCAGAAGACTAGAACAAAACATAAATAATATTATTTGGTTTTCAAACAAAATCAATTAGCTAGGCATATATAAAAAACTTTTGTTTATTCATTTGCATAAGATACCAGAGGTGCATGAATAGCAAAGAAGTCCCCTTATGAATGAAAAAAGGGACTTTGGGATTTTATGCCGAGTTTTTTAAACCAAATAAATCACGTCCTGCTTTTCACCCTAAACTATTGTTTCTCAACACTAATTTTCCACTATTTTTTCAGTCCTTTTTAGAGGCAGACATTAAAAAAAAAAAAAATAAAGGCATTCATGAATCTCAGCTGGAGATTTGTAAATAACATTCCAAAATTGATTGAAATTTTGTGGGGTAAATCTGTAAATGGTTATAGACACTACCCTTCTAGAATAACTACTGTGCAAATACTGTAAGCACTAAATCATAACCAACTTTAGACAGAAGTTTACCTCCGCTGTTAGCAATCGATTTGGACATTTATTGGATGTAGTGAAGAGCAATCTAAGCCCAACTTCCAGCTGAGGAAGTAAGAGAATCACACTGTCAGCATACCTGAAAAAGTAACAGATATCCAAAGGGTGTTTTTCATCCTGATAAATATAAACCATTTCAGAGTTACCCTCTCAAGCCAAACAACCCTAACAAAGTTCCTTTGCAAACAAACAATAAACGATTACCGGTGCCAAACAGAAACTGACCACTGAATTCGAGCTCAGAGACATCAATAACTCACAAAAAGATGGAGCATACGAGAGGGAAACAAAACAATACACTTTCTTCCAAAATTCAAAATGTGTGTGATTTAATATATAAAGATTTATTTCCACTTGCTTTGGAAACCTCTCCTTTTTTGCTACAATTCCAATAGCTCTTTTCGGGCTTCAAAATATAGTTTATAAACTTAGCTGGCACAAAACAAGCCATAACTCAACAAACTTTCCAAGAGATCACTGTAAAAAGCACATGTATATGCTGTGAAGTAATTTAGTACTAAGTCTTGGAATCTGCAAATGCAGACATAAAAATA
This sequence comes from Cyanoderma ruficeps, assembly GCA_008694505.1. Classification (NCBI taxonomy): domain Eukaryota; kingdom Metazoa; phylum Chordata; class Aves; order Passeriformes; family Timaliidae; genus Cyanoderma; species Cyanoderma ruficeps. The sequence goes on along the minus strand of VZDJ01007749.1, from coordinate 28,759,092 downwards.
TAGACTATATTATTTTTTACATTCTATTAAAAATAACTTAAAAAAAAAATCTTACCTGCTTTGCTTGAAAGCTGTTAAAGCAGCGATCCAAAATGGTAACATCATTTTTAATACAAAACTGGACATTTTCACAAGTTCTTCAGCTATGGAAAGTATTTCATTATTAAGATCTGCAAGGTAAAAACCAACATTGAAAAATTACATATAATCTACACTTCACTAATGAATTTTAAATATTTTATTGAAAATATGATATTATTTAAAAATTTGTAAAAGGAGAGTTATCCAATTTATTTTATCCAAATTATTTAAAAGATGGTTACTCTTGTAGCCATATTTAAGATCAGAAATTAAATATGTAAAATTGCATTTGTGATAATATAAAATTATAAAATTATAGAGTAAAACCAATTTAAAAAGTCATGTCTGCTTTTTATTGAAAGGCTACTGGACCCAGAAACTGGACGCAGCTTCTATTGAGTCATTCTGTACTTACTTCAGATACTTTAAAAAAGTATAATATAAATGAATCATTTCTACTCAGCAAGAATCAGTAGAGTAGTATGAACATTTGAACATGAGTACATTGCTCCTATTTTATCAATTTTCTGTGTTGAAAACATAGCATAATGAATTAACACTTCATACTTCAATGCTACCACATAATGAAACCCACACTTATAAATTCACATTATAAATGTCTTATCCAAGAGAAAGCTCAAAATGGTAAATGTATCTTGATTGCAGTAGATGCTTTTTCAAATCAAATCAACACCTATTAGATTTATACTACATAATTATTGCAATGTTATCAGCTTGATTTGGTGTCCAAAAGCTCTGTCTCAATTTCTTGGACAGGTATTCCCCTGATTATGCAGCACAAATTGACCATGATCACCACTGACACCAAGATTCTCTGTATGTTGTTGCTGCTTTAAAATAGCAAGAGTAAACCAAATAAGGTCTGTGGTCAGGGAGAAGATTTTAATCTGACACTTCAAATCCTTCCCTGAGAAAAGCATTAGTGTAGTGAAGATGTGTCACCATCTGTTACACAGTTTCAACACTACCTTCCCTATAAGACTCAGGACAGTCCTGCTAGGATCCTTGCAGCTGGAACCCACTGATTCTGGAAGAAGTTAAATTTCATAAAGGCAAACTAGATGACTGTTACAAGAAAGTACCTCTCATAAGCAAAAAAATGTAACATACAGTTGAATTCTTTTAGAAGCAGCCATATTTCATGTTTCAATGTGTTTCAATGCATAATTATTTTAGAATGCAGTAGTTTTTTACTCAATAGTCAGTGACTTGTCTACATATTAAGAAAATGCCCTACAAGCATGATTGGTTCATCTCATGATGGTGTATACAGGTATGTTAGTTAAGATTTAATCTTGGAACTCTGGAAAACGCATTATTTTCAACAGCACTTTTGAGCAAGGAAACAAAAGCAAATATAGGATAACAAAAAAATTTCTAGTGGTTAAACACTTGCCTGGAAATGTATCAAGCTCCTCTAAGCTAATGAAGGTCACATAAGGTCGATGTACTAAAACATCTTCAGTTTGCAGAAGATAGGTCTGTAACAACTGACCCAATCCTGCAGTTAAAAAAAGCAGCATAGCACAGTATCTAGGGAGAATACCACAATATATTAGAAAAGCTTATACAAAGAAATCTTTTGCAAAGAACCAACATTTGTGAGTTAGGAACAAAGGGGGTTTTTCGCTTTTTCAAAAAACACCCAGAACATACACTGCCCACCTAATTAGGGGCACTTAATAATTAATTGCATTCACAGACAAAAAAAATAAAAAGAGCAGAATCAGAAAAATAGCATCACTGTATTCTACATTGGCTGCTATTGCTCCTCCTACCCCACTCCTCTGTCTTTTGTTCCAAGTTACTCCTCACTGTTGTGACTTTAAAAAAGTTAAACTTTCTTGTTTTCCCTAACAGTACAAAACCCGCTGGACCCAATACTGGCCATCTTTGTAATGGCTGAAGTATTCTATGGAAATCCATTTCTAAAAGGAGCAGAAGCAGAAAGGGAATTTTTTTTTTTTCCCATAAGGGAAGTAAGTTTTATTAACCACTTTCCAAGAGCTCACAAGCCTGACTTGTAAGAAAAGGAGTGTTTTTTTCCTAGTAACTTACTTGGCAGGAATTTCTTGTGGTGATGCAAACCCATGCCACAAAACATTACGAAGGTTCAGACCATGTGGAGATCCAATGAACACCCTCAGTACATTCATCTAATTAATAAACAAAGCAATTACTGCATGAAAAAAATATAATATTTTTGCTATTCTTACCTTTCTTACTTTTATTACTTTTCCCTGGCAAAAAGTTCAGAAGTTATTGAGAAACTATGTCCACTGCCAAGATGACTGACCACCACTTGTCGCAGTAACAGAAACTCATTATTTGCCATTCACAGTATTCTCTGAAGGAGAATCTTTCAGCTTAGTTGTACAGGATATAGAATATAATATGGGAAGAATTGAACTAGTTATTAGATATCCCAAACAGTTACGACAGACAAACAAATGAGATCAAGTTTAGCTCTTACTTCTTGTAGTATAAATCCAGTGTAATTTAATGCAAATTAACACAAGGTACATTTGGTAGGAAGAAAATCGGCTCAGTAGTTATTCCTTATTTCAAAACTATGTACTTACTACAGCTTGTCCAAAGACATCTGCAAGCTGCTCAGATGCAAGCAAGTCTCTTAGAAGGAAAGGACAGTCGTTACCCTTAAGTAAATACACCTATTAAGAAAAAAAGAGCAGAAAAGATAATAAATAATTTAGTATAGTTCTTTGTATTTCAAACATATACCTTGACTATTTTACCCAATAACTACTTTCATTATTGTAAAAACACTAATCAAACAAAACCCACCAAATTCTTAAAAAGATTTTAAATTCTGTAATTTCATGACAAATTAAAATGTAGACAACATATCAGGAAAGAGTGGTTATTTTACTTGATGTGACCATAGTTAGGTGTGACCACAGTTTTCATAGGGTCAGTACATATACTGCTTTTCTCTTCCAAAAAATCCCACTAAAACCAGTAAGGCACAACAAGAACACATAATTAAGGGAATAAGCTCTACCAAGGACAATGTATTTTGTTCTTACAATACACATTTATAGGGTCTGTCATTGTGAAAGGGAGGAGACCTGTGGCTCTTCTTCTGATTCTTTAAACTAGATTTTATTCTTGTTGAACAATCTTAGCATCTCAAGTTTCAACTGCTATCACACACTCCATTCTTAGTACTCTCCCCGACATTTTTTTCCAATCTTAGGTGATTTGCTTTACTGCAAAATTTACCTCGTCCCACACTCGGGCAAACTGGTTTGTAAGTTGACCCATTGTTTTTTCTCTGATATTTCCTTCTCCAGATCTCCTCACACGAATTGAACAACTATCAATTTTAATTTACCTGGTTGTAAAATAGCCCAGCAGCAAAAACTGTTTAAGTAGCTGTTTCTCCTTTCTCCCTAGGAAAGAAATTACCCAGCAGCCTGTTTTTCCAGCTGCATGCCACCCCTAACAGAAGTTAACACACCGTCAGATCTTCTGTGGCAGCTATGCTGCCCACTTCAGTTAAATAAATCAAACTGATAAAGACATACTATATGTATACTGATTAATCAAACTCTTCTCTTTCCTAATTAAATTGGTGAGTAACAGCACTCACACAAGCAACTCTACAAGCACTGGTGAACGAGCCCCACATATGATTCCATTAGCATGACCGGATCCAGGAAAGAACCAAACTGTCCAACTGAAAATGCATGTGGACTATTAGTGTACTACTACAGCATAGGGTAATATCCCTTTTTTTAATGTACAATTAAATCCAAGAGCTCATTCCCATCTTATAAAGCCAAATCTGTGATAGACTCTTCACGCTGGCACTTACGTCACCCAGGGCTCGCTCCAAGCACGATGTTAGTTTCATTAAGCCAAGAGCAACTTCTGTAGCTTGTGCATATTGTAAAACATCAAACACTTCAAGAAATACCTGCGTGATGGGTGAGAGGAAGAATGTTGTGTTCAATATTCAAAGGGAAACATCACATTGCCAAAAGCACAGAGAAACTTAAATATTCCTCCATGATAGTTGATATGCAAATGTAGAAAGAAAACCATGTCAAAGAAATGAAAGTGTAGATGCCTGAAGAGAAATTTCCCTAGAGTACCTCTTGATATCTAGTGCCCTAGATCTTTAAAGTTATCCATATTAAGGTGAAGGTAAGCATACAAGGTAAAGCTTGGTATTAGGCACAGATTATTAGAAAAACAAAATCTTACAAACTAATGTTAGAACAGGCCCAAAGCTCCTCATGTTGTCCAATACAAAACCTAATTACAAAGTCAGAAAAATTACAAGCAACCATCTATCAGAGCAGGACAATTAGTTACAAATTCTAAGCATTTTGGTTCATGGATATCTCTTCTGTGTTCTCATATGAAACTTCTACAAAGGGTTCAGGTGCCAAAATACAAACTGTTAACAGACATTTCCATACCTCTGTGCAGTTTGTCCAGTGGAACCATGATGCATACTGAATTACAAATTGCTCCTTGGTCAGAGATTTGAAGTACAAATTAACACATTCACATACAGGTCCTAATGATCGTATGCTTTTGATATAATCCACGCTTTGATCTTAAAGTGAAAAACAGAAGGTGATTAGGGTACCAACCTTCCTGAAGTTCTAATATTTTAAAACTTACTAGGGATAAAACCTGCTACAGTTTGTGTACATATTTGGCACAGACAATTTTATCCTGATTATTTTAGCACACCCAATACAATACAATTTACTGTCCAAAACACCGCACAGAAAAGGTATTTAAAAGTAAAACTGCAAGGCAAAACCAAGTAAAAACAAGCGCCTCCTCCGAATAGAGCAAAAAAACAAACCAAAAATTCTACCCCAACGAAAACTTAACACAAGAAAATAAGGAAGTAAATAGGTTCATTATGTTCTGCTTTTGTTGAAATGTCAAGAATCTACTAGAATTTCTGTAGAAATTCCATATATCAAGCTGTAAGTGCAGGCTCAGTGGGAGTCAAATTGCATCACTCACAGCCTTTAAAGAAGGCAGATGGATGTGGTACCTTACAGAGTGGTATCACTGCTTCTCTTTAGTGGGACGCTTTTTATAGGAGAATAAATTCTTCTGGTTTACTGAAAGATATTTTTACCACCTCTGGAAATTAGTAACAGAGCTTGCATGATGCAATTTGGAAAATTAAAATTCAACTAATTAATCAGGACATAAATAGTTTGTTTTGGTTAAAAAACAACTACAAACTATTCCACACAGAAGGGAAACAAGACGATACTTCTGTACAACCTCAAGTTGGGAAACAAAAACAGAAGCAACAGTAGCAATATTGATGGGCCCAGGCTTTTAAATTTACTGAAAAAGGAATATAAACAACACAGAACAAGGCAATTATGGGGTTGGAGAGAAGCAGAACTGAACTCTTTATGTTACAGGCACATTAAGCTGGGACCAAGATGAAGGCAAAGTAAGAGCTACTTAGGTAGCACAGATTACATGAACCTTAGGAGCCACCAAAAGCCAAATACCAGTTGCAGATGGAAACCATGAAGCTCTTTGTAGATAAGAACTCTACATACTCTAATCTGCAGCAGAGCTAATGCTGTACTTAACAAACTGTCACAACTCAGCTAGGATTGCTATGAACTACATCAAAATTCTGCAACAGTCTTAAATGCATCACTACTACAGCAGGTAAAAACCAACCTGATTCAAGGTAACACACATGCTCTGTAACAGCTTGCCAACACACTTCCCCATTTCCAGATAAAATATTATTAATATCATAGGTGTCTGTGTTCTCAAATCCGAGTTTGCAAATTGCATAATGCACAGGTGGAGAAAGGCAAGTAGTGACCAAGCCTGGCAATGCCATCTGGAACAAATACACACACACACACACAGAGGATGAATCCTTATATCAAGAAAGCACATGAGAACAACAACAAAAAAATTATTAAAACATACCCATAAGCACAGCTACACAGACAGTAATACGGCATCTGTAAACAAGCTGTTTGGGTTTGCAGTGCAGGTTTCATCCATGCACATAATGAAAGGAACTCTCAACCAGAACCACCTTTGTAAAACTGAGAGAAAGCACTGCTCTGTTTTCACAGGGTCAGGAGGGTGTATTTCAGAATGGTTATATCTACTGAAACCATGACAAGATAGACTGAAGTTTATATATAAATGTTCTGCCTAATCTCTGAGCTTGCAGAGAAACTGAAGCTACTTCAAGAGCAAGAGCATCAGTCCTTACAACCAGCAAGATCCTTGGAGGGAGGCAGAGGAAGAACATGTGAATTCTTTAGCAATGTAAGTGCAATTTAAGCAGTCATGTTATTTCCACATTAGTCTAAACAGAAGCATATTTATGATTCAGAAGCATACATTCAAAAAAAACCTGCATAGATAAAACTGCCCATGTTAACAAGGATGAAAGTGCTTCTGGTTTAGTTTGAAAAAAAAGTCACACTTCTTCATTAATCAGACAAGAAATTGTGTGATTATGAAATATCACGACTAATAATAATGAAAAAATATGCCATTAAAGTTGAATGAAAAACATTTTTTTCCTCTCTAATTAGGTGGCAGAATTGACCCTTACACATGTAATTTCTGAACTCATGGCTTCAAGGAGAGAGGAAATATTTATTTAGCCATCAGCACTGAGCAAGGGTAACAGTTCCCATCGGAAACCGCTATTAGCTGCCATCTGGAGTACCCACTTGCTATTTAAAGAAAAAGAAATTTGAAAATCTACAATGTTCCTATGGCATATCTTTCAGTCCATCTTATTTTGTGTATTTTCCCCTTCCCGTTCGCCGTTTCACGGTCAGGGACAGGCGGCCAGACCAAGACCTGCACGACCGCTGCCACCCTTTATTACTATTTCTTATGTAAAACGGGCCAGGCGCGGGGCAGGGCGCTGACCTTTGCAGCGAGAGTAGATCACGGAGCCCCGGGCTGGCACGGGCAGGAGCAGGGCAGGGCCGTCCCCTCCCCTCCCCGCCGCGCCGCCCGCACGCCGAGGCCGCGGCCCGGCGCCCCCGGTGCCGCCATGGCCGCCGCCGCCCGCGCGCTCCACGTCACGGCCGGCTCGCGGGCAGGGCCCGGGCCGCCGCTCGCCGCCCTGCCGGACCGCCGCCACAGCCATGGAGGGAGGGAAAAAGCGCCAGGATAAAGACACAGTGAGAGGCCGCCAGGGCCAGGGGCGGCTCCGGGGGGCTGAGCTGGCTGGGGTTGGGGCACCCCCGGGAACGGGGGCGGCGGGCAGCGGCCCCGGCGCGGGGGGTGTGATGCCCCACTGAGGTGGGCGTGCCGGACCGGGGCTGCAGCGCTTCGGCTGGGAGGGAAGGATGGGACGTGGAAAACGTGGGTTAAAAGGTGCGTGTGATCTTGTAAAAATTGGTATGAGGAAAGCTGTTCCCTCTGGGTGAGCGCCCGGTTTGAGATGGCTGGTGCTCTTTCTGCTGGGTCAGGTGTCATGTTCGCTGGTGCCCTGCGGCTGGCGTGCTGGGTCAGGCCAGAGGAGGAGGCAGAGCTGCTGTGCTGGAAGAGAAAAGGGTGGACCTCCCTTTGGTGAGGCAGTCTCTCCAACTCGGGATGCTGCTCTACACTACAAGCTGTGCCCTCTTCTGAAGCAATAAACAAGAACTCTTTCCTATTTAACAACTAAAACCTATTGGTTGTTAAAATGGACTTACTAACAAAAAGAATTTCATTTAAATAGCAGAAGCTTTTTTTTTCTCTTAGCATACTTCCTTCCATATGTCCAAAGTTAAGCCAATGACTCGAGTTGAGTTGCCTAAGAACAGGCGTTTTTTGGTAAAGTCTTCAAATGCAGTCAGTTCTTCAACTTGTGAGAGGTTTTTTTCACAGAGGGTGCAAATATTTTATAGAAACGTAATTGCAACATTGTGCTAAAACTTGGGGGTTTACCGTGTATTTTATACAGTGATATAGATTACTTTATTAGCCATGTCTATAGAGAAATCTAAGATTTTGGTTGCCTCATTAGCAAATATAGTGACTTCTTGCAAGTGATTATGAAAACTCCTGTCACTAATAATAGCAAGTAAACTTTTAAGTGTCACCATTGTTAGAAGTTATGTGCTATAGACATGAATTTTATCCCATCATTAATGAAAGAGGTTGAAGGTACTGTGGCTCAAGCTGAACCATGTCAGCAAAGAATCACTGTTAGGACTGTGCCCTTTTTCACAAGTTCATTGCTACTCACATGGATGGGAATGATCATTTGAAGACCTCAGCTGCAAGAGCTGAGGTGGTTTTCCTTCTGTTAGGTGGTGTGTGATGAGCATGTCAGGGCTGTAGTTTTTTGAGATCTGACTCTGCAGTTAGTAGATAATGAGTGTCCACAGGCTAAGTGCAAATGTGTTTGGTCCTTGTGTTTTTAGAGTAAGTGCTATTCAGAATTCAACAAACACCAGCAGGCAATTTGCACCTAAGGCTGCCAGCATCACTGCGTTCAAGGAACTAGAGAACACTTTCAGATTATGTCCACAGCTGTAGACAGAACTAATGTGCAAGTGATTTCATAGAGAAGAAACTGCATTTCTTCCCTGATTCTTAAAACTCTTCAGATGGAAAGATTTGTGAGCCCCTGAATAGTGCATCTTCTAAAATAATTCTCATTAGACTTTTATATTATCCATAAGTGACTATTTTTCTGTACTTGTTAGTGTAATCCTTGCATTATTGATGATAAGGTGATGTTATTTCACCTTTGAGCTCTTTTCTGCTCTCCTGGAAAGGAGCTGATGATTTTTTTTCATGTTAAGTTCTAGCAGTAATCAGAAAGTGGAGCAAAGACTGAAGAGTCAGCAAAACTTGGAAGTGGTTTGTTAGGAAGTAGCTGGTATGGAAGACCATAGCCTGTGGCATTTTTTATGATCTCATTGGTTCCTTTTGCTTTCTGTCTCTTTGTTACTATTTTAGAGTTCTGTTTTAAGCCACCGTGGTGGACAGGAGGTGACTTTTTTTTTCACAATATCAGACCTGTTCTTGCATTCCTAGAGGGACAAGTTTTGTTACGTGTGTTGAAGAAATAGAGTACACAACTGGATGGGGAGAAAATGCGATCTTCAGAGATCTGATTTTAAGTTCCAAGCAAAGTCACAAAGCTTTGCACTCTGGAGCTTACTTTTTCCTTTATTTTTTTAATGAGCAAATTAAATCATCAATACATAAGCTACTATTTTAGTAACACGGAATAAGGACAAGTAAAATGAAGTAGTGAATGAACCGGGTCTGGATTTTGGGTAGACTGTTTGAATGAAAAGCTTGAACTTGTGGCTAACATTCTTGGATAGGTATGTTAATGTCTGTGTATTTTTACTTGGAAAAGGGAGTGGATTCAGGGTGCTAATGTGCTGTATCTGATTGACTAGTTTAAATGCAAAATTCAGTTGGATTTTGCTGGAAAAGAATTTAAAATTGAGTGGAAGTGAACCACTTCTCTTTTTTCAGGCAAAACAGTGGTGTTAAAACAGCCAGAAGATGATAACCAGCTTCTAGCTTCCTGTGGTTTTTGGTAACATATTCCTAGACTAATTGTTGGGGTTTTTTCTCTCTTAACTGTACACCATAAGGTATTATTTAGAGTCTTTAAATTCTAAAATATTTGTATGTGATGTGGATTTTTTAAATTGTTTTGTACAGTCAAAAGGAAAAAAGACAACTCAGGATGCTTCAGGCACAGCTCCAACAGAAGTAAAGGCAAAGCCAAGACACCGTAACACATACAGACTGGAGCCACGGACTAAAGTTCGGGATGATTTAGTAAGGGACAAAGCTCAAGCGATACTAACGGTATAGTATCACTTAAATTAATTGTCTCATTGCAAAAGCAGCTTGTCTTGCAGAATTATTTACAGAACAGTGAATAATACATAAACTTAAACGTGCATAAATCTCTGCAATCTTTTGAGTTTTGGCACATGAGTGTAATGTGTACTCCGTTTTACAAAGTGCAGAAGGGCCTCTGCAAGGTCACTGCTGAGCATGTCCTGTTTAGGTGGAGCTGAAGCTTCATAAAGTCTTGTATTTTTTAAAATCAAATTGACCTACAGCACAATTCAAAGTATCATAATCCACTGAATATCCAGTTAGCAAAAGATTATGTCATCAAATTTGTGGATTTCTATTAATTCTGCTAATATCACAGGACCTGCATAAAATTATTTGGTATCCTTGACAGTCAGATTTCTACATACACAAATCAGGCAAAAATGAAAGAGAACAATCTGTTGAGATAATCCAAAGCTGTTAGTGGTATTTTGAACAGTTATAACCAGATCCTTTTAATTCTACAGTCTGGAAGACATATCTTGGATATTTGAAACAGATATTTATAGCCCTGTGTTTCCAGTGAACTGAGCCCAAATAATGGAGAAGAATACACTTCTGATTGTTAAATGGAGATTGGCTAGGCATGTGTGTCACCTTAAAAAAAAAGGATAAAACATTTCAGAGTAAAAGTAGTGCATCCTTTGCTGTTTGAGACCATTGTCTGTACTGACTATTCAACTCACTAGTTCTTCTCATGTTCTTGTAATGAAAATGACTGTAAAGGGTGTTTTTTGCAACAGATTTATAGGATGAAAACTAAGATCTTTCAAAATTGTTTTTGATAGAGTAAACTACAAGAAGCCACATATGATGGAGCTTCTAGTCCCTTCTTGTGTGCTTCAATCTCAGAAGAAATATTAAAGGCTGTGAAAGAATTGGACTATGACCGTTATAAGTATGTGGTATCAGTGCTAATTGTGGAAAAGGCAAATCAGGCAATGATTGTAAGCAAACATATTATTTCTTACAACTTTTGAAAATTAAAACCAATTTTTAGAAGTGTGTGTTATCTCCTAGGTGTTCTTTCACATTCAGCAGCTTGTTTGAGGTGGTCCTGAAGCTTTTACATTCTTTATGGGTAGTGGTATCCCAGGTGACAATTCAAGGTGCTGCTGTGATTCTGCCTAACTCTCTAAAGGTTGTTGTCTTCATGTGTTCAATAAGTGGTAAACAGCCCCTACTGCACTTCCCTGTCACCCACTTGTTTTCACTGTGTGCTGTGCCACTACAATTGCATGAGTTCAGTGAATTTTGTTTTTCTTTGTCCAGTGTACTTGGGTCTCCATTTGGGTTCTCATATTCAGTACAAAATGCTGTGCAGTTGTAGTGTGGGGTGACATGGAACAAAAGGGTGGCAAGGAAAGGTACTCTGTCTGCCACCAGACATGTTTCTGGAACTTCAAATTAACACCAGTCAACTGAACTTGCAACCTAAAAAAAAAGGATTCTAGATTTTGCTGTGCTGGTATATAAATTTAGTATTTCTAGCTCCCATTAGCATTCAGAACTCTTTAATCTATCTAGTAGAGTGTCAAAGAACACTTCTACTTTGGAGTGTTCACCATCAGTTCTTAAAACCTGATTGAAACCAGTCTGTGTTTAGTGAGTTACATGAAACCATGTTTGAAGGGTTTAGCTTCAGAACCAAATCCAGTTTGTGAGTTGCCTGCATCCACCTGCTTTTCTGCTGCCATCTCACAGTATGCTGTCTCTTAAGGGGTGTTTTGACTGAGGAACTATAGGCACCGATTAATGAAGTGGTCCAAGTTAACTTTTTTCTCCCAAAGAATATGTTTATTTCAGCCATCAATTCACAGTTTAGCTTTGGAAACAATTTTACCAATAAATGGTTACAAGTAGGCTGGAGTAAGCTGGAGGTGGAGGAGTGGGGGATGTGACTTCCTGGTTGTCTATGTTCCCAAAAGGAATGTCTATTCACACAGACATTCTATTGCTTTTGAAGGGATGTTTTTACAGTTTGTTAAATTGTAACAAATGACCACAAGAGAGAATTGGGGGTTTGGTGGTGCAATTTTTGGATCTGTCTGGGTGGGAGCTTAACTGTGAAGCAAGAATATATATTTAACATTGAATAGGAATTGTTAATTTTATTCAACTTTTGCATTGTTGTTAATAGTTGTAACTCTCCTAATATGATTAGATTAGCATTTAGATAATGCTGTGTGTTCTTTAAAAATAAATAGTAAAACTGCTGTATATAGGTTCACTTGTACTTTTTTCTCTTTTATCCCTTTAGGTTGCCAGCAGATGCCTCTGGGATGTTCAAAGAGACACTTGGGTTTCAGCTAAATGTGAAACTGATACATTTATTGCACTGGCTTTGGTAATGGCTTGTTATTACGACTAAAACTCTGGAAGTCACAGCTGCATTCGCGCAGCACAATACATGGTATATTTGAATTTTTTCAAAACATCATTATTTTAGTATTCATTTTTGTCCTATTGCTGTTGGCACGTTCAGACTGACATACAGTTGAGATAATTTTGCTTGGTTTTGCTCTGTTTAAAAAAAGAAAAAAAAAACCCACCCAAAAAACTGCTTTGGAAATGTTTATGGTTGAGTACATATGGGCTTCATCTGTTGTAATGCTCTGCTGTGGAAGTGGGAGCAGCTGGTGTAAGGCCAAACATTGCAAAATTTTGAATGTTGATTGTCTCTTGGGTGCCTAGGACTGTTAACCAATGCAGTTAACATGCAGTTGCAGGTATCAGTTTTCTTAGAAGCATACTTTTTGTAAGAAAAAGGAGTGTTCATTTTTCATTTTCATAGTTGGTATCTATGATAAAATGCTAGTCTGCCTAAACACTTGGCTGGGAGGGAAACTGTTTCTCTGTCCTAGGAACCTGTGCAAATTTTCAGCCGCTTGCCTTGAATGAAGTGAAAGTTCAGTTATTAGGTTCCTCAGAGTCTTAACCTTTGGTTGAGTATCGCCTGGGGTCTGGTTGGTGGACAAATTGAGCGAGTTAGGTCACTTTGATCTAGGGGCTTCTGGTGGCAGTGGCAGGACGATGGGGTCAATGGGGAGGCTATTGAGAATTCCTCTGTAATTGGTAAGGGCAGCAGCGATTGTATTGTTTAAAATGAGACTCCGGCAGATCTGTTAAGTGTGTGGACATCAGCTTTTGGACCTGCCGTGCGTGGAAATCGAGCGCTGGTGCCATTGCCATGTCAGTTTTATTGTTGGGAGCTGCAAACAAACGCGGACGGGGCGGCGGTGCCTCCCAACGCCCCGTGGCCAGCTTGGGTCCGAGCGCCTTTGGAGCCGCGGCCGGGCAAATCTCGAGGGGCGATGAGCAGTCAGGGCCGCGGGTGGGCGCACACGCCGGGCGGGGGGAGCCCCCGGCCGGGGGCGGCGCCGGGGCTGGGGCGCGGCCGAGCGCTTTGTTCGCCGGCGCGGGGCCGTGCGCGCCCACGGGGGCCGGCGGCGTGCGGGCGGGCGCGCGCACCGCCGCGGTCCCCGGGACGAGGGTCGTTCCCGTGTCGGGTAGGGAGGGCTGCGCCTCAGCTCCGCCCGCCCGTACCGGCGGGACCGGCACCGGCACCGGGAGGCGGCGCGACCGCGCAGCGGCGGGGAGCGGCCGCACGCGCCCTCCCTCCGTCGCAGGGGCGAGCGCGCTCGTGGCGGCTCCTCCGAGTGCGCCCCCCGCCCCCCGAACCCCCCTCCTGCGGGGGCTGATGGTTCACAAACGTAGCTCGTCCCCGGCTGACGTTCCCGGAGACGGGAGCCTGCCGGCGGAGCGCAGCAGCCCGGCCCTGCTGGGTGCCAGCTCCCGCGCTCGGCGCTGACCACCCCGCCGAGGGGATGCTGCCCCTCCGCCCCGCGCTGCTGCCCAAGCGCTGCCGCGGCGGCTCGGCTCCGCGCTCGCGGCCGGGCCGCGCGGCCGCCCGAGCGGCGGCAACGGGAGGAGGAGAAGGGCGCGGCGGCGGCACCGGAGGCGGGTCCCCCGCGCCGGTCCCGCGGGGCGGCGCCGGGTCGGTGCGGGTGCCGGTCCGGCGCCGCGGGCCGGGGTCGCCGCGGGCTGCCCGGAGGGGGGCGGAACAGGAGCCACCGCGCCCGTGCGCTCGCTGGCCGGTAGGGGCCGCTGCCGCTCCCCGCAGGGCGCGGGGGGGCGGGGCCGGCGGGCGCGGCGCGAGGCCCGGTCGCGCGGCGGCGGCGGCGTCGCTCCTGTTGGCCCAGCCGGCGGCGGCCATGGCGGCCGTGCTGTCCCCGCGCCTCTGCGACAGCGACCCGGCCACGCCCGGCGCGCAGTCCCTCAAGGTGAGAGCGGGTGGCGGCGGCCGCGGAGCTCCGGCGCGACGGCCGCCTCGGCGGGAGGCCTCGCGCGGCCCCCGCGCCTGGGCGCCCTGACCCGCGTCCCCCGCCCGCCCCGGGCTCACCTCACGCCCGCCGGGAGAGCCGGGCGGCGGCGGGCGGCCTCCCCCGCCCTTGGCCGAACTTTGAGCGCGGGTCTGGAGCTGGGCGCCCGGGGCCGTCCTCCTTCCCAAAAGTCCCTCGGCGTCCTCCCGGGGGCGGCGCGGCAGCTGAGTCCTCACCGCGGCAGCGCCGCAGCCGGGAAAGTTTGGGTCTGACCGCGGGCAGTTCCGCGTTGGCGCTGCCGGCTGCTCCCGCTCATCCCGGGCACCGCGGGCACTTGTGGCGCCAAAGAATCGCGGCGCAGATCGGCACTAGCTTTTTGGAACCTGTCTCTGGTAGTTTAGGCTTTCTCGATCGCTTAATAAAGGAGCGTCACGTCGATTTTACAGTGATAGGCGTACCAGAAGTTTGTAACGTCACCATGTTTCGTAAGGACTGACGAGCTTTTTACAGAAACATGCGTTTTCAGGGAGAAAGTGGCTTTTTTGGACAGTGTTTGACTTTTCATGTAAAGAGACCTACAGAGCTATACTTTATATTTCTTTTTTTTTTTAACAATAAGGGTGGTGGAGCAGCATTTTCCCTTTAGATTGTAGATGTTTTCACTTCATATACTAACTCGTCTGTAACAAACACATCATGTGTGATTGAATTTCGTGAAATTTTAAGCAGATAAGGAAGCAAATACGGAAATGCAGAGCGCTGATCTCTCTGTGTTTTGGATACTCATGCTTTGTAACAGTACCAGGTTTAATAAATGAAAAATTACTAAGCAAAAGGAGAAACTGCTATCAGGCACTTCCACCAAACTGTCAAGTTGACATCTCTCTTTTAAAGACGTTTTGAAGTCTCTTGGATGTTTTGCTATACAAGAGGGCTTTGGCTCTGTTCAGGTTTTTGTCTAGCACTTAAAAAGATTTGGAGTCCATTAATATTCTTGTGGGAGGTAGAAATGAACTACTGATGACACAGCTGTGTCACAAAATACAAATGCAATGTTGTTTTGATTGGAGGCTGCTGCTTAGTTATTCTGAGTTGATAACGGTGTTCTCTGCAATACTAAGAAGTGGCATTACTGGTAATGTGAGTGCTGATGCTGCATACTGCTTTTTTAAGGATGGCTGCACTAAGAAATCACAGTTTCATTAGATTTTACTTTTCAGTTTTTATTACTGTGTGAAAGGTGTTCTTGCTCCTTAAAGAGGAAGAAAAATATTTGTAAAAAATTGCAGAGAAGAAATAAGCCAGAAATCCAGGAGACAAATGCTTTTTGCCTGTGGCCTGTCTTGATTATAACATTGTGAAATTTTGCATAATAAAAGTAATGTATTCTTGTTTGCTGGAATATTTTTAAATTGGTATTTCAAGTCATATATTAAGTAAAACATACTAAAATGAAAGACATTAGCAAGGGTAGACCTAATTGTGATTGTTGTCATTATTAAATAAGTATGTATTATAGTTGGACTTGATCCATTTATTTCTGACAGGTTAATTCGTCTTGCTTAAACTTTTCACAGGAGTTAGGAAATTGATTCTTTCACTCTGCTCCACTTTAGAGATTCAATTACTTAAAGAACCGTTTTGTTCTTGACTCAACTACTGGTGACGGTCAGGAGTTCATTTAAAGATTTCTGCTTTCTGTCTCAATTATGATCAGACAGGGTTGGTCATTAAATGCTTGAGATTGTTGGTGATGCAGGTAGCATTATGGGACAACAAAGCAGTGAAAAACGCAACATCAACTGAGTCACTGTCTTCTGGATTTTACAGAACTTTTCATTTTGCTTTGGTCTTTTTTTCCTCCTCTTCACTCTTTATTCCCTTTACATTGATCACGTGAAATCTGAATAGTAACACCTGTCTGAATGTTTTCCTTGTTATCTTCTCTATCTGTTGTAATACCAAGTTGGGTTTTTTCTTCCATATATTTTTTCATCTTGAGACACAAGTCTTTGCTACTTGCTTGTAATGATATTATTTGCAAACTGTATACGGTTCATTTTACTTTAACTGTATACCTATAAACTCCTGTGTTGCTTTTGGTAATATTTTCCCTGATTTTGTTATCATCACCTCTCAGCAAGGAGTTGGGATTTTTGTTTTGCACTTGTTTTTGGTTTGGAGTGCTAGTCTGATCAAGTGCCAGAGGTAGTTTACATCAGGAATTAAAAACTTGGTGGTCAGAGGTACAGCTCTGTCTATTCAGAACTCTACCTACACCACAGATGAGAAGCCACCCAGTTCTCCTTCAGGGCTACCACGTGTCATGCAGGTAGTTTATAACAAAGAATAATTTGTTATGTAGACTGTCCTGCGAGTTGTTTGTGAAGACTGTCATAGAATGGCATAGCAGTTCAAGTATATTTAAATTGTGGATTGGCTTGCAATGTTTTCTGGTGTTTTACATTATCTTTGGAGTAGTCTAATTTTTTTAAATATTTTTTTTTATTTCAGGATGACACAGAAGAAAATTCGAATGATGGCAGCCAGCCGTCCAAGAGACGGCGTATGGGCTCAGGGGACAGTTCTCGGAGCTGTGAAACTTCCAGTCAAGACCTGGGGTAATACGGTTTTTTACAATTCCCACTTTTTATTGCAAGCATGACTTTATTGCTCAGCATACTTAAGTATTAGCTCTTTTTTCATTACTTGTGTATTCTTCATACATCTTTCTGAATTGAGGTGATGTCCTATAAATAGCTAGATGTCTATTGCTCCCAGCATATTTTAAGGCATTTTATTTTAGAGTGCCACAAAAAATGCTGCATCTGATTTACAATCAGAAGCACATCTTACACGTTTTTAAAACATTGCATACTGGAATGAATTTTGTCTCTGTAGTACTTGCTTTTCCCAGTGTTCTCTCCATTATGATGGATATCAGTTTCTTCACATTCTGTTCCATAGCAGGTTGATAAATGGGTATTTAAAGAAATATGTGTCAGGTTGGGTGTAACAAAGTGATTTTTGAAACAGGTTAACAGAATGCAGTGTTAAAAAGTGGGTGTCTAACTTTATAGTTACTATTCATTGACATATAAATGGGAATTACTGAATTTCTAGGGATGTAAGTAGTATTCTTAAGGATTGTTGTGATTTGTTGTAACGTTGTCCTTATGTTTAGGTATAGTTATTTTCCTGCTGAAAATTTGATAGAGTACAAATGGCCACCCGATGAAACAGGAGAATACTATATGCTTCAGGAGCAAGTCAGTGAATATTTGGGTGTGACTTCCTTTAAAAGAAAATATCCAGGTATTTATTTTTAAAGTCTTTTTCTAAAAGCTTGTGTCCTTAAACAGTTTGGGTGTAGTCTGTGCTTCTTTGGTTATAGGATGAGCTAACTGTTGAAAAAGCAGACCTGTACTTGTACTTTATATGTTCCTTGCTGGAAATATAAGGTACCCACTGGTTTTCAAAGTAGTATAAGACTTTGTGGTATTGCCACTGAAAATTTGCAAACAAGTCTGAGTTGAGGATTAGATCAACAAGTTCATCAGCTTGAAAACTGATATTGGTTTTATTTTTAGTGATTTGTTGACGATTTCTTACTGTATAACTGGATCTCTATATTCTGTTTCCCGAATTGTGGCAACATTCCTACAGCTGTGGAAAAATATTACGTTTGTGGAGGTTCTAGTATTTAAGTATTTCAGTATTATTTGAGTATTTCAGTATTATTCAGAATTGTTAAATCTGGCTCTTTTTTTGGGGAATTTACTTTAAAAAATCATGGTGAAAGAAAAAAGACTGTACTTTCAGTGCTTGGTAAAATTTGCTGCATCTGAACTTATACATCAGATTTCTTTAGTTTTTCTGTAAATCATAACTACAGCCAGGGTCTTGACCTTCTATAGGTCAAGAAAATTCACCACGTCCTTACATTTTTTGTTAAATTTAAAATATATTTATAAAGTTGTCATGTTTCTTGGAATAGCAGTATAATACAGGCTCTAGCTGCCTGGCAACAAAACTGTTGAAATACTTTGACAATGTTTATGGGGAAGTTTCAGTTACTGCACACATTTTTATTTCTCTTTTTTGTTTTTTTTGAGATTTAGAAAGGCGAGATTTATCTCACAAGGAGAAACTCTACCTCAGAGAACTAAATGTTATCACAGAGACTCAATGCACGCTAGGTAAGAAAAACAAATGGTTAAGACTCCTTATTACAGTGTAAAAAGTATGGCACTCTGAAAAAGGGGGTTCCGTTTGATGGAGAAGAATTGCATTCCTCTCATCATTTTGAAATTAAAACTGGTTTATTATTAGCTTAGTAAATCTGCCATAATGTTTCAGTATTCCAGATTTATTATTAGCAAATATATTTTGGATCTGTTCGTATTACTGAGTATTCTAAAACTAACCTGTAGAACCTGTTTCTCTGAGAAGAGAGATCACCATGATTGTGTGGTCTCATATATATACATTATATGTACAGATAGATATACATGGTGGTATATATTGCGTATATATGTAAAGGGTGTCTTCATATACATTGGTCTAATTTTGCTGCAGTGCATTGGAGCCCAGCAAACATCAATGTATCTTAAATGGTTCAGCTTCTATGGTAAAATTAGAGAAGTGTATATTAAGGCACTTGAATATACTTGAAATGGATTCATGTAATTTCTGAGGCTTCTATTGGAAGGGCTTTTTTCTTACTCTTCTGATATATGTGATTTGGACATGTTAGAGTTTAAATGATGCTGCCATGTTGGTTTTTTTTTTCAGTGTATCATGGGTCTGTGAAAATCTAATGTCATTTTATATGCTAACAATCTTTAGTATACCACCTTTATTTCTCATGTGCGAGCTGCCTATTCTTTTTAAACTTAACTGTGCATAAGAGAACCATATCTAATTTTTATGTATAGAGATAAAATGTTACATTCTGCCTCATATATCTAATAGATATGTGTGCTAAGTTAACTACCCCTGTTTTTAAAATTATAGTTACCATCAGTGGTAGTGACATAAATCATTCCATGCTATTGTCCATGTTTGGAGATTAGTTGTTTTGGAACCTTCAGGGGAGGAGATCTGCACCGTGCCTGCAAACCGAGGCGTTCTGACTACTGAACTTGAAATGCTTTAATTGGGAGTCAGGAGCCTGTGTGCAGTTTGCTGCTCTGAATTGCTCTCCTAATGATTCTTCCCTAATTTGTTTAGAGACTTTATGTAAACCTCATAATTTCAGTAAAGGTTCTGCCGGGTAGTGAAACTTCACCAGCACTGGAAATTGAAACTAACAGTACACAAGGACCCATCTAGAGCAAAGGTTCTGTCTCAGCAGTGAGTTTAAGTAAGGTGATTGAGTCAATGTGAAGGGATCCATAGCTGTAAGTAATGGCAGGAGCCTTGGGTACAAGCAAAAACAGCCTTGGAAGCTAAATGGCACAAGTTCTCTGGTACTTGAGAAAGAAAGTCATTGTGCACAGCAGGTCATTGTCTTTAGCTACTGGAAAACTTGGAGTTGGTCATTGTGGGATATAAATAACCTACAGTTACTTTTGCCAGATAGCATCACTATTGCTTTTATTTATTTTAGGTCTAACAGCTTTGCGTAGCGATGAAGTAATTGATCTCATGATTAAAGAATACCCTGCCAAACATGCTGAGTATTCTGTTATACTGCAGGAGAAGGAGCGGCAGCGAATAACCGATCATTACAAAGAGTACTCTGTAAGTAATTACCACTGATGTGAACCAAATCTGCAACGGGAGTGTGAGAAAAGGTTCTTCTCACACTGATAGTGAAATGTATGTGAATTAATGTAATTGTTTTTATTCCAGCAAATGCAGCAGCAGAACACACAGAAAGTAGAAGCCAGTAAAGTTCCTGAATATATTAAAAAAGCTGCCAAGAAAGCTG
>VZDJ01007749.1:28633340-28738851 GCA_008694505.1 Cyanoderma ruficeps | reverse complement strand
AAAGAAGAGCCTATTTTGATTTACAGACACATGTAGGCAAATTTAAATTTCTTACCTGTTGTGAGGATAAAGCTCCTTGCTTGTTTTAGTGAAGTTGGTTTTGGTACCATTTTAACTATTTTCATGGGGGGTTGATTATTTTTTCACTCATATAGAGACTTACAGTTTTGCTATTAAATGGGTAATACTGCTAAAAATAATAATCTCAAATATATTGAACCTGCAGACTTTTTTAACTTGAAGGTACTTGTCTCAGGAAGCTCTAAAAATCTCAGTTTTTTTGTTGTCATGTCTTTATTTTGACAGTAGTAGCATAAAACAAAGGTATTGTTTATTCATATAAATGGCTAATTCTTCTTTTGAATACCTCCAAAATTTTGCCTGACAATACCTGAAGTAAAAAAGAAAACTGTTTAATACCTAAAAGTGTGCTGCCTGTCAATACTATCCCCATGTGTTTTTGTTAGATATTATATCATATTTGTATTGCTTGTGTTACATGCCTCTATGCTTGATTTAAAAAAAAATCTGGCATTTTGAAGCAGTGCTGTTCTGCTTCTATAAAGGCAGCAAAGCAAACATTTTCTCTGCAAATTGCTATATGGCAGTCAATAATGGATGATTTCCTGATATTGACCATTTTTGAGACAAGATAGTGGATAATTACTTCTATTTCCTTTTTGGAGAAGGAAGGCTTAATGTGTAAGATTCTCCTTTCCATAAATTTATTTTATTAATGGACTTTTAATAGTACAGTCTGGTTTCAGAATTAGATGGACATGTTCTTTCTACTCTAAAGCAATATGGACCAATAGTGATTTTTCATGCTAAAGATGCCAGTCACAAATGTTAATATTTACTGTTTCAATTGCTAGATTTTAATTTCAAAATTATTTTTCATAGTATACTGTTTAAAGAGGTCTTACCTAACCTTTGTTCAGTTCACTAGATACTTAGGAATTGGATTTAATCCATGATACTACTTTGTGAATGGTCTCTCTTAGCATTTTAATGAATTGAATTTCTCATGGGAGAACTCAGGTAGCTCTGGCAAGTTTCTAACTGGCAAGTTAAAAAATACTTGGAAGTATATTTGGTGAGGAAGGCTCAACTGTTTCTATGTGAAACAAAAATGTCATTGTTTTATATTAAACAATGCAGATTATCCAGGTGCCTCAAGGAAAATACAAAGTCTTGCCTACAGAGAGAACAAAGGTTAGTCCTTATCCAGTGGCTCTCATACCCGGCCAGTTCCAGGAATACTACAAAAGGTATTTTAAAACCATTCCAACTGCCAATTCTGTTGCACCGATCTCTTTTGTCTACATGTAGCAGGTGGAAAACATTTCAGTGTCTTTGCTGTAAGGTTTCAAATTAACTTTAGTTTAAGACTTTTGATAGTCTTCAAAGATGCATAGTGTGACAGCTTGTGTCAACAAAACAGTACTGGCTGTCTCTGCTGATGTATATTGCAGTGCCTGAGATTTGGCCTGCCCAGGTATTTACCATGGTGAAAAGGGACATGGATTTCATTCCTGCCACCCTCCTGTTTACTTATCATCTGCCTCTGCACGTGTGCTAAAATTAATGTTTTTGTATCAAAGTGTTGTAATGCTGGCTTGTGATCGCGTGTCTAGTGTGTGACAGTCTTGCTGTTCTATTTCGAATTTTTAGAAACTCTTTAAAAAAATTTGGTCTTGTGGGTTAAGTTTGATGTTGGATTTGTAAGTGAGAGAGAAATTGCAAGCTGGATCTTTATGTTTCATGAAAAACGTAAGTTGACATAAATTTATGTCAACTTGACTGTTGACATAAATTTAAGATTTTACTAGCAGTATGCTACCATTGAACAAATCCATACAGATTTGAAGATTTTATTGAAGTCTTACTCTTGTACAATAGAGACAATATTCATGCTATATATGTTTGGTTTTCTGTAGAGAAGCTCTTTCTCTGCAGGTGGTTTGCTCCTTCCAGTGTATGTTCATACAATCCACTCCAAATTTGCATGTTATGGGACCTTCCTGAAGGATTTCAATTTTATTAAATCAATTGAATTAAAATTACTTCATGTTAGTTTTATTTTGCACTAGTGCTAGTGAAACTTCTTTTCCATCTCAGTGAAGGACACGACCTTTCATAATGTGCAACAAAATAATATCCTATTCCTTACAGTGCTTGTCCTCAGCAGTAAGAGGACTTTCACTTTTTTCTTGCTTTTTAAGGTTAAAAAGAAAAAGGGTACATTATGTATGTTGAGCTGTATGTGGCTATAAGCAGTGTGATTACGTCTTTACATTTGTCCAAAGTTATATTTTCATATGCACTTTTTTGTTCTCAGTAATCAGCTATACAGCTGTATTCTTGACTTTGCTTTGGACATGTTTATGTGCCCTGGGTTAGAACTGTACACATGTTATGGGGCACTGTACATTGATAAAGTGTATGGTCTGTTGGGCATAGTAATATGGATTGGTTAAACTTTGCAAATAGACCTGTGTTCCATGAATATCGGCTCTACAAGTACTATACATGGTATCACGTTTGGGAGGATAAATTAGTATGTTTCCTTTGTTTTCAGAACTGCATGTTTTTATGTTCCTTCCTGAAAAAAAGGAATTGTTTATAATATCTTTCTTATTAAAGTCCGTGTGTAGTGTGAGACGTAATATTTACACATAAGGTACAGATGAATGACTGAATTTTATTTGTTTAACTTCAGATACTCTCCAGATGAGCTTCGTTACCTGCCGTTAAACACGGCTCTTTATGAACCTCCTTTGGATCCGGAGCTGCTTACGCTGGACAGCGATGGGGATTCAGATGATGCAGAGGAAGGGCGAGGTGATGAAAAAAGGAAAACCAAAGGCAATTCGGTGAGACAAATTGAAAGTATTCTTGAATAAAAAAAACCTTTCCCTTCAGTTTTGTTAGTTTAATTAGTTTCTTACAATCTTAACATTTGCAAAATGAAGGGAAGACCTTTTTTAGTACTTCTGTTTATTTCATAGTATTGCTCTCCATTGCTTTCTGTTTTGGTCCATTTTCAAAGTAAATTGGAAAAATATTTGACATTTCTGGCCTTTTCTTCCTTTTCTAAAATTTTCTTTTGTTTGTTTTGTTTTGTTTAAAGAAATTTTGAAGAAACTTCCCAATGCAGCTCTTCATTATGCCCTTTTTCCCAAGGGAAAGTTGCTGGCATTTCTGAGGAGAATGAATACTGTAGTTCAGGTCACAGTAGGTTTTGCTGTTTGAAGTTCCACAGAATCTGTCCCCAAAGCAAAGGTGTTGATAACCTCATAACTTCTTTTTTTGTGATGTGGAAGCAGCAAGTACTCAGTATAGAAGTTACTTCATTCCAATTTAAAAAGAAGGTAAAAAGCACCCTGTTTTTTCTTTACAATACAACTTTTAAAAGATATTTATGTTTTCTCCACTTATGCAAATGCAAAATTAACTGTTAGCTTAAACTTAAGTGAAGCTTTCACATATGTACTTTGATAATGCTTTAAATGCTCAACAGCCAGCTCAGATTCAAATTAGCTGAGTACAACTGAAGCATTGGTGTATTGGTGCAGTTTGCATGTTGGAGACAATCTCTTTCCATAAGTTTAACCCTAAGTTTAACAGCAGTGAAATGTCACTGCATTTAGCAATTTCTAGCCTGATTGATGAACATGTATGACAGTGGGTATGTACAATTCTAAATTTTGCCATCTAAATATTTATCTTCTTTGAATTTTGTAATATACTTAATTGAGGAGAGGAAGAGGTCAGCTTCTAGGTTAACAAAGGGAGAGATAGGTGTTTAATACACTGTTTCTGCTTGCATTTTTGTGAGAAGGAAGAAATCATACAAACAGCATGCTAAATGTAAACTCAGATTTTCAGTTTAATCACACTCCAGCATTTTTACAGTTGGTCAGTTCATCTTTAACCATTTTTTCACAGTTTCCTTTTCCATTGACTTCCATTCTCATTAATGGTAAAGAAGAGTAACTGGACCAAGCAGACTATCCTTTTGATTTTTCACAGAGGCTAGGAGCTCTTTTATTTTTTTTGTGACAGAATACAGAAGGAAAAATGTCCTTGAGTTTGAGAAGTGTAGAGAAGTGCGGAAGATTGACAGTCAGATTCCTGTGAAGTGCTTTTGGCTATAGGAGCTCATAGCTCGTTAGTCATTGAGGGGGGCATATAGTTCAGAAAAAGCACAGAGGTGGGACATTGTCAGATTTGAGCTTCTTACAATTTGTCAGGTCTCCCTGGTGAGTCCTCCAATATGCTTTATAACTTACCCTTTTTCACAATGCCCCTTGCTCCATCGGAGTTGGTAGCAGTTTTCTTTTCTGTAATGTTTTAGTGGGTCTGACCTAAATAACTCTTCCCCTAAAATAATGGTGAAACATACTGTTTCTTGTCACATAGTTCAGTCTGCCTTTGTGTTACACTCTGCCGTTTGCTCTGTGTCTGTTTTGTCTGTTCTGATTTTGGGACCTGGGGCACAGGCTGATTACTATTGTGTTTTTACAGATTGTGTTTTACTGTAGGGCACCATTGTTATTTGGCCTCTTGGGTTTTATTGTAATAAATGTGAGTAATCACACTGCTTCCTTCTGGAGCTTTTTGAAAGCCTTTATTAACACTTTTCTGAGAAAAGTCTTGTGCTGCTGCTCTTGATTATGCTTACATTGATCTCTCACCCTCTTTGAACCTCTTCCCCTCTTTCTTGCCTCCTCGTTCCTCAAAAAAAAGAAAAAAAGCTTTAACTGCAAAATAAATTCCGTTGTTTGGTTCTGTATAAAGTATGGAAGTGTGTTTTGCCATTGATGGCTATTCTTTGGTGCAGTCCAAATTAAATATTTAGATTGCTCCTGGTGAAAACAGTAGGTGAGGATGGCAGAAAAAAACCTTCACATGTTTAATTCAAGGCAGTCCTTGTACTCTTTAAATGCATGACAAGGGCACTTTTAACTTTTTGCTGGCCCTTTATGTTGTAAACAGCATCTTGTATTTAGTTGATTTCTTGTTGACTTCTAATGAAAACACTGAATTACACTGTTGTGCTCCCCACACTGGTACCAAGACCAACTGCAAAAACATGACTGCTCTTGCTGATGCCAGTCCCTTAAACCAGAAAAAAACAGATTATGAATGTTGTGAACAAAGGTGTTCTAGATTGTGATAAACCCCATGCTTTTGCAGAAGGAATGACATATCCTTCTATTACCTCAGTTGACTCTAAGGGGCATAGGAAAGACTTGTCTGTCTATCCAAAAAAATAAAAAAATATAGCTATGGTATTTTTATTATAGGACAATTCGTCTGGCAATGTATCTGAAGGTGATTGCGCCACAGACAACCAGGAGGATTCTTTTCAGGGAAGACAAAAAACAAGAGACAAAAGTGCTACTCCAAGAAAAGATGGTTCCAAACGTTCTGTATTACCCAAATCAGTTCCTGGGTACAAGGTAGAAGAAAAAAGCCCCTGACTGAATTTTACTCACCAGCTTCTTCCTGAAGTATTTGGTTTTTCCAATAATGTGGAACTTCTGCTTGCTGTACTTCACTAGCTGTTCTCCTGTTGTGTGCTCCATCTGTTTGTTTCCTCATTTCCTTTTTGCTTATATTTCGTGTGGGGCTTTTCTTTACTCTAAGCTGTACAGTGGCCTCCTATTGGGTTAAATTCTTAGATTCACAGGCAGTAATGCTAGAAAAATCCATTGTGGATTTATCATTGGAACTCAACATCTTTCTGTCTGCTTTAGCATAGCAGTCAGAAGCATGTGCCAGTTTGAAGCTAGCATTCACTGTTACTTTTATTTTCTATTTTGTATGGCAGTATACCAAGAGGTCAGTCCTGTAAAGTGCAGCTGTATGGCTGAACATATTGTTATGACATTCATTTTAAGTACAGCCTTTTATCCTGCAATGTTACAATGTATAGGATGGAAGGCAAAAAGCTTACTACAGCTGTATAGGCAACACTATATAACCCCTGTAACAGTATTTGGAAAATAGCTTTTTATGTAGTTCATACTATGTAGTAACATTTGTGGGCAATATGCTTTTATCTAATCTAGAAGTTTGGTGAGGATGTTAAGACATTTCAGCTATCAAGCAGTGATTGCCGAACCTAAGACCCTAATCTTCAGTATTCCTGTGTAATGATTTCAAGAATTATGATAAAAATACATTTCAGAAGAAATGGGATTTGACATGCATTGTTTATGTGTTACTATTCTGCATACTGAGAGAGGATCTGCATAAACTGTAACACATTTAAAGCACATAATTATCTACTGAGAGAAATGAGAATTTTCCATTGACTTTTTTGGGAGCAGGAATAGACTCATAAACAGGGAAAACACTAAATTAAGATAGGGTTGAGTGTTTACCAGTCAGGAATGCTTATTGACAGTTATGGGACAAGGAACACTTTTGTCAGTGACAAGTTTGTAAATACTGAGAATCTGTCTCAGCAAAAGTGAGCTGTTGATGGCTTGGATTTTATGTTTATAAATATTTACTATTTGTGTTTACCAAGTTAATAGTAAATAAACTATAACTTAAAATAAGAAGCTAATTTCCAGCAAGAATTAGACAGCTTTGATAAATTTCCTCTACATACAGTATCTGTACAAGTTCATAACAGACAGCAAGCTCCAGTTGCATTTTGTTTTCAGGAACTTCTTAAGAAATGTGTGAACTGTGTAGATTTAGACTGTGGTTACCACAGATATATATTTTTTTATATGTAACTTTGCAAGAAGTTGTAGACATAGAATGCATTTCGGTATTCCCATGAACACGAAATCCAAAGATGAAGGCTGAAATTTTACTTTAGCTTTGTTTAACTTGACATTAGAAATTGTGTGCCACTGGTTTACAGAAGCTTCACTTAGCTGCAAGATGCCCACGTGTTTGATTAGTTCAATCTATTTAATGGCTTTATGAATGGAGAGAGAACTTGTGGAGAAGAACTTTCAGCATAGTTTTGAACTCAAAATTGTAGAAGAGCAATAGTAGTGTACAGCACTGCATTTTGAAAATGGATTCCCATATCAGTTACTTACTGGTTCAAAATCACTCATTCTGTCTGTAACAAGGTCTTAGTATAAATTTACAGTGCCACATCTTTGCAATGTCAGCATACCCTGCCTGCACCAACCATCCAGCTGTTGTTAAGTCAGGGCTGGTGATGATATGGTAGGAGGGTGAGAGGATTGGCTTTCTTGTTTGTGGGAACATATGAAATCTTGTAATAAGCCAAATTACATGAGTTGTTTTAATTGGCAAGACAGAATGATTCTTGTTTGTGAATCTATAAAAACACCAGATAACAATATACCTACCATATGTGCCTACATATTAAGGCACTTTGAGCTGAAGGCTTAACTGATTCAAAATGTTTTCCCTGTGAAATCTTTATAATACTTTTGTTCTATATTGTTTTCTAATATTGGACTATTTTTGTAGGACACTAATCTTTTGGTTACATGTAGTTAAAATTGAAGGATAATTGCTATGGCATCAGCATATATATGTATAGTTATAGCCACGTTATGAGTATTACAGGATTCCATGCATTTCCACTGTGTTCTTTTCAAGTAAAAGAAATACTGTATTTTATATGGAGTCTTTTTTATTGTCAGTTCTTTAACAAAGAACGATTAGCATGTGTTTTACATTTTGTCATGTTACAAGTAGTGAGTCTGTTGCTGCAGGACTGACTGCTACAATTGCACACACAGGGTACTGTTAAAAGTACAGGAGATTTTTTTGCACATCAAACTGAAATGTATTGAGTATCTTTATTTTGCAACATTTCTGTTTTGGGTCACTGTATGTGAAAATATTACGCTTTGCGTTTGGAATAGGATGTTATAAAAATGGTGTAGTTGGAAAGCTTACTTTGACAGCTGCAGCACAGCAGCATGGAAGTGAAAACCTACACAGAACAGTCATCATTTTGACCCTGCATTCATTTTCTCTCCTATCTTATCCCAATGAGATGGGGATGTAGAAAGCAAAATTTACTCCTAATGAGATGGAATATTGTGACTTCCCATTTGGAATTGACAGACTTTTTTATAGCATTTCTAAAAGCCATTTATGGTGGTAGAATGGAACTGGATTAAAATGTGAATAGTCTTGGGCGTTGTTTTGTTGGTTTTTTTTTTATTATTTTTTTTCTTGTTTTTGTAAAAATACTTCCATACTGTTGGAACTTCATTCTTAAAAGGCTGTGATTCTCACCCCCTCCATTAGAATGCACAGTTTCTAATGAATACAGGTTTAAGACTAGATGGAAGCATTGTTAATAAATGCATCTATATCAATGTCTACCTTGAGAGTTATGTGTATCAGAATGTGAACTGCACACACCTGTAACACTTGGATGTGTCCAAAAAGCAGCTCACTTTGGCTGGAGTACTGGGGAGTGTGCTGTTGTATATTAAAGGCAGTAAAATACAAATCTGTAACAAGCCAGAAGTCTGATTAGAAAAGTGTGCTTGCTGTGCTAGAAAGGCTTGGTTTCTTAAATTACAATACAATTTTAAAAAATAGTCTAAACAATGGAAGGGTAAATGCTGCCACACTGACAAGGTTTAAGCATGTGCCACTTTTGTTGGGAGGAGCAGGGTATAAAGGTATACATGTAGGACATGTAGTATAGTTAACAGTAAAAGAGTTTGTGTGGTTTTGCTTCCATTATATTTATTATTTTGTAGACATGTTTGTGTGTTAGACTTCTTTTACTGTTTTATTATATTTATGTATAAAACAGGTTGACTTCGCTTTTTTAAAATAAATAAGCAAAAAATGTATCTATGAATGCCTCTGTCATCTTTTGAAGGAAGTTACCTATAAACATACGGTGTGGTGTTTTGCTTTCTTGAATAAAACTCCTTAAACAATTTGAAGCAGGCTGTAGCCATGTTTTGACATAAAAAAAGCACACTGAAAACTTCAGAAAACTTAAAGCAATGCAGCCTGATACTTTAAAAATGAGTCAAGATACTAATTAACTTGGTAGGTGCTATCAAAATCTAACTGGGGAAATAAACACACTTAAAGAAAAGTTGTATTGCAAAAGATCTTTGTAATTTTATTTATTTATTTACTTGTGTTTTCACTTTTTAAATGTTTTAAAATGAAACCTCATCTTCTCCCCACGTGTGGTTGGTAGTTGACTGGGATTCTTGCTTACTGTTTAGAAGCCTTCAGCTCCCTCTGCTAGCTGGGTCCTTGCAGCAACATAGTTTCTTAAAACTGGCACCTGTCAGTTTAACATCAGTGAGTGCTACATTAATTGTAGGCTACATTTCTCACTAATTTCATTATGCAGCAGTCAAAGCTCAACAATGTAACTACTGCCATGTTTCTGAAAGTTGGAATGCCTTCTTCCGGCATCATCAGGATGAAACTTGGTTTATCTATGAAGTTGGCACACAGAATGCATAGGCAGATGTTCCACATTGTAACAGCCTGCTATTTCTCTTACCCTTTAAATGGATCTCATGGAGCCAGACACACTCCAGATGATCACTTAGAAAAATTATAAATGTAAATCTCCAGTCAAATGCAAGCCTCTTGTTTCTTACATGATTATGACTAGATACAAGAAGAAATGATAAAAGAAATACACTCCTGTACAGCATAGCTAACCAGATAATTTGAAACTGAAGATAGAGAGAACCAAGTTTATTGCTTTTGTAATTAATTTTCCATATGTAGGGACAAATGTAATGAAAGTAAAAAAAACCTATATATAAATTCTTTCATAAACATGAACTCCACACAGAAGTTCATAAAGTGGTATTCCATATTGGAATAATCTTCTTGAAATTTTTCACCCTATGTCACATTTACCATGAGGTGAATGTTAGCTGATGAATTAATAGGAAGAGGCAAGCACGTGCTTTTGATCCAATCAGATTTACATATAACTCGATGACAAATGCAAAATTTTATGTAGTTAAATATATGATTTTTTTTTCAGTGCTGCTGCTTGTCAGTGATTGTCACGTGTTTCAGGGTTCACACATCCTGACAATTAGTTTATTAGTTTTAATAGTTAAGGAGATAGATGACATTTCCTGTTGAATCTGTAAATTCTTCTGGAATGAATTTATAGCCCTCTTCTACCCTTCCAGCCAAAGGTCATTCCAAATGCTATATGTGGAATTTGTCTGAAGGGTAAGGAGTCCAACAAGAAAGGAAAACCTGAAGCTCTTATACATTGCTCCCAGTGTGACAACAGTGGTGAGTATCTACATACACTAAGGGAATTTGACAGATATGTTTGTGGACATATTTAGTGTACTCCATGTGTAGCAAGAGTTCAGTTTCCTTTTCTGTCCTTTGTTACAACCCCATCTCTCTCTTGTGTTCTCTGTGCTTGCACACTCAGTGCACTGTAGGATCTCATCAGGAGGTGAGTTAAGCTTCATGTTCAGTAAAAGCAAACAGTCTAATTTTACATTTCATTTCAGGCATAAAAGTAATAATACTGGTTTTAATCTAGGCCACCCTTCTTGCCTTGATATGACCCCGGAGCTTGTTGCTATGATTAAGACTTATCCTTGGCAATGTATGGAGTGTAAAACGTGCATTATATGTGGCCAGCCTCACCACGAAGAAGAAATGATGTTCTGTGACGTATGTGACCGTGGTTACCACACTTTCTGTGTGGGGCTTGATGCTATCCCATCAGGTAATAAAGTAGGATTTACTTGTTCCACTTCCTCTGAGTCCTAGGCTCACTCTCAGAATTAATACATGCATTGCTTTTGAAAGAACAGTTTAAAACAAGTGTGAAGGGTGAGAACAAGAAACACTGTAGGAAAGCATTCACACTACAGGACCTGGATTTTTTACTAAGCTTTATTTCTGTATATTTGGTTGTGCACAGTTAAACCTGGCAATTCCTATGTAGGAAATATAATTGGCTTTTACAGCATAATCCAAACAGGCTCACTCAGAACTATTTATTTTCCATATCCATAGAATACTGAGAATAATTACCTCTTTTCATTGAAGAAACCTGTAAAAGAAACTGTATTGCTGCATATTGCTAGAGTATAGCTGTCACATCAATTGGGCTGTTTTAGCTCCTAAATGAAATAGTTGTCTCAATTTAATATTTGTAAATATCTTTTTAAACCCTTTCATTCCCTTTTCTATTCTCAAATATCAAAACTGCGACACAAGTACCTCCATGATAGGCAGGCAAGCCAGTAGCTTTAAACTGCCCAGTCACTCATATCATGTGGCCAACTCAGGGCAGTAGAAGGAAAATAACAGGTGGTACTGTTGCTTTACATGTAATTTTAAGTCCATGGTAAGCTCATGAATACGTATTCAGTGGCTGTGACAGTATTCCCTGCACAGCACTTAAAACACACTGTACTGCCCCATTTTGGGACTGGAGCTAGCTGTCGCTTTCCTACAGGTTCTGTGGCTGATTTCACCTGGAGGCTGACCTCTAAGAATCAAAATAGATTGTATGTCTGCAAAACTACAAAATGACCAAAGCAGCCTTTGATTCCAGCTGTTGTAATATAAACAGTTAAATGCTTCCCCAGCTGCCATTCATTTCTGCTCTGAGTAACTTCACAACCTCAAACTGTAGTCATTCACCTGGCAAGCTTGAGCATCTTTTGTAAAGCTCTTACCTAATAACCACCTCCTTGGCAGTGCTGGCACTTCCTGAGGTCCATGAAGATTGGTGTAGCCAGTGGTTACAGATAATGAGTCTGCATGGGAGCGTGAATTATGTATGCTGCTTTATAGAAAAGATGCTCAATTTACAAAGCATTGGTTGTTCACATTAAAGGAAGTACTGCAAATAGATAAACACCTAACAGAATGGTGAAGGGCTGCCTAAATAGATGAGAGTAACAAGCTTAGTCAGTTTCCCGATAATTGATAACTTTCTTTTCTTAGGTCCCTGGATTTGTGATTGTTGTCAGAAAGAGCCTCCTGTACCCAGAAGAGGAGGAAGAAGGGGGAAAAACAGCAAGGAGGGCTAAAAAAGCCCTAAAAACTTGCTGTCCAAAACATAACTGCACAAATTAAAGTGATACTCTGGTGCTATTTAATCAACCACTTTGTAAGAGGAGCAATACCACTTTTTTTTTCCTTTTTACTAAATAAACTTTGTCTATATAATGGTTTTTTTTGTGATACAAGTCACTAATGTCTTGTCAGGTGTTGAGAGAGGCAAGCCAAATTCCCACACAAAAAAAGAGAAGCCTTTCAGTAATAAAATCTAAATTATACAGGTATTTGTATAAAATTATAGTAACATACTTGTTTATTTCAGTGCACTCATCAGTAAGCTCTGTGAAAAGAAAATTACAGAGCGATTTAAATGTACTTTATTTGCATAGCAACTGGTTATTCTGAAAGACTCAACCCAAGCACAAAGTATTCCTGGTAAAAGTAACTTCTAAGGAAGAGTGGGCATGAGATGACCTTCTTACAATATACTGCAAATCCCTTTCAGCAGAAATTTTCCTTGCAAGTTAATGACTTAACTTGCAAGGAAAATGTAGGGAAAATTTTCCTAATTTATTAGGAAATATAATTTAGGGAAGTGTAAGAATGCACCTCTCAAGTTTGAGATACCTATGTGCTGTGTTGTTTTTAATGAGAGACAAAAATGTCATATTGACAAGTAACAGCTGAAGGCTCCCTCTCCCTGCAGTAACAGCAAAGAAGCAACATGCACTTGATTCAGGTCATGGATTTGCAGTGGTGATGAGTGACTGGACCAACCTCTGTTTGACAAATGGCTGATGTGATGTAGAGCACACACAGTCAAAATACAGACCATCTATTCCCTTAGGAGATTGTTTGTTTTCTCCTTCCTTCACCCTAAGCTCCTCAGCTCCATGAATACACTCAAATACGTTGCTGATCAGTTTTACTGGAGATGCTTGCTCAGAAAAGAAGCAGGTTTTATTTTTAAATATGCTCTAAATTGAGAGGGGGACAGAAATGCAGTATTTTATTCATTTTTCTTCATAAAAAACAATAGAAAATACTGAATTGGAATTGATTTTCCTAAGCACCTATTTTAAGTGAATTTAACAAGATCCGAACTATACATTCATTTTTAAGCCCTGATCTCTGAAGAGCACTGCAAATACTGTGCTGGCTGTTCATTTTACATATTGGGGAGGATTTACAATATAAAATTAAATATGGCTTTTTCTCCCCACTTCCTTTCTGGTTTGGAAATGTAACCTGAATATCTCTTCAGGAAACATAGTGAGTATTAAATATTACAGCAAGTCATTCATACCAATTTCACAGGGTGAAGTGTGACTTTAGTCCAGTGTGTATCAATTTAAAAAAGGATTTCAAGTATTAATTTCAAGATTCCAATAAGTATAGTCCAGAAAACAGACTCCTCATCCTGAGATTCGTCTTCTGTAGACTGTGAATATTTCTGGTTTGCCTCCATCTCCTCAGGGTTATAAGAAGCCTCACCAAAGGGGTACTGTACAACTGTTCTATCGTAGTACACCTTCATTTCAAACTCGCTCTCCAGGTGGGAGGGATGGCCGTAAATCCCTATTCCCACAGGGCGGCGGAAGTGTGCAGGCACGTGGACGATGTCCTGGCCACAAGTTACGGACTGCAACTCATAGTCGTCAAAGCTGGGGTGAAGCGTCACATCGGACACGTACAAGTCTGCGTCACCTTTTAAACTCCGCATCTGAAGAACGATCTTTCCCTCGTGATTTAGTCTCAAATAGCTGTAGTTTCCTGCTCCAATCTGACCTTGGACAACGTGAAGAAGAATCCATTCCTCCGGTACGTCCTCTTCCTCAAAGGCATTTACCACAAATAGTACTTGAGCTGTCACAAATACTGTCAGGATTCTTCTCCAGTGTGTTGCCATGGTCTTCAGTTGTATTTGGATTCTTCCTGTGTCCCGTGTGCTACCTTACAAATACAAAAAACAATGCAGGTTTTAGTATACTCCCTTCCTTGAAGTAATCTATTATTTTTTTTAATTTGGTAATTCTCATAAAGCCTCTCTAGTCCATACAAAGTTAACATCAATTGTGTTCATTAACTTGTATTTTTTAATAGTCACAGAAACCAGTGCTAAGATTCAGAAGTTAACCAGAAATTAATCAAGCCAGTTTTCTTTCAGCAGAGCTGACAGAGACACTTTAGTTTCATTATACCTGCATGCATGCCAAACTTGACAGATACCCAGAAGGGATGACACCCAAATGATTTTAGCTTCACTTTAAGAATAACCAAAAAACAGGTAGGGAAAGGAAGGCTTTTGCATGCTTGAAGATGCTTAATTTTATATGAGGTACTTAGGGCATCCTATTTGTTTTCCCATTCTCATCCTCTCAATTTCAAAAGACAGTAAAGGTGCAAATCTGGATGTGGACTTGAAGCAGTAGGCACTCCAGCTTGCACTGGGATCGTGTTAGAAATAAAAACAAATTATCTAATGGGGTAATACATTAATTCATGATCCTGATGTATGGTTTGTTTCTAGGACAAAATTCAGCACATTCCCCCTGAAAAAAATGCATTTACTTTCAAAAAGGTTTTGTTACAGTACAAAGGCTCAACTCTTTACAGCACTTGCATACAAAAGATAAGGCCAAAAGTGCTGGGACAAGGGGAAGATGGAAAGGACCGCTGCAAGATCAAGGCTCTTACCGCCTATTCTCTCCTTGCTGCACGCTCCCAGTCAGGCAGCCTGAGCGTGCCTGCCACACTTCAGCCCTCTGAACAGCTGCACTAAGTCTCTGTGTGCAAGGCAGCAACTTCCAAACCTTGCTGAAGCCTTCCAAAGTATACAGCTGACTGAATTTGACATGCAAATCACAGGAGCCACAAGCCTCAACACCTTCACGCTTAAGAGGAAGATTCTTATCCCCTCCTTCCTTCCATAAGGACACTACAATTATCTGAAACCAGAAAACTGCCTGTAACTCGTTTTGTACCCTGCTAGTATCCAAACAAACTGCATTACTTCCACTGAGATGTCACTTAAACGTTATTAGTTCTACAACTGAACAGATGCAGGGGAGAAAAAAAATAGAAAAAAAGCACCCAGCTGTTTCTGTAGTTCGACGTTTTCTGCCCCAAAGGCCTCTCTACTGCAAGGCCACAATTCTGCAAAGACAGCATAAAAGAACGAGGTGCAGCATTCCCTGAACCTGCCAGACTGACAGAACTCCCTCAACAACCACAGGAAAAAAAGTCTTGTCTCGCCCGTATCAGACACCTGACTCTGTCACTTGTATATCGAAGTAGTGTTGAAAAAGTCGAGCGGAGCCAGAGCAGGAGCTCCACATATGACCAGAAAATAATTAAAGTTATCTAGGAAAGAACGAAAGCGTCCTGGCGCTGGCGCAGCGCTCGGGAGGAGAAGCGATTTCGAGAGACCTTGGACAGAGCCCCGAACGAGCAGCTCTGTCCGCCCCGGCTCGCCCCCGCCCCTCCGCGGGCGGGACCCCCCCGCGGGGCGGCGGCCGCGGCTCCGGGGGACGCGGGAGGCTCCGCGCCGCTCCCGCCGGGCGGCCCCGACGGGCCCGACGTCACCCCGCCGGCCGGGGGCTGGGGCACGGCTCACCTCCGACCTGCCGCGGGCCTCCGGCTCCGGCGAGGCCGCAGCCACGGCGAGGAAGAGCAGCGGGGACTCCGCGGACGTGCGGCAGCGCAGCGCGGCCGGGGTGCCGCGGGAAAGCCCCTCCCCGGGGCGGGCCCCGGGGCAGCGCGGCGGCCGAGAAGAGGCCGGCGCCGGGAGCCGGCGCGCAGGGTGGGACGCTGCTCCCCCTGCGCGCTCCGGGAGCCGCTCGCTGCGCCCGGCCGAGCCCGGCCCGCGGCGGCGCGGGGGCAGTCGCTGGGGGCGGGTTGGAGCCGCCGCGCCGCCCCCGAACGCGCCGGTACCGCCAGGCGCTCCCGCCCCGCCCCGGCACGGCCGCGCCCCCGGTATCGCGAGAGCGCGCGGCGGGCGGGCTGAGGGGCGGGACTGGCGAGGGCGGGGAGGCAGCGGGGGCGGAACGGGGCGGGGGCGGAACGGGGCGGGCGGGGTGCGGCGCCTGGGGCGTTCTTCACCACGGAAGCCTGAAGTTGGAGAAGTCGTCCTTCAGCTACAGTGAGATTGGGTGTAAAATGTTTGCTGGAGCATAGGTGGCCCTCCGTGCGTTAGTGGCACATTATTTGACTGTCGGCATAAAGCTGACCTAAGATCACAGACCAGTATCACAAAAGCAGTATGACAGAGAGACAAAAAAGCTGCTCAGCACTATTTTTGAATGACCATTGATTTCAACAATTACCTTGACTTGGCCGAGCTGCTTAAAATCATAAGCAAGAGTGAAAAGTTGTAAGTGAAAAAGAAAATCTGCATGGAGTGCATTGTGTTCTAAGAGATTCAAGAGAGCTGGCGTATGTACATACAGGCCTAAGGGCCCTCTGCTGAGCTAATGGTCTGTCTTCAAAACCCTCTAATTTCACAAACCCGTGTAACTTGTTCTCTTTATTTCTTGCTCAAACAAACCGGCTACTTAAGGCTGCCAAATGCAGATTCTGAAACATTTTATCTTTTTTTTTCAATCAATTTTGCTCGTATTCAGACTTTTATTCTGCTTAATACATTAAAATGATAAAGTTGCTAAACCTCTTTTTTAAAGTTCTTCTTGTGATTGAGTATTGAGATCACTACAAATATACTGTTGGACACAAAAGTGTGATATGATAAGGAGCTATTATTTCTGGCAGTCTTTCATTTTCCACATAGATGTCAATTTCACTGGAGGTGCTGGAGTGGGTCCAGAGAAGGGCAATAAAGCTCGTGAAGGGTCTGGAGCACATGTCCTGTAGGGAACAGCTGAGGAAGCTGAGGTTTTTTTACCCTGGAGAAGAGGAGGGTCACAGACCTCATCCCTCTCTACAAGCATGTGAAAGGAGGGTGTAGCCTGGTGGGGTTGGTCTTTTCTCTGAGGCAACAAAAGGCCAGACAAGAGGAAATGGCCTTAAGGTGTGCCATGGAAGGTGTAGGTTGGACACTGGAAAAATTCTTCACAGAAAGGGTGATTAGGCACTGGAGTGGGCTGCCCAGGAAGGTGGTGGAGTCACTGTCCCTGGAGATGTCTAACGAAAGGCTGGATGTGGCTGCTAGTGCCATGATGTAGTTAACATGGTGGTGTTCAGTCATAAATTGGAGTCAATAATTTAAGAAGTCTTTTCCAACCTAATTGTTTCTCTGATTCTGTGATTTGAGATAGGTGGGTACCCAAGGTGTGGCAATATGTGGAGCCAAGGTCTTTTAGCACTGTGTTGCACAGAAACAGGACATTGCCAGAGGTGTTTCATGAGTGTGTGGTAAGGTATAAAATTCTCCCTGCACACTTACATGTCAGTAATGATCAGTCAAGAAATCAGTCCAAGATCTCTGATACTTCTTTGGATTGCTACTAATTCCTTAGTTGTTATGGACAGTAGATTGTTGAAACTATCGTAAGTACAAACACTGAAAGCTGAAAATATGTCAGGTGAAAATTGTAAAAAGGAGTGCTGCTTAACTGCCTAGATGCAGTTGCAGAGACGCATGTTTCAGAACAAGTTCTTTTAAGACTCCCAGGGGTTGTTTGCATGTCAGAACAAAACCTTTCTGCTGTGTGAGCATTTATTTATCTTTACCAATGACTTAAACTCTCGTAACACATCCATGACTGTATCACTCATGAAAATTGTCACCAGCATATTAACAATAAAATTTTCTCTAGTGTTCCCAGCTATGAGTCACAGTTCAGAAAAACAGTGTCATGTGCAGCGCACTGAGCTGCCTCTGTGCAGCTGGTTCTCAATACAGTGGCTTTATCCAAATTCACGTGCACACACAAAAGGGAATTTTGACTGGTACTTTCTTCAGGCAAAACTAACAAACACAGGGAGACTAGGTTGTCAGTGATAATATATATCAGATGCTTATATAGTGCAAAAATACTTGTAGTGTTAATTACAGACAGACCCAATAAAAACATTCCTATAGAAAGTATCTGTTTGAAAAGCAGTTGAGGTTGATATTGACTGATCTGCACCAAAATGGTTTAAACTGGTACAGATCAAAAACTTGATCATAAAATCATAACTCGGGTTGAAAGGAACTTCTGGAATCCTCCTGTCCACCTTCCTGTTGAAATTAAATTGGGTTCTAATTAAATTGGGTTGCTCAGGGCCATGTCCATTTGACTCCTGGACAACACCAGATATAGTGATCCACAACTTAGAGATCCACAA
Organism: Cyanoderma ruficeps; assembly: GCA_008694505.1. Lineage (NCBI taxonomy): Eukaryota > Metazoa > Chordata > Aves > Passeriformes > Timaliidae > Cyanoderma > Cyanoderma ruficeps. Next base: position 28,720,557 of record VZDJ01007749.1, on the reverse strand, counting down.
CCTCTCTTCAGAATCTTGTTTTGCTATTCAACCACTGTCATGATATTTTAAAAAATCAAATACTGATTTGGTATGACCCTAACTGGGTTTTTCCAGGATCCAGTTTATCACTGAGTGCCTCTGAGAAAAGTGTCTCTGTCTTTTCTGTATCCTCTAATTATGTAGTTGTAGGCAGTAATAAAGTCTGATCTGTCTCTTCTTCCAGGCTGAAGAGATCCAGCTCTCTCAGCCTCTCTGTGTACATATTGCTCCAGTATGTCAGGATCTTTCTTGTACCAAAAAGCCCAAAACTGGACACAGCACTGCAATTGTGGCCTTACAGATGCCAAAGAAAGGGGAAGGATCATCCACACAACTTACTGGCTACTCGCTATTACTAATAGAGCCCAGGATGCAGCTGGGTGCCTCTTCTGCATGAGCACTGTGGTGGCTCATATTCAGCTTGTCCAGAAGGATGTCTGAATCCTTTTCTGGGGAGCCCCTTCCCAGCGAGCCACCCTTCAGCATTTCATCTGCATGGAGTTGCTGTGTGCCAGATGTGGGATTCCACTTACTCTTTATGGGCTCCATGAATTTCTCATCAGCCTGTTTCTGACTGCTACCCCCAATTTGCTATCATCCAGAAACTTGGGGAAAGTAGAAGGTTTGTTTTTCTTGGTGATGCTGCTTCATGTGCTGTCTGTGCTGTGTTCTCTGCATCACAAAACCACAGATGGTTTGGGTTTGAAAGTACATTTAGCAATCACTTAATTTAACCCCCCTGCTGTGGGCAGGAAGACCTTCTAGTAGACCAGATTGCTCAAAGCTTCATCTATCCTGGCCTTGAACAATTCCAGTGGCAGGGCATCTACAGCTTCTCTGGGCACCCTGTTCAAGTGTCTCACCACCCACATCGTAAAAAATATGCTCCCTCTGTCCAATCCAAATAATCCTCTTCTTAGTTTAATATCTTTGCCCCTTTTCCTGACACTAAAGGCCTTGGTAAAGTTTCTCTCTGTCTTTATATGCTCACTTTATATATCCACAGGATACTATAAGGTGTCCCTGGAGCCTTCTCTTTTCCAGGCTGAAAAAGTTCCACCTGAATATGAGGAAGAACTGTGCAGGCAATCATCCACTGGAACAGACTGCCCCGAGAGGTTGTGGAGTCTCTCTCAAGATATGGATGGGGGATATTCAAGAGCTATCTGGATGCAGTCCTGTGTCATGTGCTTTAGGATGACCCGGCTTGAGCAGTGAGGTTAAACCAGATGACCCCCTGTGATCCCTTCCAACCTGACCTGTGATTCTGTGAAGAACACCAAATCTGTTCGCCTGTCTTTACAGCAGAGATGTTCACATCTGTCCTTAAGGTCTCGCTTCAATAGGTCCCTGTCTGTGTCGTGCTGGGGTCCCCAGCGCTGGGCGCAGTGCTCCAGCTGGCATCCCACGAGTGGGACACGCGTGGGGCGCTCCGGGACTTTCCGGCCGTGCTGCTTTTTTGCAACCCAGGACATCGCCTTGGAGAGCCAGGACGCAGCCCCGGGCGGCTGTCGCCGGTCGCGGGGCCCGTTGCGCCGGTGAGGGGACAGCGGCTGCCGCCGCGGGCGAGCGAGAGCTGTCCCGCCCGGCCTCCCGTCAGCGGCGGCGCTGCCCTGGTTACGGCCGGGGCCGGGGCCGGGGCCGGGGCCGGGGCCGGGGCCGGGGCTCTTCGCCTCCCAGCGGGAGGGACCCCCGAGCGGGTCCGTGACCCCGCGGGCAGGGCGCAGCCGGCGGGGGAAGGCGGCCCCGGTTGTCCGGCTCCACCGCGGGGCCGCTGGCAGCCGCAGGATGGCGAGCGCCGGGCCTCGCTGCGCCTCTGGAGGAAACCGTGATCCTGACGTTGTCTGCGAAAAACACTTGTTTAAAGGCAAACTGCCGGAGCCCCTCTTTCAGCTGGCGTGCAGTCACCACCACTGTGCTTTCCCTGTGAGTCGCAATGAGTTGTGCGTCTGGAACACAGACACTGCTCAGGTAAAGCTAGAATAGAGCCCTTTGTAGGCTGCTACTTTAAACTAATTTATAAATAAAATATTTGAGTGTCATGTGGAAGTGTCAGGTTTCACTTCAATGCTGGAAAGGTACTAGCATTTTTTATGAACTTTTTTATTGTGATAAGAATGAAATAAGCTGTTGTGGTGCATTGGCCCTGGCTGGTAGCTAAACCATTACCGAGTTTCCTGCTGAGTCCTTCCCAGCAGGGTAGGGGAGAGCATAGGATGGGAAAAAGTAAGAAGTCACAGGTAGAGACAAAGGTAGTTTAATGAGTGAAGGGAAGAGGAAGAAAAAAGCTACACCAAGGCAGTCACCACCCTCTACAACCAGACTAATCCCAGTACAGGCCTTGAGCAACAGCCACCTTAGAGCCAATGTCCCAGGCCCTCAACACCTTCTTGTATGCAATACCCCAGTCCTATTGCTGAGCATGACATCATATGGTAGGGAGTATCCCTTTGCCAGTTCAGCAAACTGAAATATTTGTTCCAGCTGTGTCCCCTCTCCATCTCTTATGTATCTTCAGCCTATTATTGGGTTGGGGAGACTGAGAAAAAGTGGAAAAAAAGAGAAAGCCTCAATGCTGTGTAAACAGTGTTTGGCAACAGCCAAAACATTGCTGTGTTACCATCACTGGTTTTGTCACAAAATCCAAACCACTGTGCCATGCAAGCTGCTACGAAAAAATTTAACTCCATCCGAGCCAAACCCAGTACAACTACATTGTAGTTTAGGTGATTTTGAAGCTGTAAATAAAAATTAGTTATTGTTTTGTTGGTTATGTACATTATCCATTTGTAGTTTTATATTATTCATAATCTTTGTTTGAAGTGGTTAATTTAACTCTTCTTTGTCTACATTTCTCAGCCATTGTTTTTGTCAGGGCATCGTTGCTCAATTTCTGCATTGTCTTTTGGAAGTAAAATCAATCCACTTCTTGTCTGTTCTGCCTCTCATGAACGTGTGACAGTGTGGAATCTTGATGAATGTACACAGAAAGTGCAAGAAGGTAGAGTATTGTTTATATAATATATATGTGTCATATATATAAACAAAGAAGTGATGCAAAGGCAGCCATTCACCACTCACTGGGCAACAACCACCTCGGAAGGCCACTCCAACACCTCCTTTCCTCCCATTGCTGCTTCTATAACAAGATTGTTATTTCTGAGAAGCAAGCCTCAGCCACCCAGGTTCAGCAGCACGAACAGCCATATGAATTCTGTTTCTCTCTTGTTCTTCTTCGGCAATGCCGAGTTGAAGCAGGCCGGCAGCACAGCCAGTCCTGTCATTGTCACAACCACCGGCCCCCGCCGGCGGCGGCGGCCCCGCGGCGATGCTGAGCTGGGTCGGGAGCTGGCCGAGGTGCTGTGCGGGAAGCAGCGGCTGCCGGCAGGCTCGGGGCTGTCACAGAGGAGAGCTGAGGGGCAGTGACCTTCTGCCACTGTAGAATGAAATGGAAAGAAGAAAAATTAATCATAGCAGTAATACATAATTAAACATGCAAGCCCCAAATGCTTCCTTTTCTGGAATACTTGTGGAACCAGTGTTTTGTATCCTGCTTTGCTCTCCTTCTGTCTCTGGAACATTGTTTTCATATGTGTGTGTGAGAAAGACCAATGCAAGTATCTGATTCGACCCTGTATCCTGACCACTGTCTTGGTTTGGAGCCTCAACCAATGGCATTAGATTCTAGGGAGCAGTGCTAACCTCTCTGCAAGCTTAAATTCATTGGAAAGTAAATGAATAATGAAAGAAAAAAAAAACAAACAAAAAAACCCCAGCAAGATTCCCAGAGTCATGATCCAGTGGCAGTCCCCTGTTGATGTCAATATTTAAAGTTGCATGGCATTGTCCCACACTATTAAAAGTTTCCTCCTTGTTACCTATAGTTAGGGATTTGCTGATGAATTAATGTGAGGGAGTTCTCTTGTACTCTGCTCCACTCTGAATTTGCAAATCTACATAATATGAAAACTAATGTTGTAAAGAAAAGTTTAACAATAACAGTGCTTTTTATAAAAAAAGGTCAATATTAAGTTTTTGTCCATGTTAGAGTAACGTAGAGAATCTAAGGGTTCTTCAGGAACTGAGAATAAAATGGGACTATGAATTTGGAGGAAATTATATTGGAAGATAGGCATAGAAAGTAGCACAAAGATAAAGAGTATGTGTAGTTTTGATACAAAGGCATTTAACATCCAGATTGTCTCCTGCTTGATTTTTTCATTTTCTCTCCATCTACAGGCACTTCAGCAGATGCTGTAGAGTCTTTGTCTCCACAGACTGTCCTCTACACATTCTTGGCATGTTTTTCAGATTATTTCTTATAAACTGTGTCAATGTAGTTAAGGAATTCTTTGTGTGACCTTGACCTGTTAATTGATTGTAAAAAGAGTCCACAGTGTCTAATATGAAAGCCTCAAAGTACACCTGTGGTTGTGCTTGTATTCTAGATAACTTGTTCCCTGTGAAATTCTAAAATTTAATGACATATTCAAAACATCCTCACATCATTACAGGCAGCATTATAAAATAGGGATCAGCAGAAACCAATCTGCCTGAACCAGTGAGATGGCCACAATGAAATTAAAAAGACAGGATAGAAACATGACCTGTACTCAGAGCTAGTCTTATCTGACTCTGTAATGATATTTAGTGGTGTACTTTCTCTTCCAACCTTTTCCCACAGAAAAAAATAAAAACAGAGAAGGAAAATCCTCTTTACTTTTTTTTGGCTGAGTGGCTGGCATTTTCTCCCAGAAAAAGTATTTTTCAAAGCTGTGTTTTTCTGGGCTTCAGTTAGGATTTCTTACTTCCAAAATGAACGTGACATTAGTGGGTTCCATGGGCACATCACCCTACTCCAAAAATCCTTTCCCTGGCAATGTTCAATGGGAGCAAGACAGCATCATTTGATGGGAATTATTAATATCATAAAGAGGGCCAGATCATGTCTAGGCAACAGGACAGATGAAGGAGTTCTGGTGGTCCATAGTTCTATGCTTTTCTTTCCGATACCCTGGTGTATCTAAGCAGTGTGTTTTTCTGTACATATTCCTGACAGCGACTGGGACAGCTCTGGGTTAGTAACTGCCATGCAAAGTTTCTTAGAATCTCACTGCACCAGATTTTTATATTTCATTGAGTCTCATTAACAATACAATTTCTGCAGGGTTTACACCTCGAGGAATTGTTATAGGAACTCTTTTAGGACTGGTACGTCATATAAGATTTAGTCCAGATGATCAACAAGTGGCAGTATGTGCTGGAAATCAGATCTACATGTTAAGTGCAAAGGTGAGATAGCATTCTTTGTAGCCATGGTACTGATATGTCTTTTACTTATTCACTTTCAAATGAAATCATGATACAGAAGTGCTAGTAAAATTAAGAAAAAACATTCATTTTGAGTCATAAAATAAGTAGGAACTGGTGCTTCATAATGCATCATATATCAGATAGCAGACTAGGTTTGAAGAGTTGAAATGAAACAGGATCTCAATAACTTAGAAGTAGAAAATATTCTTAGATCATCTGAAAAACTATTCCTGTATCATTCAGTCTGAAGAGGCAAAAGTAATGTGTAGTGGCTTTGCCAGCAGGATGGTATACAGGGCTTCAGTTTTAAAAAGAAAAATCTTACTGAATTATACTTTGAAAACAAATCTGAGAATCAGTATTATCAATTGTAATGTATTATTAATTATTTAAACACTTAATTGTCAATTTTATGTTGAAATCTATTCTGTTTTTATTTTTGACTTTATTGATCACAGAATGAAGCTATACTAGCTGAATTGGATGGACACCTGGCTCCTGTGACTGCTGCTGACTTTTGCACATGGGAGAAAAGTATGCTCATATCAGTGTCAGAAGACAGAACCTTTAAGGCAAGGAAATTGTAGAGATGGACTTAAAAAAGAATAATTTAGTACATATGTGAAGTAATCTTATTTATTCCCTTTTAAATATGCTCTGAGGATTAAGTAAAAAATATCTGACTTTATGGAGGTAAGGACTTTGTTCTTCAGATTGCTTGGGAAATTATAACAAAAAATCAATTACTCTTTTTTAAAAGAACAACGCAGGTTTTGTATATTCAAAACTTTCCACATTGAAGTATGAACTTTGGTGATTATTATCATCTGGCAAATAGAAATAAAATATTTTGATCAGTTTGGCTGTAACTGAAGTGTTTCAGGTATGCTTAGCTGGGAAAAAAACATTTTCCTTTGAGTCTGCTGATATTGATTTGAATTTTCCCTTTTGGGATTATTAGACTGGGTTACTGTATACAATGGACCCCATCTCCTCTTTTCTTTGTCGTGTATGCCTTTTCATAAATTTATCTAAAATCACTGACATATCAGCCTAAGAAAAGAGGTTTGTGTATCCATATCATGTGACTTCCCCCATTTTCACCAGGGATGCTTATCAGTTGGACAAAACCCTTCATAGATGGAAACAGGTGCTGAAAAAAATATCTTTCCTAAGAACATCACATTAAATGCTGTAGTTCTCTGTTTTCACCACGTGATGGCTGTTAAAAGTTGTGTTTTCCATAGATATCTAAGTAGATACCTATCTTTTTTTTTTTTTTTGTTTAATCTAAAGGTGTGGGACTATTCTACCAGCCAGTTAATATATCAGTCAGGAATAATAACAGGTAATTTTTCATTTTTAAACGTATTTTTTCATAGCAAAACCCTCCTATCTCTAAATAATAATCTATGATTATTATAGAAGTTTTGGGTTGATTTAGTGAAAATAATTCTCGTAGACAAGGTAGCAGTAAAGTATTATCCTTTAAAGCCAACAGTAAATAGTTTTTCCTTTAAAGTCTGCTTTCCAGTGGATAGTTTCAGTGTATTTTCATAAACAAGTCTGCAAACCATGCCACAGCAGCTTGGGTGACCAGGAAACCACTGCCATATCAGCTTAGGTGACAGGCAGTCCAGAGACCTGCAAATGGAAAGCCCTCAGCAGCACCAAGGCTGAGGCACACAAAGCTCTGTGCAACCATGAGAACTTCAGTAGGGGCTTTTTTCTCCCTGTCTTTATAAATAGGAAGGTTCAACTTTGAGTCATGTATTTTAATTAAATATCTGATTTATGTCTACTCTAGAAATGCTTTTATCCTTCTTTTTTGAGCAGCATTTCCTTTGCTAAGTCTGCTAATTGATAAAGAAAACAAACAGATTATCACTGGATGTGCTGAGGGACAGGTAAGAATTGTCCATTTAACTCAGTCTCTAAGTCAATAGTCAGCTATTATTGATGCTTCTGTCTATAATAAAGGTTCACCAACTGCCTAAGTTTTTTTAATTGTTAAAAAAGTTTTTTTAGTAAGCATAATTCAGTGCTTTTAGTATAATGCATAATTGGTAAAGAAGACCTCGATTACAAAACAGAAACATTTTTCCTGAAAACCAGGAAAACTTTTAAGAGCACCATCAGTGATTATCTAAGAAGAGCACACTGAGAGGCTACAAATATATCTGTTTTAAAAGAAAAAAGGTCAAAAATATGATTTTCCTACTTTGGCCAAAATAAGAAATGCATGACAATTACATGGGAGAGGCTCTGATTTCAGCATGTGGGAATTCTAATAAAAATGTGGTAAATGTGAATATCTATTTCACCTCTTCTTTCATGGTAAGAATATATTTACATGATTAATTTCCAGATGTTTTCCTTCAGTGTCACTGCTCAGTAATTCTGAAGAAAATTAAAGCTTTAACTGTAGTTGTCTCTAAACCAAGAAAGGTATAAATGAAAGTCATGCACATGACCCAGTGAGGAATTGCATGCATGTTACCTGTGATTTTTAATTATGGGAAATAGTCTATAAGGAGCTTTTTAAAAAACACATAAACATGAGGGAATTAGATGTACAGTTCAAACAGACCATTCCTGCTTTTACTAATTTTGAATATATTATCTTTTATTATCTTTAATAATCTTAGAAATACATATAATTGGAGTTCTTGTCCAAGGTGACATGCCATATACAAAAGTTCACTAATTACATCCATGGTTTTAAATATTGGGTCTTTAGGTTGTATTCATATAAGCTTTATATTTAGTGCCAAAAAGGTTATTGCAATTGCTTTTTCTTTTTCTTGCAGCTTTGGATCTTCAGTTTAATCAGTGATCATAACTACCGTTGTGTAGCACATATCGACTTAAAGAAAGAGCAAGAGAAGTTCTGTAATAAAGTGTGGAAATCTGGCAAAGAAATAGGTAGCACAGTGCTCCTAGAATGCTGTTTGTGGTAGTGTCATTAGTGGCTACTGAGTATGTGCTTTTTTTGCATGATAATTTATTGTAAGTGATAGACTTATGAGTCTTAGACTGTGGCATGGAATTCTTACGGAAGCTGATATGTAGTTGGGTATTGGTGTATCTGGAAGGAATTATGCATGTATGTATGCAATAAATTCTTGGCCAGTGCATTTGTTCATAAAACGTTGTATCATGTGCACTATTAAGTATTTGTTTTTTTATTGAATTCGTTGTCCAAGGCCTCAGTGAGAACAGAGCCAGTACCTAAAAATTAATCCCTTGTCAAAATGTAGTACTATTTCTCAGTTACCTTTGAAGTTTCTAGGATTCTCTTTATTTTTTTGCTATTTCTTATTATTATTTTTTTTATTTTTAATCTATACCAGTGTCTTCCTGATAGTATAGTGGTATAACACAGATTACAAATAAATCTTTGTAGACTGCCCTGGTAACCCCAGGAAGGTGATTCCCTGATATCAGACTGGTTTAACAGTCTTCTTGTGCTTTGGGATGGCCATGAGCAGATGACAGCCTTGGTACAAGGGAAGGTGAGGTGCAGACCCCTGTCCCCTCAGCACTGCTGTGGCTTTCTTGGGGAAAGGGAAATCTGGTTTCTCTTGCTTGCTCTTTTCCTGGATCAATGACTGTTGTAGTCTTACCCGCCTAGTGGTCCAGCTTCCATAATCCTTAAGCCCTAACCTAAGGAAGACTGCTACATTTTTTGTTATTATTTAAAATCTATGGATCTGACTTTCATGTTTGAAAGAGAGTGATGTAATGTCTGTGTCTGATGCTGAATTTGATGCTAGTAGTTCTTGAGTGTGAATTACACATGCAGAATGGATTGGAGGCTCCTTGGGAACAGGGAACTGAGGTAGATTTTCATCTTGCTTTTGGATTACGTTGTAACTTTAGTGTCAAGGGAATTTTTGTTCTAACTGGAAAGATAACCAGCATATTTAAGGATTGTTGGAATATGGCTTTCAGTGTTTCTTCTTGAAAACATCTAAAATCTGCAATCTCCTTTTCAGTCATAAGTAGGATCTTTGGATTTTGTCTCTAGGTATTTGAAAAAAACCCATGTAATAACGAGGAAAGCTGGCTCTTAGGAAACCTCCATCTTTTGAAATAGAAGTTTCTTGAGTGTGGTTTTCATTTTTCATGACTACTACAGATTCCCTCTTGAATCCTGTCTGTTTCCCTTATTTCATAGTATTTTGATAGCTGGTATTGTTGACTTCCTTAGGTGAAGGGCAAAATAATGCCAAACTTTGCAAAACAGACAACACGAGACCAGAGGGATCAGTGGAACCATCATTGCCTATCCTCTTAATTGAGCATTGTGACATTTTTGCATGTTTCCAAAATGAAGAAAACACGTAAGTCCTTTAAAATACCACCTAGGATTTGACTTGAATTTATTTCTAGGAGTTCCTACCGGTTCTTGGATTATTTTCACTGCAAATTTTTATTTTTCGAAAAACGCAGTAGTAAAATAAAATACTATTTTTAGTGATCTGCGAGTTTTGGTGGCCTACTCTTAGGAAGATAATGTAGACAAGCTGACAGTTAAAACTGGGTTTTATTCTGAAAAATAATTCCATAAAAATGTCATTGAGAATATCCATTGTAGAATCTATTGATACCAACTGATCAGGGAAGATGAGTTAAAAAGTAATTAATTAATCAAATTTATTTTGAGTTTGCTTTCCTAAAGAAATATCTGATGCAGCCACAGTGTGACTGTGTCAGTTTACCTTCCAAATTTAAATAACTTTTGAACTACATAACCTGCTCCAGTCAAACTTATGTCAGAGGGACAGATATTCCAGAACACGATGCTTTTACTCATTCCCATGGGGTTGGTTATCCAGGTAGAATTAATTCTTACATTGCATTTCTTTCCTGAAGAGGGGTTTAACCACATTATCAGGTACCTGGAGAGATGTTCAGGACACTTCCACATGAACTCTCTCAAAGAACAACCTGTTTGTGTTGTAATTTATGATTGTCATTTGTATAAATTTCTTAGCCACATCATGTTTTAGAAAACTCTTGTCCTGACCTTTGCTGTGTGGTGGGTTATTTAGATGGAACTGATTAGTCTCTGGTTAGATATATAAACAACTTTTGATAAACAAAGAAGATAAATATCCAGAAGTCCTGGACAATTTTAGTTGTCTTTATGTTAAATTTGAGTAATTATTCACAGTTATTTTCATGATGCCTGCATATGTAGAAGTATCGCCATTGAGAGGATGGAAGTGGTGATTTCTAAGATGCACATCTCAGACATACTTTAATGCAGTGACAGCGTTTGAAGATCAGATGATGCCTTATTGCTAGTATAATATCACTCTCAAAGTATCAAAACTTGGTCTTCATCACAACTGTAGGTTTGATTTGAACAGCAGCACATCTTTAAAGATGACAAGTTTTCTGGCAGTAAAGAATCCACCATATCCCTAGTGAAGATGTTCCGGGAACTGACTCATTCAATTTTACTTCTAGTCTGAATTACTCTCTTTTCATACACAGGCTTTTAGTATGTTTTTCACTCTGATGGTCCAAGGCCAGCTACTATCAAGTTCCCTCCTTGCATGGCAAATTACAGCTCATGATCAAGTTACCTCTGCTCTTCTCGATAAAATAATTTGTACCTTGTAGAAGGCATGTTTTGTGTAACATTTTTAACATTTGCTTTTGAAAATTTCTGAAACTCAATCTCATTTATTTTTCAATCCCCATTTTGGGACATGGTTGCCTGAACCAGATCCACAGTAATAGATTATTTGAAATAATTTTCTGAATTGAGATAACATCACTCTTCCATACCCACCTGTTAGTGCTTCACATTGTCCATCTAAGGTCTATTTGTTCTTTTCGCTATCACAACACAGTTGAAGGTTTTGTTCTTATAAAAAACATGGCCATTAAATTCTTACTATTATTTCAGTTCCATTACATTTTGGGTTGAGCATTTTGTGTTTATAAATATTTTTTTCTATTTATTTTAAAAAAAACTGTGTTGGTTTTAGAGGGTGCTTCAAATTTGTCTGAACAACTGAGCAACCCCTGATACACGGCTTTTCTTGCCAATGAAACATTTTTGTAACACTGATGTCCAAGCTTAGGCATCTCACACTTTCCTCAGCTTTTAGACATGGAGGAATCTCATCACAATGGATTTTATTGTTGTAAAGTGGGAGTGAATTAAACTTCCTGGATATAGCACTTTATGATGTTCATAATAACTTGATAGTGACAATTCTTTATAAATAATTCAAAGAATTTGCAAATTGGATCAGTCTCTTACTGCCATAATGAAAATAGTGCAAATAACAAATAAAACTACTCATATCACGTAGAAGTATCACAAACCAGAAATGAAACTGTCTATTCCAGTCTGCTTCATAACATATTTGACTGTATATATTTGCAGGGGTTTTATGATATTTTTTTTTTTTTTTTAGTAATAAAAATAGTACTAAGCCACTATAGTGAGTTTTTTCATATAAAGTTGCAGCTTCATTTTTTTCCATATTCTTACTTCAACTCTTGTGGTCTGATTTACAAATAAAACTAATAAGTCTATGGGCTCCTGTTTGGGAAATTTATTAAAATGTTGATGTCAATTTTTATTTATAGTGGCATCAAAATTTTTAGGGTTTTTTTGAGAATGGCAACTGTTATTTTGTTACAATTATCTTCTGTTTGATAATCTATTTCTTCTGTCAGGGTGTTGACTGAAATTGTAGTTGTTTTACTCTTTGGTGCTTGCAGAAGCTGGATTTCATAACCCAGCTGCAATAGTGCTCCCACTAAGCAGAGCCTGAGACAGACATTCCAGACTTGCCTGGGGTTTTCCTCCAGTTTGTGCTGGCTTTTATCTTGTACTTTAATTATGTAAAAACATACATTGAAATTCACTGTGTTTTGGGTGTTCATGTAAGAGTGGTAAAAGTAAACTATGAGTGGATTTGCCTCTTGGTTTGAATTTTCTCTTTGTGTATACAGTGCTTTTACAGCATCTCCCAACTCTAACAAACCACAGTAAATTTTGAAGAACAGTATTTCCTGTGCAGTTTTAGATGTTCACTTACATGAAACCAAGGATTGTGTTCTGCTCTTAGTTTTTTTCAAATCTTCACCAGTTTTGCTTGAAACTTTGAGCTACAGATTTGGAAAAATAAGCTTTAGATTTAATATATTTTTTCTGTGTGTGCTTTATTACTGTTGTACTGGGACTGGGCAATGAGCATTAAAAACCCCAATTGCTGTTTGTTGTATGGTAATAGGAAAAGATTCTTTATCCTTCTCAGAGATATTTTTCTCCTTGTTTTAATAGATATTCTTCCCAGAATACTAGCTTATTTTGGATAGGAACCTCTACTGGCTTATTAATAATTAATTTGGCAAACTTTGAATTAGAAGCTTTTTTATCATACAGAGGTATGTCTATAAGATATATGATTACACTGTAATGTGATTGCTTTTGTTATCTGACACGAATAGTGTAAGAATTAGGTTGTGAAATAGCAGAATATAATAGAAACCAAATGTTTTTTAAAAATGCTTTTTTCCTAATAGTTTTTGTATGTTTTCCTGACCCTGCTGACGTTTCTCGGAAGACATGTTGGCACTAGATCTATATAGTGGTTAGCAATGAATTTTTATTCAATTTTGCAGTTCATAATTGTTAAATATAAGGAACGTTATTCTACTTCATTATAATTTGAGGCTAAGATAGAAGTATATACCCTGAAGACAGTGGATGAGGGTAATGTCAAATTAGTATGAGTGATTTTTTAATGTGTGTCTTAGAGATAGGTTTTTTCTTCTGAAATGCAGATATTATTTTATAGCACCTTGTTCTTCTTGGTAAAGATTACAGTGATCTCAGCATTAGGATTGCCAGATCGTGTGCATTAACAAGAAAGGCAGCTAATGGAAAGGTGAGTATACAGTAAATATTGCTTTAATAAATTTTAACAGTTCCAGTTATTTTAAATAAATATTAATTACACATTTTGCTAACAGAAGATGCACCGATTTGGTTTATTTAATGTGAATTAACTGATTCTGCATTATGGAATCTGCTAGTTTGAATCTCTCACAGCTTATATACAGTGAATAAAGTGATTAATAAGGAAAATATGAATTGTTGCAGTGTTCAAGGTGTACCTTGAATGTCAAGAATGACAATTGGAGAAGAAGAGGAAATATTTTAAGTGAAAAAAAAATAAACCTTGTTTTACCGTGTTTCGCAAAAAATGTTAGCACGTGCTACTTCTGAATCCTTCTAAAGGATCTGCCAAAACTATTTGGGTTTTGAGAAAATTTCTGAAGGCCACTAAAAGTGATTTTAAGGAAATGAAAGGCATTCTTACCTGTATACTCCAGTTTTGATATTGCAGTTTTTCTACAGAAGTAAGCTCAATATAGGCTACATATTTAACATAGAAATCTTTTGCTTCAGAGAAGGATTGTGTTTAAATTCTGCTCTTAGAATGTTCTCATCATGTTGCTGAAGCCAATGCCAATCTTTCTTCCATGTGTACTTCTTTTTCTCACAACTCTTACTGCAGAATTGTCTCTAGTGTAGATGGTGTTGGAATTTCTGTCGCTGTTGCGTATGTAAGTTTGTTAAAACACATTTAAGCAACATAGGCATATTTTTGAAGGATAGCTTTAAACACTCTACCACTTAATGCTCTTCATGACTGAACCCATGGATATCCTTGACTAATTTTTATAAATTTCAAAAATTGATTTAATTTTTCATTATAAATGCAGTATGTTTTGAACTTAAATTATGAAGTAAATGGAGTGTTAATTTATTGTAATTGCTGCAGGTTTTATGCTTGATCAGCTCAATGTTTGAAGATATGATTGCTGTGTTGGAAGTTAACCTTGCTGCATTGGTGAGAACTCAGCACAGTGATTTTCTCCCATGTGGAAATGAGAAAAGTCTATCAGTTATTGCCAGGTACAGAATAATTAAATGTTTTCTCTTCGTGTTGGATGATGGACTTGTTTATCTGGCACTAAAGTGTGTCATATGGTGACACACTTTGCAGTGCTACTTGTTGACACGGTTTGATTTTACTTCTTTTCCTGTCATACTTTAGTTGTATAGAGAGGGAGAAATCACAGAATGGTTGAATTTGGAAGGCATCTCTTCAGGTCATCTTGTCCAACTACCCTGCTCTAGCAGAGCCACTTGGAGTCATTTGCCCACCACAATATCCAAACAAATTTATGTCCGTGGAGGGAGATAACCACAACCTTTCTGGGCAGCCTGTGCCAGTGCTCAGTCACCTTCACAGTAAAAAAGGGTTTCCTAATAAGTGTTCAGAGAGAACCTCCCGTGTTTCATTTTTTGTTCGTTGTCTCTTGTCCTGGTGCTGGGCTTAGGGCACAGAGCCTGGCTCTAGAGTCTGCCTTACAGCCTTGAATGCTGCGTAGGCTCGTTCCTCCTCTGCTGGACTTTGCTTTTCACCTTGGTTGAGCTTCACAAGGTTGCTGTCAGCCCATTTATGCAGACAATAAGTGTTTCTCTGGATAAGAACACAAGCTCTTTAAGCTCTTTAAGACTCTCCTCTCAGCTTTGGGTCATCAGCAAACATGGTGAGAGTACACTCTGCACCCTTATCCAGATTATTAATGCAGATGTTGAATGGAATTATACCCATGGAATTACGTGGAATGGAGTTATAACCTCTGGGTTACTCCACTAGTTCCTGCTTTCCAACTAGACTTTGAACCACTGATCGTAACAGTCTGGGCCTGGTTGTTCATCTGGTTTTCAACCCACCTCACTGTGTGCTCGTCCAGACCACAGTTCATCAGCTTCTCTGTGAGGTTCTTACAGGAGACAGTGTAGGAACTCTTACTGAAGTCAAAGTAGACAATATCCACTGCTCTCCCCTCATCTGCCAAGTCATTCATTTTATCAGAGAAGTTTATCAAACTGATCAAGCATGACTTCCCCTTGGTGAATCCCTGCTGGTTATTATTTTCTTGTCCTTTATGTCCCTAGAGATGATTTATGAGAAAATGCTGACATCACAAAGATGACAAAACCCCTGCAATAGACACTGAAGTGCAGGTTTCAGTGCTTATAATAAAATCATCAGTTAATATTCACAAAACTCGAATCTAACATTTAAAAGCAATGGTCTGTGAATTGAGTTAGGGACAAGACTTTGCTGCTGAGTATGCTGATCTGATAATTGATCCACTATGCCTAACTTGTTTTCATTAAAATCTCATTGCTATTGCACTTGTACACACACACATGCAGTTAAATAACTAAAAAGGAGTTCTAGCACCTTTTTCTAATCTGACATTTTTGTTCATTGCATTGATCAATGTTTTGTGCTTCATTTTATAACTTAGGTCTACTTTATTGGCAAATTCTCCATTGTGTAAAGGTTTAAAGAAGAACATGAAAGAACCTTCTAGCAAAACACTTGGTAAATATAAACCAATCCTGAAATTAATTAAAAAAGTTATATTTTTAATAGCAGTAACTGACTTCCAGCTGGCTTGTGCCTAATACAATCAGTACATTAGTTTTTGTTTTAAAGATATATTGCATTATATTTTTACTTCAGTAGGAAGAATGTTACATTTCTATTAATATTTCATATCATACACATGTAATTGTAGTTGAAAATTATGGCTATAAGTATTTTTCTTTTTTCAAAAACCATTGCCTGAGAAGTTTCTGTGGATTTTAAAAGTGTTAGAGAACGGCACATTTACATTTTCATAAGTCATTCTTTTTCCATAGCATGCAGTACATTTTTCTGTATAGTTTGCCATTTCTTTCTTAACTTTGTTTATGAAATATACCAAACAGATGTTTTGGTATATTTTATTGTTCTGAATAATCTGCCAATATTGGATATTTAGAAAGTTAGTTTTTGTCTCAATATTCTACTGCTTAAAAAGAGAAGTTCTGATGTCCAGTTGCCATTGAAGCACTTGTAGCTTATTTTGGTTAGCAACAATAAAGTTAAAATATATTTTAAAAAAGTGTTTTCATCCTCACCATTTGCACTTACTGTGACCATTAGAATGTCAAAGGTAATATCTCAAGGGGTTTATGGTATTTGCAGAATACATCTACAGAGTTTTAGCAAGAATTCCAGGCTGCCTTGCACACCCAGCACTGACACCATGCTGCCTTTGTTGACATCTGATAGATCAGATGATCAGATGTAATGAAATCCTTTGTCCTCTTAAGGCGTGTGGTACTGGGAGCTTCTCAGGAAGGGCCTTTTTGTGCCTCATTGCTGCATAAAGGGAAGGGATAATTAGTGGTGTTTGAAGGGACTTCTACCCTCAGCATAGGTAAATGTCTCCCAATGCATCTGAGATTTTCCCTGGCAATATCAACAAAATTTCCTGGTTTACAATGTTTATAGGTTTAGTTTGTTTCTGCTGATATGAAATACTTAGTTTGGAGCTGAGGGGTGCCCTCTGGGCTTCCTAGTACAGCACTGGGCATGCAGACATTACCCATGACCTACATGAGCCATGTAGGAATACAAATACTTATAGGTACCCACCAGTCAGCTTGTTAATGATTTTGGATCCATTCCTTAGTCCAAATATAGGGTGTGAACAGCTTGTAGCTAATGCATACAAAGTCTAAGCAGAGGCAGTTGGAAAACACATTTTCTAACTGAAATGAATGGTGAAAAAAGTGTTTCAGAACAATGTTCTTGCTACTTCAAAGTTTAAAGAAGTTCCTACTCATTCATGTTATTGGAGGAGGTGTGTTATACTATGTAACAGTTCATATATCTTTCTTTTTCTCAGTAATCATTATTTTAGGGTGATTGGTCATAAATGTGTTTTGTAACATAAGGAAACATCAGGTATATATATTGTGCAAAACTATCTACTTTAACTGTAAAAATAGAATCTTAAAAACATTTTAATGTAAATTTAATTATTTTCCTACAGGAGCAAAGAACACAGTGAAAGATAAACCATTGGTTTTCCATAATAAAATTAAGTCTTCGGGATATACAGCAACACCACGGTGAGTAGAAATATTATTACTTTTCCTCTTTTATTGGTGTGTGACATTTTTTCACATAGCTGTGTAGTGTCATGACTGTGAAATCAATCACCTGTGAAAAACAGTTATGATGTTATCAAAGAAAAGAATTTTAAGAGCATATTATAAACCAAAATATCCACAGCTTCTGGTCATTGGCCAACTTCCTTTTGAAATCCATATTTGGCCTTCTGATTCTTTCATCTGAGTAGACTTGTTTTTCCAGCTTGCAGAAAGAGTTGTCTGAGCTTTATTTGTATCAATTTTGACCTTCAGAATGTGATACTCAATAACCCACAGAAATCA
The DNA here is from genome assembly GCA_008694505.1 of Cyanoderma ruficeps. Taxonomy (NCBI): domain Eukaryota; kingdom Metazoa; phylum Chordata; class Aves; order Passeriformes; family Timaliidae; genus Cyanoderma; species Cyanoderma ruficeps. The sequence goes on along the minus strand of VZDJ01007749.1, from coordinate 28,702,874 downwards.
AGGTCCAAACTCAGCTGTTAGAATATTAGACATTTATACTGTCATCAAAGTGTACATTCTCTTACCTATTGAAATTGCTCACAGACATAAATAGTAAGAAGGAAATAGGATTGCTTTCGTTTGAAAAAAGCTGTTTCTCCCATGCACAGTTTAATGTTTCATGTAAGAGTGTCTGTTTTCTCTCTTGCAGGATGACCATGTTTTCTCCAAATACTAACCTGAAAAGAAAAGAGGTATCAAAGTGGAAGATCAGTTGTAAATGGTAGGCAATCTAACAACTCTGTTAGAGGAGGAGCAAATGAAAACTAATTAAGCAAATTAAAAATGCTTCTGTCATTGAAATTTCTTAGTAAAGGTTGCCACTAGAACTAAAAGGCTTGGTAAAATTTGATAGAAAATTTATCACTGCAGCAAGTGATTTGGTTTATCAGACTGTGAATTAAATTCGAATGCTTCACATAAAAGAAAATATGCGTATCTATTTTCTTAGATTTGTATTAGTAGGAAAAACAGGTGCTACATAGGGTTGGAAGCTAGGTCCCAACATGTTCTTAAGCTGCAGTTCTAGTCTGAAAAATAACTGAATGTGGCACAGGGAGAAGTGATTTCAGATCACGTGCCTCATTCACCCCTAAAATCTTGTTGCCTTAAGTTAATGCAAACTTATTCCAATGGATTTAAACAGAGTATGTGTAATAGTACAAATTGACCAGTGGAATCTTTATCACTGGTCACAAAGAACAATCGTTTTTCTAAAGCTGGTGTTTGTGTTAATTTGTGTGGAATGTTAAATGGGGATATTGCACATTTTTTCTCTATTTACTATTATATAGAGATTTTGCTTTATGTAATACAAACATGACAGTAAAGAATGATCGATGCCATAAGTTTTCTCATTTAAAAAGAGGTGTTAAAAGTGTTAAGAAACCCATTTAATAGCTCAAGACTAAGTTTTTGTAAACCTTCTACACATAGGAAGCCTTTACATGAGTAGCTCAGATAATTTCAACTTTAGTTTAGCACTGTTTTATATAGGTTAAGCTACTTAGTATTTTAAATTTTCTGTGGGTTTTTTAGTTAAATTGCCTTTTTTTTGTTAATATTGCATTTTGTAACAAGGTCTTTGTAAACAAGGTAGACTTTACATTTTTTAAATACTTTTGTTAGCTATGTGACTTAGGAAATTATTTTTTTGCCAGACTATGTTAATTTTTGATCTTGTGAATTCACAACTCTTAGTGGTAAGAGTAGTTTAAATGCGACAATTTAAAATTAATTTGGCTCTTTCCTTGAATTTGACATATTTTTTTCCAGCAAATATTTATGTAAAGGTGTTTAGAATAGTTCCAAAAGCACATTTATTTCATAACTGAAATGAAGATGGTTTCTTTCTTTTTCCCTTCTTTGAAGTAAAAATAAAGAATATCCATTGGAAAGTTGTCCTCCAATCAAATATGAGAAAGAGATATCTGTTACTTGTAAACCAACCCCAATTTTTTGTGTTCAATATTCTGGTAAGTACAGGCTTTATAAAAAAGTGCAGTTGTGTCAGTGTGCAGAAAGAAATTCAAAATTTGTGTGGTATAGTTTCTAAACACTGGAGATTTACTGTGGATAAATTCAGAGAAAACTTTCAGGCAGTATCCCAGATTTGTTTGATCATAATTTTTTATGTTGCAAAACCATGTAAACTGTTTCTACATATGCAACAGGATTCTATTTCTGATTTTATGTCTTGTTTCGTTTTGAATTCATTATTTGACTTTCCCACTTCTACTTGAAAATTAAGAGTTCTTTCACTAGGGAATTTATTTTCTAACACATTTACTTAGTTTCATTAGGGTGTATTAATACTGAAGTTCTGTTTCAAAATACTCATATTTCTTATATAAATATTATTCAATTATTATAAATAGAAATAATAAAAAAGGAATTCTTCTGTGTGATCCAAAGAGAGGCATCTTTCTTAACTGCTTTGGATAAATGACTCTTGCGATAGACTTAGTCAGTTCCTAACAATCCAGCATTCTACCACATATAGAATTATGTCAATGTACATCCTGTAGGCAAAATATTTTCAAAATATTTAAAAACTTAAATCTTTGTAAGTATTTTGAGGACAAGAACAACTTTCATCCTTAGGAAATAAAAGCAAATAGATGCAATCAGTAACTTTGCTACAACATATTCCAGCCATCTCTGTTCCCTAGAGAGTTTTGGTAGTATATTTTAAATATAAATCTTCTTTCTGTTTGAGGAAGAATCATCTTTGTCTTTTTCTCTTTGTCTCTCACTCACCCATGCATGCACACACAGGCTTAAATAACCCCAGTTTAGCAAAAAATTCAGATTTTTTTTTTGAGTTAAATATTTTGTTATTTAGAGAATATGTCAGGGCAAGAAATGAATTTGCTTATAAAATCCTACCAAATTCTGCAACACTAATTTGTGATATTCATACAAAATCAGTGTTAAACATATGAAATGAATATCTGCTTTTTTGTTTTGTTGTAATGACATACATGATTTTTGTGATTAAATGAAACAGCATATTAGCTTCTTTTTGCTTTCAGATGTAAATCATCAGATGCTCTTCTTTATAGGGGATGGAGAGCTGCTGGCTTGTGGGCAGGCTGACAAAACTGTGCTGATATTCAATTCCAATCTCACTGATGTGCATAATGTTTTTTCAGGTAAATTTATGAATTACATTATAAAAGATATAGTATATCGTTGATTTTGATCTAAAATGACATGGATTCCACTTACATCACCCTGATATCAAAAGAGAGGGAGCACTGATGATTCAAGGTGTAAAATTTATTTCTCTGACTGCTTAATTTTGTCCTAGAATTAAAACGACTACCAGGTGTTCCCATTTCTCAATTTTTGTGTGGTAAGAAGCAATCTATGATGATATATATTGAAATCTTCATAACGATGTATATTACAATAATTAAAGAGAAGCGATAAAGGAAATATACTGCAATAATAATGCATGTGTATATTTTAGTAGTATATTCTGATAGTTTATTAGCCAAAAATGCACTGTGATAACTTGGCAAGAGATGTGTTTGCAACTCCAGACTTCTGGGGAATAACCATTTAAACAAAGAGAAACTATTCCTATGAAGAAATCCACAACTGCAAAAGTGTATGCATGTGTAAACATGTACCCTTTTAAATGAGTCTTAAACACCAGATTATGTCTAAATTTCTTCTACAGGAACAATCTGGTAAATTTTTAATAACCATAAATGTTATATGACTATGTTATATGTTATATGTCATAAATTACTCTAAATCAGTCCTGCTAAATGAATTTTCTGTAAAGGCTGATAATAGAAAATGAATGTTTTTTACTAGCTGACCCTAACAAGTATTAAAACCAGACTACTTAAAGATATTTTAGAGAATTATTTCTAAGTAGATAATTCTGACAACTGATTTGTGAAAACAGTTTTTCTTTTAGAGTAATTTTCATTATATTTAGTGGAAGAAGTTGTGACATTAAGGAGGCAACATCACTGATATTATCCATCTTGTGTGAGGAAATTGATGAAAATATACCTTGTGGATGGAGTAATGGGGTCTTTTTCTTCTACAATAACAAGTTCTTAAGTTTTTCAGAGATTTATTTCATTGATGTCTGTAATTATCTGTCTTTTTTTTTAATGATGCACAAGTCTGAAAAGCAATGTGAACCACATTCTACTGTGCATGTAGTTCTTTTCAAAAGCAACATACATGTTGAGCTGCCAGGTAAAGTCATGGGATTAGGAACCACAAACCATTAGTTGCCTGCTTTTTTCATTCACATTGTTTTTCTGTGCTATTCAGATTACCATGCAGTCATCTGTTTACTTTCTACTTTTGGTGCTCTTGTTTTAGATGTGTCACGATATATGCCTTTTCATGGAAAACCATGATGCATTATTCTTACTTAGACCTGCAATCACTGGCAATGTAAAATTTTTTTTTTTTTTTTTTCTTCAAGAAATGGAAATTGTATCTACTTGACTAAAAAATTTCAGTTTCAAGATTTTTAACATCTGAATATTGCTGGGTATCAAAAGCTGTGGCTTCATAAGGCAGTATCAGAGGAATGGTATAGCAAGTTTTACTGTTATCCTAATTTATTCAGTCTTGTTCCCTGAAGGGTTCAGTTACAGTTTTAAGCAGTTCTGCAATTCTTCAGTGGTGACTCTTCAGGTGCCTGTGTCCTGTAGTGAAGTGCAGGTAATGTTGAACAGCTGGAAAGAGTTACAGCCAGCATGGCCTGTCTGAAGTCTTTTTACAAAACCAGCTACTATTCTTCTCAATGTGCTCCAGGACTGGGGAATGCCTGTTTTGAATTTTACTGGGCTCTTTCAAGCCAGTTGGCATCTCCTTCACTGTGCTTTGGGACTGAGGGGCCTGGAGAGCAGAGATTCTTAAGCATTTTGCATGGCTCTTCCAATTTTCCAAACCTCAGTATTTCCTAAAGTTTCTCAGGTTCCTTACTACTTTGGAAAACTGTTTTGTATATTCTGTTGTGGTTTTCTTGCTTGTTGTTTGTTTGTTTTGTTGGTTTTGCACTTTTTTTTTTCATTAATGCAGATTATTCAAGGCTTCCAAATATTTTTTAGAAAATCAAAGCCTTTAAATAAAGCTTGGTGCTGTGAACAAAATAAGAATAATACTTATGTGTGCATTTGTGCAGTACCTGTGCGTTTTTCTGGTGGAAATTCTATAGCTGTTTGGTAACTAGGAATTAAAATATCTCATTTATAAGACTTCTTGTAGACATGTGTCTACAAAATGGAATATCTCAATTACTGCAATATATTTAATAGACTTCCCGTAATTTAAAGCAAACTTATATAAAACTTCTCTTGACTAAAGATAAAATGTGCACAAGAGGGCAGCATAAGAACTTTGAATGTTTTAAGGGTAGCTGAAATTCATCAGACTTTATCTGACAAATTACATTAACATGCATCAAAGTCTGTAAAATTTGATGGGCATATTCTTTTCGATCTATTATATCAGCTTCAACATAATGTTAGATCAAATTAATAATTTTAGCTTTTGAATATTGTTTCTGTCTTTTAAAGTGCTTTCTTTGTAAGCTTGCAATCTTGTTTTTAACAAGCTATTGAAGTGGCATGCTCGTTTTATTTTGACAAAGATAGCTAGCTCACTAATAAAATATTAATAAATAAAACAAAGTATTTCAACTATTTTTGATGTTTTAAGAGGTTTCCAGACCATGCTTAATATAAAATTTCATTATAATGTAATACTCAGATTCTTTGTTCAATATTGAATCTTTGATTAAATTTAATTTCAAGGATATTTCTTGGAAGTGCTCTTCCAATAACTTTGAAAAATTAGAGTTGGAATTATCTTTGTCTGTTTATTAATGTGAGACATTTTCCTGTTTTTGGTGGAAGAAAATTTCAAAACCTGGTTTACTGTTACCAGTTTTAATTCAACCATTTGAAACCTATACTTAGAATGTAGTTTAATGTTATGCATAATTATGTTAAAACAATACAAGTAACTCCAGAGACACTTATTAATGCAAGAAGTGAGCTTTATGATATTTCCATTATTATTTTTATTAGGTCACGATGGTGCAGTTAACTCTGTTGGCTGGAGTCATGACAGGAAGTGGTTGGTTTCTGCATCAGAAGACAGAACTTTAAGGGTCTGGTCAGTCTGCAATAAGGAACCTGCCCTAATTCTGGTAATTGGAAACTTCCGTTTGTTTGGACACAGAGAACACTATTTTGCACTTTCACCTACTTCTGCTTTAAAAGCTTTGTAAAAAAAACCAATTTCTAGAACTACTGAGTGGTGATTCCCACTGATATAATGATCTGGGTGATCTCCATTGACTTCAAATTAGGTTTTTCTCGTGATAATTTAGGAAAAGAAAAAATCAACCTTATTAAAAAAACCCCCTAGTGGACATGTCTGGAAATTTTGGTTTTATTGTCTGGTATGTATGTTGTATTTTCATTGGCTCAGCTCTACTTGACTTTAGTCTACTCCCCAATTCAAAAAGAAATTTAGAGTATGAAGCTAGATTATATTAGATTCAGTTGGCTACAGATAAACTGCCAGCTAATTTAAGCAGAATGAAATCTTTTTTTTTGAGAGTAATAGGTGTCAAAAATAAGAAGGGTTACTATGTAGTTGTTTAACCTCCTGGCTTATGATCAGGATGACAAGGAGGCTCTGTCTTAATACTGGGAATCTCAGACAAAAAATATTTATGTTTGGATCCATTCTTAACAAATGCCTTTATGTTTCAGGGTAAAGAGAAGTTCCTTAAGACTGTCCGCTTTGCACAGTTTTATTTTATAGATACATTTATATTGGTGTGTTGTGGAGCTGAATTTCATCTCTTAAGTTTCCATCCAGACACAACCAAGGACGACCTGAAACGGTGAGTTAACTTCTTGTTAACAGACCAGTGAAAGCACTCGTACAGTTTGGTCTGGGATTTTTGTGTGTGGTGAGGTGAACTGAGGGGGGCAAAAATATTACGGAAGATAAAAAGCTGAATAAATGGTAAAAGCAACTTGCAAAATGTCTTTGTTTTTAATGGAAAAACAAAAGAATTAGTGCTACAACACTGAAGTCTTAGTTGATATTGTGAATGGTATGTCCTGTCAGTGATATTAGACAGTATTAGGCTGCATCCTTAGATGGGAAAAACTGGTCTATATACTTCCTCTATTTCTTTGGTAGTTTTGATGCTGCAAAGAAGAACTTACTAAGCACAAGCTTAAATATATTTAGGAATAGGAGTGCTTTCCTGGATTGAGGCATGAACCTGGTATGTGGATCTTCACTGAAACGTTAAATGGTCCGACAGAATTATGTAATAGTTTTCTTCCATAATCTGCTTACCTAGTTTATTTTACTCATTAATCCTTAGTTTATGGGGATATTAATAAACCAATAAAAAGGTAACCCAAATTGCTACATAAACTTTGATTTCTAAGTGACAGGAATGAGTGTACAGTGTCCAGCTCAATGTGTCCACAATACCTGCCTGAATTTTCTGAATTTTAAATGATTTGCACTTTGAATTGAACATGTATAGGACATGTAGCAAATGCATTGTGTAAAAAAACCCCATCTTAAATATACTAAAATTCCTCTTTCGTTTTTTTTTCCTTTTTTTATTTTTATTTTTAATAGTGGGTACTCTTTTCCTCCCTCTGTTACTTTGGTTTAGTTTCCTCATAACTTGTATTTCATGAATCTCAGTTTACTGTTTGTTGATTTGCTTTCTATGTGACATTCTACCTGGGCCGTGCCCTGGGAGGTATTTATCTGTGTAGCAGTCGGCAGTGTAGAAGCAAGATACTTCCATCAATTCAAAAAATTGTTCTTGCTTTGGAGAACAACTTAACTGTTTTAATCAGCCTTTTCAGCAGGGTAAATTAGACCAAAGGAAACTTCATACTGCCTTCAATAGATCGCTTTATTTTATCAGTCAACTTATTTAAAGTTAGATTAGGTAGATCTACCCAAAAATAGAGATAAATCCTTTGCTCTTGAAGTCTAGTGCAGTTTATTTTTTAATTTATTTGAATAAAGTACTTTTGGAAACTACGAAAGGTTCTTGGATTAAATTGAAAAATACTGTATATTATCTTCTGCTTCACCATCACTGCTAAAGTAGTTCTGATGTCCATCTAAAAAGATCAGCAGACCATTGTTAGAGAATAATAACGAAAGGCAAAAACCAAGTCACTAAGCATTTTTATTTTGACCAGATCTGGCTGACAACCTTATTGCTTTTGTCAAATGATCTCAGTTTTGCAAACTTTTAGCATTGTTGGAAAGAAACAGTAATGATTCCTACGGCATGTCATGCATGGACTTTTGCACTTTCATTAGACAGACATGCTAAAATGCAAGTATAATAACTGTACACAGGAATTATTTTAACACTATGCTGACAGTGTCCAGCAATGGCTAGAGCCCTGGTGTGTTATCAATGTTGTTTTGATCTCAAGTCTAAAACACAGCACCATAGAAGCCACTATGAAGAAAATTAACTCCACCCCAACCAGGCCCAGTATAGTTGTTACTAACTCTGTATTCCTTATGTGACGTCTATGAAAATCGCACTCTTTTTGTCCCACATATCCATGTATCCATGGAGTTCTGTTTTCTGTTTACTGTAAGAATATATCCATGTTGCCTATGTGGATATATTTCAGTAAAAAGAAAGTTCTAATTATATTGAACAACAATATAAAGTCTGAAGCCATTTTAGGGGTTTGGGCATGTTTGCCACCTCTGCATGGAGCTGGCTGGCAAGCCACAGGACCTTAAAGAGTTTTGTGTATGTTGGGAAGCAAAATTTTTTTGGTAGTGTGTGATCAGCCCCTTATTCCCCTTCCGCCTAAGTGGAAATTATTCTTTCCTTACTGTTTTCATTCTTTCCTCACTGTTTTCATTCTTTCCTCACTGTTCTCTCCACATTTTCTTCTTGATTGCCCTATCATCAGCACATTAAATGTTACACTGAAACCCATGGCATATCTGCTTTTTGAATATAGGTACTTTATGGATTTTTTTTTCTCTTCAACATTTTCAGTATACATACTGGATTATTTGAGTGTTTCATGTTGATGGAATATCAGTCATCTGTATATGAATGCCATGGGTTTTTTGATCCAAATGAGTTTGGTTACCAAGCTTTTTAATAGAGTTCAACAATAAGGCAAAAGATCTGTTGCTTTAATTTTTGATGATGAAAGAAAACGTTTTGGTTTGTGGTTCCAGTGGGAGTTTACTGGTGACTACCAATCATAACTTATTTCATTAACATTAGCATTCATTTGATATTCTTTGCAGATACAAACAGAGGAGTGTTTGCAAATTGGTACAGAAATTTCCCATGAGCTCAACAATGGAGATTACCAGCCTTTCAGCAGTAAATGAGTTCTATTCTTGTATCCTTTTTATTTCTTATTTTCTTTGTAGTTCTTTGGACTTAATGGCATGGAAATCAGCTAAAATAAGTAGCATTTGATTATTTACTACACCTTTTCTATTAAAATAAAAAACTTGTAATTTTTTGTGATGAACTTCATCCTTGGACATAAATTTTTTAGTGCTGTAAGATTTTTGGTGTTGCTCACAGAGCAATGAATACAACAGAGTTTATATATTTTTTTATTTATCTCTATTTTTGTCCATCTATATGCTTTCCTTTAGATAAGTTTAACTTTAACACAGAGAACTGGACAGATATTGTACTTACAGCTGGCAGCAACCGAGCATTGGAAGTTTTTGACCTCAATGCAGGCTGCAGCACAGCAGTGATACAGGAAGCTCATCTTAGATCAGTCCATCAGATCTGCCAAAATAAGGTATATACTTTATTTAATTTTATTTGTAGTAACACTACAACATCATGAACAAAGAAATCAGAGGCTAAAAGTAGAATTGGTAGTAATTGATAAGTTTTTATATGTTGGGGAGCATTGGCAAGAACATGAGTCTGTGTGATAGGTCCATACAGATTTCATTTGTTCTCTAGTGTAAAGGAGGGAGCAGTGAGACTCATTGAATGATCTTGCTATTAGAGAAGTGTTTATTATCTTTTATTATCTTTATCCTTACTTGTGCTAGACTGTAATACTGTAGTTCAACAGGAATTTTTCCTTATGTAAGTGTTCTCAAGATCAATCTGACACTCTGCGATTTATTCTGAAACTTTGGAAATAGCAACCAAAAAAAAATTTCTCAGTACTACAATAGAATAGATGACTTAAAACCCCTCATCCTTGCTCTTTTTTTCCTGGAAGACTGATTTGAGTGTTTGTAGTTTTAATGGTACCATATGTTCTGGAATGCCTGCTGTGTTAGGTCCGGTTGAATGTGGTGCTTCATTCCCAGTTGGAAAGTCCTTGCTTCTGTGGGTTTAAAACAGTTCTTTGTTATTACTGTTGTAGAACTCTTTGTGGGTTTTCCTTATAGATATGATCTGGTAAAACACTTAAAATTGTGCTAACTATTTCAGTACTGTTTGTAACACATATAGGCTTAAACTTCTGGCTTTTCTTTTTGCTGGGTCAGCTTAGTGCCTTCAGCCTATTTAATCAAGAAAAACTTTAAAGCTGTGGGTAAATACTCACTTGGGGAAAAAACCTAGATGTATATGGTGTAGCGAAGAAAACTGACCATTTTTGGGGACAATTATACATTGAGGTTCTCTATTTTTTTCAGTTATATAAAACTAATACTTAAGAGAAGTCAACAGCGAAATTATGCATCAACTATTTTATTACATTGGATAGTTTAAAGTTATTACAGCAAATATAACTCTGCATTTTCTTTAAGATGATATGCTAAAATATTTTATAGACTTAGAAAAATATGCAGAATCCTGTGTGAAAACTGCATCCTGTTTAAAGTATGAAACACACTGGGATCTAAGGTTCTCTAGTGATGAGACATGATTCAATGGAAACAGATCTGTGGAGAGAAACAGTTCATGCTGAAGATCCAGTGCCTTCACCCCAGAATTTATGAAGGCTTTCCTTTGGACTATTCCTCGTGTCATTGTGTGATTGCAGTATATAGATATTCTTGAAGTGCATTTTCTAGTTTAGATTCATGCAAATCAGTTCATGTGTTCCAGGACTGTTTTGTGATTCTACCTGGACAATAGTAAGTGGGCATAATCATAAAAATTACTCTTTAAATGAATAAAAAAGAAAATCTATTTTGAGGGTCTTGGGAGACAATAGGAAAATTATGTTCTGATTAAATGTGTTAGAAAGCTGTTAGCAAATTATAAAATATATAGGATATCCTAGAAACCTAGATGATCAGCATGATGTTCTGTTATTTTTGATTTTAGACAGAAACAGGTGTAAGCGAGTATAAATAATTTGCCATGTAATGACTTTGATTTTAAATTGTTCTTTTGTTCTCTGTTCTAGAGATTGTTTGCAATTGCCAGTGTGAAATTAATCTCAACCTGTGGCATGTTGATTAAACTTATAACAGTCCATTGCTTTTTATACTGAATTTTAAGAGACATAGTAAAATGAATTGATTGAAATATCAAAATCAACGTTCTGTCTTAGAGTTTAGGAATATCTGAGATACTGAAATAGATGACGATTTGAGGTCAGACCACAAAGATTCAGAGCTTCAGTGTTAATAATACACTTGTAATGCTGCAAAATATATTCTTTGAACAGGAATCTTTCATTGTGAGCCACAAATATTTGGATGGTATTATGTTCTGTTAGCACACTTATAGAGTACACTCATTTTCACAGAAACAGCAAAAATTTCAGGTTTTTCAAATTTGTTTCAAAATTCTTTGGTCCATTAGAATGTCTACTTGATGTGAACACTGAAAAATGTAATGGACGAGTCCGAAGTTTCAGTCAGTTAATATTTTCCTAACCAGTGTTGGGAAAATACAAGATCACCAGAAGATATAGAGTGCTTTCTGATCTGTCTATTGATCAATGCCTTTAGCATTAGCCAGCTGCCCTTCTTGGATGACATAAATGATGCTCATATGGAATTAGTGAAGGAAAGAGGGAGTCTGTAGAACCATATCCTCCCTGAGGCCAAATTTTATGTGAAGGTTGCAATGTAGTTAATCTAGAGAGGAGTGAGAAGGGATTACAGTGGTGGATGAGGAGGCTGATGAGGCAGAAGAAAAGGAATTTGTCTATCAGAATGAAAGGATAGTTTCAAGAGTGTGTGGGAATATGCTACTTTTCTCATCAGATTCTCATAAATAAGAGATTATCATAAATTGATGGACTATAAAAACAGAAAGTGATAAATAAAATTCACCTTGCATATTATCCCAACTAGTTTATATTTTCTCATCTTCTATATAAATATTCAGCAGTGAATGTAGTTTGAAGATACAAGTATATGTATTAATAAAGTATATTACTGACAAAATTTCAGGGCAGAGAAGGAACAAATGGATTGCACTTCTTACCTTTAGTTTTTAACTGTATTCTGTGTATTCTATAGTAAAGGAGTAATGTACTAAGTAAATGTGTATGTATCTGTAGAACTTTTTATTTTGGACTCTGTGACCAGTGCTGACTGAAGCAAGGGATGGCAAGCAAATATAAATAATCTAAAAGCACAAAAATAATTTAAAAGCACAAAAAAGGGTGCTCTGTAACTTTTAATGAATACTGTCCTTTGGACTTCTACTGTCTTTGTCTTTTGCATTACTCTTTTTTTATAGTTATACTGAGCTAATGTGAGAATATGTGGACTTTGTTGGGAAATGTGTTGCAAAGTGCATTTTAATTCATCTCTTAGAGCAAACTATGCACCAGCTTTCATAATGAATAGATGATTCCTGGCAGTCAAATACTGATTGCAGGAAATTACCTTGAGGTTTCTGTAATGTATTCAGCCAAATCAAGAAAGTGAATGGTAAGAAAAGGAAAGGAAAGAAAGTGTTTTAACTGTTTCAGTTTGGTTCCCTGGAGAGAGAAGTTTTTAGCCGGCAAAAAGGCTGGGATTTGCCAATGTGGATGTTAAAATGTCAGAGGTTTTAAACTGGATTTAATTATTTAAAAGTATGAAGGCAAAATTAGTCTTGGGATGAATGAATACAATTGCTACTGAAGTCAATGGAAATTGGAAGCTTAGCCTAGGGCTAACCATGTCTTGTAATTGATTGTTGAACTGACCTTTGCTCTCTCCCTTTCACTGCCCTTATTTTCTTCCCTGAACATCCCATAATGACTTGTGCAATCACGAAAAGATTCACTCTGCTTCACATGATGGATCCCATACCCTGATTTTAGCAATCCCCCTCAGTCTGTGAGGTGCCCCAGATAGCCTGTCTCACTGACCATTCTGGTGGGTGCCACCCCTGGACCAAAGGGCTCATGGCTGTCCTGGGACAGCACTGAGAGGAGTTGAGGCTGTGCTCCATTTCTCTGACTGGGTTATGGGACTTCCTCCCAATGCACACTTTCTTCTGTGCTTTTTGCATGTGTGCAGTGAAGGTTTTTTTCACATAACCTAACAAATATTTACTGTTTATTTCTTGGATGGACTAAATTCTCTGCTGAGATGGCAGTTGGTCACTGGACCAGATTCTCCAGGGAAGTGGTCCCAGCACCAAGCTTGTCAGAGCATCTGGACAATGCTCTTAATTATATGGCATAAATCTGCAAGGAGCAGGGAGTTGGACTCGATGATTCCTATGGATCTCTTCCATATCTCAAGATATTCTATGATTCTATAAATAATTAATGCCATGAGAATAGTTACCTGAAACTGATTTATTTTTCTACAGGGCTCGTCCTTCAGCACTCAGCAACCTGAAGCTTACAACCTTTTCCTCACCACAGCTGCAGGTGATGGCATCAAACTGTGGGATTTAAGAACACTGAGGTAAGAATGAACTAGGTACCTTGGAATAAAAAGCCATGCTTTATCTTTATTCAGAATTGTCATACTTGCTGTCATATAAATTTATAGAAATTTAGATGTGGAATCTGAACTACAGGCTAACTGAAGGTTACTAGTTTTTAGAAAAGAGCAAGCAAAGTGTTCTTTCCTCAATTATAGTTGGTTATGTGGAAGTCATTAATTATTTAAGATTTATCACCTATGTTTACCCACCTTTTTAGATCTAATTGCACATTTATAGTAGTGCACTGAACTACTATATGAATACTAATGGTATTTACAAAACAGCATGTTATTACTGCTAAAAGAAGTAAAATCTATGATCTATCTTTTAAAATATAAGCCAATTGCAACATTTTTATAAACCATGTATGTAGTGCTATAAGTTTGCATGACACCTTACCATGAACTCAGAATTAAATGCTACACTGTTTCTATACACCTTTCAGTGCTGGGAAAGCCTCTGAACAAAGGAGAATAGAACATCAAGGAGGGAACATTGCTCAGGAAAAGTAATTCCTGGGGCAAGCTCTGTTGTGCAGGCCAAAAGAATTACGTTTAAAAGAAAAGGGGTTCTGGCAGGAGAATGTTTAAGCTTTAAAGAATAATTTCCTATTTGCTTTCTGTGTATGTCAACTTATCTATGGAAAGATGTCATAATTTTTCTAGTATCGAATTTTCTATTTGGGCAATGCTTAATGAGCCTTTCATTTATTTCCATCTTTCTCTGGTAAGAATACATTAAATCTATAGGGGGCATATGTGTTCTTTCCAAAATCATTGCTGTATCACCTTCACTCAATGCCAGAAAGTAATGAAACTAGAGACTGCTGGGGTTGGAATATGTTACCTTCTTATGTTTTTCTAATAAGCTGCTCAAATCATGTTGCTGAAGAGTAATGAAAAAGTAGAAAGCTTTACACAGATCACTTATCTGTCTCTTTGTTTCTTAATACTAACATAAGTAAAGTCAATGAATGGTAAAATAGTTAAAGTGTAAAATCTGGGCAATCAATTAAATGACTATGTCTTGAGAAGCAGGAACTAATTTATGTATGTTCTTGCTATATATTTAATTTGGCTACATCAGTGTATTCTAGTATCCACTGTGTTCTATAGGCCAAGTTTCAAAAAAGTAGTTCAAGTCCTTAATGACAGATATTTTAAGGGTGCTTGTGGGGTACTATGTATATGTGTGTGTTTGTTACAATTTACACAGTGATCAGTAGTATTAGCTCTTGTGGAGAAGAAATAGAAAAAATAAATAATTGGTTTTCCCTTGCTAGCAATTTTCAAGGAAAAATAGAAAAACAAACTCCATTTTTAAAAATTAAATTTTCTGCCATTGCTCAGACCAGAGACTGAGTCTTCTATATTTCAAATCTGTTCCTGAGTCCTCAAAAGGAGTAAAACTGTTCAGTTTTTCCTATGTGTTCACCAGGTGTTTTTCACATAAATAAATTTAAAATGTCTAAGTTTGGAAAGCTCTTTTTGAACTTGGAACAAGTCTCTACTGAAGTGTTACGTCTACTATAGTTACACAGACTGAAAGACTGAAAGCTTCTGCTTTTTTTTTTGTTCATAGGTTTTGTCCAATCAAAGCCAGTCCATCCCTTGTACTGTTGAGTACTTATAGGAGAGATTAGTTCCTAAACAACCTTATGGTGGGCCAGTACCTTTAATCTCTTAAAGTTGTTGATTTGTAAAGTTTATGCATCAACAACTGTTTCCACTCCCTCTGGAATGACCTGTCTTTGTTTCTGCTTTGGGTTTGCCAGAATAGGGTTTGTTTAATGAAATCTTAGTCTAGTGTTCTTGAAATATAGCAAAGGTAAGTCCACCTTCTCATTTATACTGCTTGCACTGTTGTGGAGAGTAACACTAACTGCAAGATATCCACTTTATTGTTTGTTGATTTTGTTCGAAATATTTTCCCTAGATGTCCACAGTGAAAATTGTTTTGCTTTTCTTTAATCTGTTTGTTGTCCTTGAGAATGTATCCATTGTTACTTTATTTAAAAATTCCATAAAGTACAACATTTTTATTAAATAAGGGGAAAAAGATTCCTTCAACACCATGCTCTTCAAAGCTGCTATTGAAAGCACGGGAAATAATTTGCAGAATAACTGCACAATTTCCTTGGACTCTTAGGGTTTTTTTTGTTCAGTTTCTTTGATGATGGCTCCTTTTCATAAGACATGCATTCCTTTTCTCACAATTGACTGAGGAATTATAGCAGGATGCTCAGGTTCTTTTTTGATCTGTGTAGATTATATCTTCAAACAGGTTAACCTGGCCTACAGCTTTATAAATTTTGAATATATTGATATTTTTGCTCTGAGTTCTGCAAGAATGTTGCTATCCAACTTGTGTTATCAAACTACAATTTTTTTGCCAGTGAAAATTCATTTAACTTTTCTTATGTTCTTGAATTTGGTGAAATTATTTTGCAACTTCAATTTTCATCATCTTTTCTGGATAATGCTGTGAGTTTGTCTGTCTCTTTCACTGTTGATGATCTGGAGGCATTCCAAGATTCCTCCAGAGAGTGCCAGAAAGTCTCATGGGTTCCTCTGAAGGTGGTACAAGAAAAGAAATTTTAACTTTCTGATGTTGTCGGCCAACCTCACACAGCTAGGTCATCTTGCCAATAAATGAGGGAATTTTGGACACTGCTAGTGGCTTTTGGATTTACTCAGATTTCTGCTTTGAAATGCCTGGATTTGCGAAGTTTTATCTGAAGATTTTGAATATTTTTATACTTCTGCATTCTCCTCATTTATAACTAAATCTAAGAAAAGCTCCAGATGATCTATAAAACAGACTTAGGAATAAAGAAGCAAGGAAAATAGTTTTTCTTGGAAGAAGAAAACTATGACTACTCTTCTTCCAGGTGAGGATAATGAACAAGACCTTATAAATACGTGCTTTAGGGTAAGATAATGACCTTCAATCAACTTCCAAGACATTTTGAAGAGCAATATAAATCTGTATTGTCTAGAAGAATGACTACTTGAAGAACAAGTAAAATTACTTTCTCTTATGTCCAAGGGGAAAGCAGTGAACACAGGAGTTAGGCTGAGATGCTGTGGAAATCTGAATGAGAAAATTATAGTCACCAGGTTCAGGATTCCCAAAAAAGACTCAGAAAAGAATTTAATGATTAGGAGATAAAAAAAGTTAATACCTTCTTACATTTTTGAAGGAGATGAAGTGTTCTTTGCGATGAAACCTTGTAGACTCATTCATCTGTAAGACACAAGAAACTTCACCATTCTTTCTCATACTGCTGTGTGTATTGAATGTATTTTGGAGACATTGCTACTCTTTCTGAAGTCAGGAATCTAGCACTGATTTACACTCAGCTGTACCTATTGTCTCCACCAATTAAATTTAATATCTCAAAAAAGTCTGGATTGGAATGACACAAGTTTCTGAGTCCTTTAGACTGCAGAAGCCAGATATATCAGAAAAATTCTGTACACTAAGCCTCCTTGTCTGCCAGTCCTGCCTGTGTTTAGTGGCTATGAACAGGGCAGTGAGATGTACTTTGACATCCCAGTGCTGTAAAACCAATGCATAGAAAGAATGTAGAAACTTAGGAATTATTGAACATTCTATTCCCTTACACAGTAAAGTCATAACAACAAAAGTATCAGACTAGACTAATACCAGCTGCTTTAATATGTTCATATATCACTTAATTTCATATGACAGTTTTTAATTCTGCTTTACCAGTCTGGATCCTTTCAATTTCTCACTTCCTCCTTCTTGTAGATTAGATAATTCTATGGTTTAAATGTCCAGAAGGAAGGAAATTTCATTCACTCAGTTAGGAGGAACATATAGGAAACTATAAATTCATAGTGTTGCACTCTTTGTTAAATGCATTTAGAATATTGACTAAACACTTAGTAACACCAGCTCACATTTGCTAACAAAGTTCCATGAATACAGATACCTTCATGACTGGCTGATAATGAGAACAATTATGTGCCCAGTTTTCAGCAACTTCTCTTGCATGTTTCATTCCAATGAGTCTGTTTCCTCAAGAGAAGTTTTAGAATGTGAAGTAGTGCAAAATTTTCATCCCTAAGGCAGATTTCAGATCCCCTGTAAAGCTTTTAGGCACTTATGTGTACCTTCCTTGCTCATCAGTAAATTATTGCTAAAGCCATAATGCAATACAGCTTCATCCTTTGTGTCAGTAATTGTGTGACCTGGCTTGACCTCAGATTTTCAGATGCATATTTACTCAAGGTAAGGCTGCACTGTGAGGACCCTCACTGCACCAGTGGTCCTCAATTGCCCTGACCAGCCTTGGAATCCCACCCATGCACACTCTGCTCCTTGCTTCAGGCTGTAGAAGGCCATAGAAATGCGCTGACAGAAGCCTTATGAAGTGCAGCAAGGGGAAGTGCAAAGTCTTCTTGGCACCAAATGCAACCCCCAGGCACCAATATGTGCTGAGGGGTGCCACTAGGTGGAAAACAGCTTTGCAGAAAAGGGCACCAAGATGAACATGAGCCACCAATATGCTCTTGAGGCAAAGAAGGCTTATGATATCCTGGACTGTATCAGGAACAGTGTTGCCAGCAAGTTGTGGAAGGTGATACTTCCCCACTGTTTAGCCTTGGTGAAGCCACACTGGCTCTAGAGCCATGAGGTTGCATAAGATTATCTCCAGAGCTGCCTAACAACCTCAACCATGTTGTCACTTTGTGATTCTATGAAAATAGCATTTTTTCTTTACTCGCCACAAAAAAAAGTAGGGTATGGAAAACTTGCTGGGGGAGCTGATGTGATATTGACTAAGAGAGCAAGATCTACAATAACAGCTGAAACTGAAAATTAATTTAGAAGACAGAAAAGGGACAGTTGTGCTATGCTGTCAGATGTGCTGTGCTTATTACCTACCCAGAAATGGAGAGAGCAGGGAAGAGTTAGTACAGCCCAATTTGGAAGTCTGGGATGCTGCTGATGCCTTAAGTTTTAGCTTTCATGTTCAGATTCTGTGCTGCCTAGGTGTGTAGTTCTGAGCCTCATGGTAGGTGTTTGTAGGCTCTCTTCACAAAGTAGGGAGATAAAACAAATCCTTTCCCCGATGGAGACCAAGGACAACTGTTAAAAGTTCCAGGTCAGCCTTCCCAAGGCATCACTACTACGTTAGTGTGAAGAGGTAGATGTGGTAGGTGCTAGATTACTATTGCAGGTAATAGGAATAGCAGAGACAAGGTGTTAGGAAGAGCTCCCAACACCCAACACACTAACACCTATGGTGGCAGGAGCTGCCTGCCTCTGACTCACACTCTGATCAGCTGAGAAATGGAGGTTCAGCTGTTGAAATATGCTGTTTGCTACTGAAGTAGCCTTTTTTCCTCTCCTGAAAAATACAAAAAAGGCAGTGGGTGCTTATTGGACCACAGTGAAGACTTGAGGACTATTGAGCTACTTGCACATACTGAATTGCTGAATTGCTCAGCTGCACGATAATGCTTTGATGTACGATCCCAGAGAAAATCAGTTTCACCTTCTTTCAGCCTCCGAAAGAATTTGCCAGTTGTATGTAGTATTAGACATTAAGGCAAAATCTCCAAATAGTGTTATGATGCTGTGCAACTAGATCATAAACTCCT
This sequence comes from Cyanoderma ruficeps, assembly GCA_008694505.1. Classification (NCBI taxonomy): domain Eukaryota; kingdom Metazoa; phylum Chordata; class Aves; order Passeriformes; family Timaliidae; genus Cyanoderma; species Cyanoderma ruficeps. Next base: position 28,683,800 of record VZDJ01007749.1, on the reverse strand, counting down.
CTGGCAATATATTTTAGCAGAATTCCCACAGCCACAGGCAACTTATCTCATATATTTTCTCACAATTGCACTTTGAGACCTTAGGGTCACACATGCGGTTTGAAATTTGAGATACTTTTCAGTTTGCATCTTCACTGGGAACTAGCTGCTTGACATCATCCTGGGCAAGATACAAATATACGCAGAATATTTGTAGAATAAACAGAATTGGTTTCGTCTGAACATAAGGATCCCATGGTTTGCCTTTTTTTTTTTTTTTTTTAAGCTTTGAGTCCAGTTATCCAGATTCTGAGGGATAAAAGAGTGTCTGGAGTTCCTTCAAGTTTGCCACTGGAGGTGCATGAGAGTATAGAGGATGGGGAGCATAGGGATGTTGTCCCTGCTGGATGCTATGGTGAAAACACTGGGACCTCCTATATGAAGGGTTTGGTATTTCAATGAAATGAAACCCATGTGTACTGCACATCTAAGGGAGCTACTACTACTACTGTCAAGTTGTGCTCACATTTTGCAGAGCCTTAATAGATCTGCTGGTCGATCTTCTGCTGGGACTGAAGAGTCTGTGAACAAACACCAGAGCACTGGCACAAAGTAACAGAAGAAAAAAAGAAGTTTGTTTAAAAAACTTGGGTTTAAAAAAAACCCCAAACTTTCATTTGTAGGGTTTTTTTAATGCATCAAGTAAAATGAAATAGACTTCTTTGTGAAAGTATTCTCTTATTTATAAAGAGACACTCATTCCAGTATCTTTCTTTTCCAAAGACAGAAAATAATAGTACATTTTTTTCTAACATTATTCCAGTTTTTTACAACATAAAAAGATACATATTTTGGAATCTAGGCTAAAAGATGTACAATGGAGAACATAGGGAAAACTTGGCTGTTTTCTGTCTCATGCAATTACCAGATGTTTGTCATGGTAACCCCTGAAAAGCTCTGACCAGAAAAGCATTCTTAGGAGGCTGGAGAGCTTGCCAGCTGGCCACGTAAAGCCCGCAATATCCAAAATAATTTGGATCACCACCTGTTGCTACTTAAAAAAATAGAATGAAAAAAATGTCTGAAAGAAGACAATCCCTAAAATAAGCTAAAATCATACACATAGTATCTATCTAATAATGCTATGATTTTTTTGTTCACTTTTTTTCCCATTGCTGTGATACCTCTAGATATATGGATATCTGGAGTTAATAGATTAAGTAACAAAATTTCTACTTAATACTGTGGAAAGTTTAATTGGAATCTTTTTTTTAATGTCTTTTTAAAGTAGGATTTTGAGAGGTTGGGGAAGTAGCTGAACTTGTAGTGGAACATATATCCTGACATAATGGAAGAGTTGAACAAGAAAACAATTAAGAAAATAGAAACCAGATTATTGGATTGGTTATTTATATATTGGTTTATATATATATATATAACCAAATAATTGGTTATTACTGTGGCTGCACTAGAAGGAAAAGGGCACTATCCTATGACTGAGACATTGCTTTATGGTGCTGTGATATAGCAGAGTAAAGATCAGTGAAAACTTTGGAATCTGGTTAGTTCTTATGTATCTATAGATGAAATACTCGAGTTATTGGTCAGAAATACAGAGGAGTTTCTTTTGAAAGGAAGTTTTTTGCAGTGTTTTATTAGGAGGCTCTTCTGTGAAGAAGACCCCCATTGAGGAAATTATATTTTACAGGCCCTGACAATGAGGTCTTAAACACTTAGAAGTAGTCCTGGTGACCAGTACTTTACTTAAGGAAGAATGGTGAACCTGAAGACATCTTTGGGAGGGACAGTGGATATGAATTTTGTTTATTTTTATCATGAAGAAATTTCTTTCACATTATGCAGATGTATCTTACAAGTATAAGATTAAAAATATTTTTTTTCTTAGATTCTCTTTGAAAAGGAATTCGGAAAAAAAATATTTCTGAAATTTCCAAACAGTGCAACTGGGACTTGATGCTAAGTTGTAGGAGAAGTTTACTCTACCCGATAAATAATATGTGGAAGTCTAACTGAGGAGGAAAATGCTGAGGAGACTGAGGTAGCTAGTATTCTCCTTTGCTGTCAACAGGAAGCTTGAACAGAGGCAGGTTATTCAAAAGACCAAATGTGATCACTGGTTACTGAAAATCTCTGAATATTCATGTGAAAAAAATGAAGTTATAGAATGCTTTTACATCTTAGTCACCGTAATTGGCTGTCTTCATAAGTTGCTTCTCTTGAACTGTAGTGTTCTCTTAAGTTGGGTTATTGTAGTGGTGTGTTTTTGGTTTTGTCAGTCCTGTGTATGCATTTGTTCCTTGTTTTTGTACCGTTTTTTATAAGTTGTAATGGTTTGTTCCATGTACCCCATATTTTACCCCTTTATGATTTACCCCAGTTATTGTTTTTAATCAATCATCATTTATGTGACATAAGTCAATCACTTCGAAGCCTCACCCTGGGTCTGGAAAGTTCCAGTGAGGGCGTTGAGTGATTGGGCAGGGTCCCCGTTATTCCCTCCCTTGCTTTATTGATTTGTTATAATATTTGTCTTTTATGTACAGGGTCACTCCCTTCACCTCACGGATTGGTCCCAAGCTGTACCCTATCCCCTGCTCCTCCCCTGTTTATAAGGTGCTGTACGGAGAGGATCCCTGCTCTCATGGGGAGACTCCCTGGTGGAGAAGTCACATGTGGACTTAATAAACACCAGCTGCTGTTCCCATCAGAGTCCTTCCTTTTTTTCTCGTCACTGTTCACGCTTCTGTGGGGCAAAAGCCCACAGGATCGGGGACATATCCCGGGATACGGAACTGTACCTCTCATTGTGGCTGGTGCCAGGGCTAGCCAGGCAATGCAGGATGAAGGTCCCGAGAGACACTGCACCACTGCAGGTTATTTTATCAGTTTTAGGATAGAGCTTGTCTGAGCTGAAGTGTCTGGTTACTGTATGCTCAAAATATTAATACTGTTAATTAATTACTGTTAATATCAGTAGTTTTGTTATACAGAATACACTAAAGTTCAGGGTTAGGCTCTATAAAATGATGTATTTTCATGAATTCAAAAGTGTCTCTTTTATGCTTTAATAAGTGATAGCAATTAGATCAGTCACAAAATGTTTTTATTTAAGTATGTCTGTTTCACCTGGGTGAATGAAACCAACTTGGCCTTTAGTACATTCTTACACATACATGCGTGTCTGCAACAGAAGAATATGGTATAAAACTTTAGAGCTTTCTGCACACAGGTTCAGTCGATTGAATTTACATAGCTTCTGCGATTTCGCTGGCCAGGAGAAAGTGTATATCACAGGAGTTGGCAGGAGATTTTACTATTTCAAATTTGTTCCTGGACCTAGCGTACATTAAAAAAAAAAAAANAAAAAAAAAAAATATATATATATATGACACCTGCTTTATGGTGAAGTATGTGAATTTATTTTGTAAGACGGGTAGGTTGACAGCATTCATAATAACGACAAAAGAAGAATGTAGGTTATTATAACTCTGTTTTAAAACAATATCGCAATGGTGTAAAACTAAACTTCTGAAATGAGGTATACATATGTAAATGACAGCTCTGAATGGTGTTGAAACTTGTATTAAAATGTCTTTTAATATTGAGGAAACTATAAATAGTATTTTTTTAGCATTGATTTTGTGGTGACTGCAAAGATATCATGGTTCTTTACAACCATGTGGTGTTTTTTAGGTGGATTTTAATCTTCATCTCATTAAAAACATTAATATTTTTAAATAGCCCAAGTGTGCCTCAGCTAATTAAAACTTACTCTACAGTGCTTCTTGCAGCATTAACATGAAAAGTAGGAAAATAATTCCTTGCATTAATTTCAAGTCCTCCTTTCTTTAGACTGTTTTAACACAAGTAGGTAAGAAGTTATCTACAGTTATTGGACACAGAGAGAGAGCGAAAGAGANGAGAGAGAGAGAGAGAGAGGGAGATTTCACTTTGGAATGCTGTTTGGATATTGTCTTGACTTACCATATACAATAAATTAATGTATGGAGTAGAAATGTAAATAGGCAACAAAGGTTAAATATTCAGATTTGGGTGTGAGAAAAGCAAGCAATAATTATTTATGTTATGATTCTACATACTGCATCTTCATTTGATATAAATAAATTGAGGGAGATTTATAAATCTTCATGGGACAGACTTTCACAAGACCTTCCCCTTAGGTAACTAATAAGGCATCACAGGTCATTTCTAATTATTAATGATGTTTCTATACCTGTAAACTAAACGAGGCCAAAGCTTGGGTTTGGTCATTGTCCTGGGGCAGTTTTGTCTGCTCATTTTATTTTTAGTCATTAATGTTCTTTAATGTTTTTCAGTTTTGACAAAATCCTACTGCCGATATATTAAATTTGTGGATTTGCCTTAGTGAATTTGTAGACCAAGAAAAACAAGAGAACAGGAGGATTTCATGAAAATATCAGTAAAATAGGCAATTTTTAGTTGGTGTAAATAACACTGAAACTTCTCTGTAGATGTGAACGTCGTTTTGAAGGGCACAGTAGCCGCTGCTATCCATGTGGAATTGCAGTGTCTCCCTGTGGACGCTTCATAGCCAGTGGATCAGATGACAAATATGTAAGTAGTTTTTGCTTATTTTCCTCCTAAACTATAAGAACTACTCATATTGTACCTAAAAGAGTCTTTTCAGAGGATAATAGGATTGATCTTAATGTGAATTACTGGGGTCTATGATACTTTCATATAGTTCATTCACATGTAGCAGTTACATATGATTCATGATTATTTTGTCTGAAAAATCCCAGAGCAGCTAAATCTTAGCACTCAAAGTAATTGTTAAAAGATTGTTTCTAGAGGTTTCCGTAATAATTGATCCTGAATTGTCATGTGCCATTAAAGATGAGGAGAATGGTGTTCTCTGTAGCATAGCTGTATGTGTTGTATATATATCTGACCACTAGGAACTCTGTAGCAAATACAAATTAATTTAAGCTCCCAAATATAGGGTGATGAATCTTTTAGTAAGGCTTTCTTATGAACCTATCAGCTGAATAAAAAACGAAAAGTCATCCAACTGGAATGAGAACTTTCTCTTTGTGTGTGTGTTTTCTCCCCAAACAGGTTCTCTTCTGAATCAATGTCAATCATATTTAAATTAGTTAGAAATGAATCCTGAGTAAACGTGTATTGCTACCTTTTTGAGTGGGCACCTAATTTTAATTCAGTAATGCCTGTATTGTTGGCAGAATGTTTGTCTTGCTGTTTGTGAAGAGATGGATGATTGCTAACTTGTACTGTAGGCCTTTGAAACTGGACTGGGGTTGGGTTCATTGCAAACACATCCTTTCAAAACAGCTGGGTAGGAATGCAGTTTAAATTTATTTTAGGTATTTCTAGGTTAATCATCAGAACATGACACAGAGTTTCTGGTCAACTTCAAATTTAGAACAAGAGGAATTTACTCTTCTGGCTAGTTTTGAAATACTGGCTCAAATAATGCGTGGAGGTTACAGATTTTATTGGCAGATTGCTGCATGTTTGGGAATAGGTATTTTGCTCTTGACATTTTCATATTTTTCAAGTTTCTGGTAAATAGCATTTCAAAATGTAGCTTGCAATACAAAAAAAGGGGTTTTTGCTTTGTTTATAAAAAATGCATCTAATATTCATCTCAGGTCATGATATATATGATATACTAATATGTTTATTTGAAATTACTAATTAGAGTTGCTTTTGAATTGTATAAAAATAGGTGCAGTCACAAGACTTTTTGTCTTCTCTATTGCATTACAGTATTTGTTTGGAATTAGTGCTGATACAAGAAAAGAAAGACTTTGATACAAGAAAGAAAGCATGGTTTTGCCCTTACTCCAAATTCTTGGCACATAGTCATTCATCAAAACTGACCCACTGAATAGCTGGCATGCATCCTGCTCCAGTTGGCATGTGGTCTGTGGTGGGCACAGTGCCAGTCAATACTTTTTAGTGTGGCTCCTGGGTTGGAATTTTGCATAATTTGCGTCCTATGTCTGTAGAGAGCTTTCGTTGCTCTTCTTGTCCCCTCAGGGAAACTGAGTCAAGTTTTGGACTCTTGCTTACACTGTGCTGTTCGGAAAAAATGCAGTTTTGGGGCACTTTTTAGGAGGCTTCCCTTTGAAGTGTTGAGACTGGATATACTTTTGTGCTTCCTTTTGAAACAAAATTGAACATGGCACTGAATAGTCCATTCATATTTTTCAACTAATAACATCCTGGCAGATGGCTTAATGTGTGACTGGGACACATTAATAGTATCAAGAAGTCACATATCTCTGAAGATTTTATGAATGAATGTCTACTGGAATAAGCCACATAAAAAATCAGTAGTGTGGATACAAAGCATTATCTTCAAAAAGAGCATTCTGGAAATAGGTTATGTAACTTTCCACTGAAAAGCAACTGCATCTTCCATCATCTTGGAGTTTACTTTATCAAGTGCAATTCTTGCCCCCTGTGGTTGACAAATGTGATTGATTTTGAAGCCAAAAGAGGCACAATCGGAATATAATTGAGAGACATTGACCTTAAACTGTCTTTTGTATTTCACAATATCTGAAGTATTTGACAGAGAGGAATAAGTTGTCTATGCTGATTAACAGCAAAATCACATTCCTACAGGACATAGAAACAGCAAACCAAAATATGTTATTGTAAAAAAGGAGATGAAAATTCTGTCTACCTTTTTTTCTACTTTGAGGGTGTGTGACCTGTTTTATGTAAGAGCTCAATGTAGCTTCTGTGTGGCTGAAGTAGCCACTGGGTGTGTGTTAGTGTGAGATTTGTAGATACTGTAAATTGGAGTTGAAAGCGTTTCCCTAACTGGTTGCTCCAACTTCCTTAAGAGAATCTTGAACAAGACCTGGGTAGGACCTGACAGTCTGATCAAGCAGGTAACCAGTATGCTGGTTTTGAACTGTGATTGTCCTTTCTATAATTAGTTGTGACTAGAAAATATAGAATGTTAACACTTCTAATGTCAAGTCTTCTCTGCATCCTAAATAGCCTAAGGTTACAAGTGAATTTAGTCAACTTTTGATTAACTGAATATGTATAATATTGTAATTTCTAACCATTTGAAAAGTGGACAGTCTAAGGTTTACTGACTATCAATATTATTAAGAATGTTGGACAAATATACCCTAATTGGGTTTAGATTTCCATTTTGCTGGAGTCTGTACAAAAATGTTTACCTAAAATTTGTTCACTAAAACAATCATTTGTGTAAAAAGACAAGAAATATCTGGACAGTGTGAAATGCTACTTTTTATAATAAAAATAACTAATTTTCTTTCTGTGCCATGTAGTTCTAGTTAGCTGTTTTACTTTATGTGTAATTAGGCACTTAAATTTTGTCTTTGAAGACTTTAAAGCTCTCTGAATAAATTCCAAGTTTCCAGAAATGAAGTAGGGAATGAAGAAATAAATATTTGTCTCTTTAATTGCTTTCAGACTCATTCTTGCTAGCTCTCTTTGAACTGTAGACTCTAAGAGGTGCATTTTGACCCTAGTGCTGAAATTGGATTTTCTATCATAATACTCTCTGTCCATGCCAAATCTCAAAGCCTGTGTTCATAGCTCACTCACACAGATTGACCCATATCACAAACCCAGAAGTTTTTCAGCATAGGAGGTTGCTGCATGAATAACAAAAAATGCATGGGTAATGTATGACATTCTCTTCCCTTTTTAACATTTTTTAACAAAGTCTAGGATTTTTCTTACAATACTGTCCTTGAAACACATTCTAAATCCAAGATTAAATTTATGCCTTCCAACTGTGAAGGCATTGAAGCTTGAGGAAGTAGTCCAGAGAGCAGCATCATTGAAACGGGTAGCAGGAGACAGGATAAAGCAATTTGCTTCCTATACATAACATCAGTCTAATAACCACTTGTGAGTCCCTGAATATTAACTTTCATGCAAAACTGTTTTTAGAGTAAGTTCTCATTGTGTAAGTGATACTGGAAAGTGATGCTGGTTTGGGGATATATCCAAAGAGTTTTGCAAACCTGTGAGGGGTGGCTGGATGCAAACCCAGACCTGATACTATTTGCAGACAGAGATATTTTCAGATACAAGATTCTGCATCAGGCATAACACAAACTGTAGAATTTGTTTAAGGTTGACACCTTAATTTAAGTAGCTACAGAGATGGATATTCCAAATAAAGTATCAGTGCTGCTGAGCAATATACTGTAATGTTTTACTACCAGAAGAATACATTTGGAGGTTGGGCTGCCAGCACTCTTTTGTTCTGTACATCTGCTCCTCTTGCACTGCACTACTTCCTAATGTAATCATTGCCAAGAAGATTGTGTTTCTCAACCCCCATAAATATATTATTAGTCACATGAGTCTTTCTATGGCTCAGTTCTAATTTATTAAATGGAGATTAGCAATAGTATCTTTCTTCTCTCCTCTTGTCTTTAAAATAAGAGTTTAGATGAGGCCTGTCTCAGTTTGTTACTGTTGTGATCCACTGCTCTGATCTTATTTATATGAAATACTTTCATCCTTGTGTGTCTGTGGTGTGATAAGCTTTAAAATTGCATCCAATTAGGTTAAAAATTGCATAAAATTATCTATATACCAAAGAAGAAACAACCCAGGAAACTCCAAATGTGAATGATGAAATTGTGTGGTTGATTTTCTCCCTTTAAGAGCCCTCTTCATTAGAACTTTTTAGGTACCAATAATGTTAGGTAGAAGTCTACAAATGTGGGAGTTGGCAAAGATATTCTGATACAGTTGTATGTAAATGGAAGAGCTAGAACTAGTTAATAGTCTAGAATGCTTTGTTCCATATCTCTTGGGAGTATATCTTGAAGGCATCACTGAGGTTTAAATTAGGTATATTTGATATATGATACAGCATGCTTTAATTCTTTATTTGGAGAAAATAGAAGGATATTTTCTTTACTGGAAAATTACTTCTAGAAATATATGATATTGGTATTGTATTGTATTTATTGTCTCAGTCTACACTCCATACCAGAGGGCTTGCAGAACAGAATGTACTATATGAAGCAGTGGTAGCAACTATCTGAAGTATTTTGGATTTCAGTGTGATTGGTATTCCACTTATATGTTGCTCAAGTTTTATCTTGTGTCCATACTGTTTAACTAAGATAGGCTTTAATAGGAAACATCTGGAGAAAACATTAGAAATGTTTACTGTGGAAAAGGCAGGACTGACATTGCTTGGCAGAACAAAATCCATAGCAGAGAATGAATGACAGACTGTGACAGCCTCTCTTCCAGCTGTTGATGGAGAAAGTCTACCCCTTTCCAAAGAGGAACACAGTTTTGTTTTAGTCTTGAACTTGGGTTTTTTGGATTCCTTGATAGTGTGGTTGGTTGTTAGGCCATTTTTCCTAGAAGTGAACAGATAAATATTTCTTTCTTAATCATACAGTCATGACTTTGGGGATGCTGCTACTTCACTGTCTTTTTGGGAATATCTTTGAAAATTACTGAAAGTCTTGGCCGTGGTAGGTCATTTTATGAACCATGGAGTTATGTGAGTATGAGCACATTAATTGTTCCTGTGTGCTTTTTGGTCAGTTCAGGCTATTGCTTATCTGGGCCACTACACCTCAGACCTGATCACCACAAAACCAGATTGGCAGCTGAGAGAGGTGGAGGATTTTCTGATGGCTATAGATGTGTTGTTATTTAACTAATACTGAACAACTTTTTTTTTCCAACTGAATGTTATGAGTCTGTAATTTGTTACTGTGTTAACGTTGAATTTTGCTAATGTTTTTGACAGATAGGAGGAAGTGTGAGAAATTAGCCTTTTTTGCTAAAGAAAACTAATTTTATAAAAAATACTCCATGTTCCACTGTAGACAAAACAGGATGCTGAAGTAGATATGAATACCCAATGTTCATTCTGTAATGCTTATAGCAATGACGTGCTAAAGTTGATATATAAAGTTTTATATCCACAGGGCTTGTGTTTTCTATATGTGTACCTATTGGTCTCAATTCTTGACAGTAGCTGAATTTTGGGTATTATTGGTACATCTGGTACAAAAATCTGGTTAAAGGTCCTCTGCAGCATCTGAATATTTCAGTATTTCTGTCAGTCAACACCAGCACACAAACAGGAAATGCAATTATTGGTACTGTTGATACAGAGGAGAATCTTAGCAGCTGTCAGAAAAGTGGATGTGACACAACCATAGTACTTCATAGTGAGAGGTGAGGTAAATTTTCTTAGAATAAAATCTTCAACTTAGAATTCTGTACTCCGACAACACTAAGTGTATTATAAAAGTACAGACAACCTAAATTCAGTGGTGCATGGTGCTACAAAAATTTTATATGAACACAAATAAAAACAATCACATACATGAGGCCTTAAAATTAGCACTTTAAATAGAAACTGAATTGGCAAAAATTCCAATTTGGAAGCTTCATGTAAGGGTGGCTTAGAGAGGGAAATCAGATGAGATTTATGTAATGTTTTTAGTGAGGAAAATTGAAATGTGTAAGCTATAACTGCCAGAAGACTGATACATTTGAAAAATATCCCCTGCATCTTGAAAGATGTCTGTTATGTATAATATTAACTATTTTAATAATAAAGAACATTAATAATGTTCACTGCCACTCATTCCTCAGTTATTTCAAAGGAAATAATATGGAAACTGGGATCTTTCAGTGGTGGGAAATTTCCTGTGGCTACCAGAAAGACAGCCTCCATAAGTGTCATTGAAAGAGAAAGGGACTCAGAGAGGTTGTACTGTACTCAACATTTTGGTGCCAGGCTTGATTAGACTTTCCATGCTACCATGTGGTAAGTGTATAAGATATCTTGGGACTGAAGAGCATTAAGCAGTGCTTAGGATACTTGTGAAATCTATTTTATTATGTGTGGATTTGGTACTAATACCTATAGTTAAGGTAGTCTAACACTTTCCACTATAATCCTGTTTTCAGTTGCTTATAAGTAAGAACATTTTGGGCTGAAACGTTCCATGCTCAGTGTCTGCTTCAGGTTGTTATTTTTCTTTAGCGTAAGTAGCTCAGGATCTTTTTTAGTTTGAAATAGAGTTAAAAAACACATGGTTTAGTGGAATGTGTGCCCCAGTATAAATAGGGATTGGTGGAGTGCAAGTTCAATACTTATATCATGTACTGCGGGATTATGCATCAAGTTTGATGGCACTGATAGAAGCAAATGGCCAATAATACCTTATTAATAACTGCAGATATCTTTTATAAAAGCATAAAAGCATCTTAGATTATTTATTTATTTTTCTGTCAAGGGACTTTAAAATTTTTGTCTTCAGTAGCTCATTTGAAATATTAGGAAAAATAGCCACAGAAAAGTGATGACATTGGCCAATCCATGCAAAATGGGAAGAAAACATCTCTAGTTGTGTAAGGCCAATGTGGGTATCTTAGATATCAATGTCTTTTTGTTTGTTTATTAGTTGTGCTGTTTTCCTGTGATCTGTTTATAAAATACATGCTTCAGCTTAAAGCCACAGCAGCAACAAAGGGTTTCGGGTTGCTTTTCTGATTCCCGTGCAAAAGCTGATATCAAGGAGAATTCTTCTGTTATCTTCAAGTGTTTATGATTTGCTTCCCCCTCTTTCCTATCCCAGGAGGCTGTAGGAGTGTAAGTAGTTTGACACAAATATGTATAGCCATGGGTTGGACTATGGAGGCAATGGGAACAGATGGGAACAAGTTTCCTTTGAAGTTAGAGTGTGAGAAAACAGAGGAAAGAATTTACAGTGAAAGTCTGCAGATAAAGCATCAATTTATTTAGCACACTGTCTACCAATGCAGTAGAATTAAGTAATTTTCCATTTGGATACAAATTCCTCCACTCTAGGAAGGGACTTTGCTCTTCTTCCCTGTCTTTTGGTATAAGTCTAGGGAAGAAAGTAGAAGCTTGTGTATACTTGTAAGGTGCTAAATACAGTCACACTCTGGGTTACTGAAAACTGACTGCTCAAATGTTCTTCAAATGTCAAGTGAAAGGAAATACAAGTAAGTATGTGGTTATGAGTCCAGGAAACTTCTTTGGAAGCTATTGGTACAGGTAAATTATTTTTACTTTTGGCTGACCCTCAGCAAGAAATGGAAAGGAAATACCAATATCTACTGAATCAGTATTTTTATTAGACAAAATTCATCTTAATATAAAAAAAAGGGGATTGACTTTGGCTAAAGTCTAAAACATTATATGCACATATGCATTTTGGATGTTGCTGAGTGCTTCCTAGACTGTTTTGTTTTCTTTTTCATTACATTTGGTTTGCCGAAAATCTGTTCTTCCTCTGTCATTGATTTCATATTTTCAAAGTTTTTTTATGCTTCTGTGGCTAATGAATGTTATGATATCATTTATAATTCAGTTACTGTTCTTTTCTTTTTTTCTGTGGAGAAGACTATGCTAAAATAATCTAGTGAGTATAGAACAGAAAAACCATTTGGATAACATCAGAAAATGCAGCAAAACTAAAATGATGGCAGACTATAGCAGAAGAATGTTTATACTGGAGTTATTTCTCTTTTTATGAGTGTTCTGTTAAAATACAATTCACTTTGGGGTTTATGTTTTGTTTTGTTTTTAAACTTTTGAAGTTAAAAATAAATGTACTTGCAATCTTTAACCAAGTTAAGTTTTATTCTCAGAATTTAAACTATCACTGCCTAGTTTAAATATCTTTGGCTAGAGCTACTTAAAGAGAAGCTAGTTTTATACACTTTTATATGATGATGTTTTTCTTTTAATGAGATTTTATTGTCTTAAATGTCAAAATTGCTCAGACGATTACTATTACTTTTCCTTTCACATATTTTAAGATAAGACGATAGCTGCCACAGTGTAATAAACTATTCTAGCTACTATAGTAGCTAGAGACTCTGCCCCTTTTTCTGTTGAACCCTAACACCTAAATGTTTAAGATTTATGGGGCTAGGAATATGGTATCAGAAAAAGGTTTAGCAGTAGTTCCATTCAGATAGATTTCTAAGAGTGAGGTGCATTGGGCAGGCTGAGTTCCCAGCCATGTTCTGTGTGTTTTGCCTAGCAGCTGTTCAATATGAGCATAGTCTTTGTGGTAAAGGTCAGAGGAAAGGAATTTCCCATATCTGGTCTTTCCCATCTTTCAGTGGAAAGTAGTGGTTAGCTACAGGTGAGCTTCTACCAGTAGCTCCTTGTCATGACTTTCCTCTGATCCACTGGATCTGGTTATACAATGTAATTATTTGGAAAAGTGCTGCATCCCAGCCTAATCTCTAGCTCGGGGCTAAGAATCTTTCCTTGAAAGGTGGGAGGTAAGGGTTTCAATGCCTTGTAGGCTGAGAAGTGTGACTACAGTATCACATACACACTCGCTAGATTATGGTTGAAGCTGCATGACTGCTTCACAGCATTTTTTTGTAAGAAAGGTATAAGTCAAATGGTTGATTTAGAAACAGTGTGGAAGAGCATAATTTACCAAATACCTAGGTTTAACAAACTTTGGAGTTTTGTTCAAAAAATAATGAAATATTATCACATCTATTTTACAGAGTGGAACAAGGACATAAAGATTAAGCCAAAAATTAATATGGTCCTTCCCAAATTAAACTGAGGACCTGGAATGGAAAATTAATTTTTATTGGGTAATTCTGGCAAAGTTCCGTAAGCCACTAGGTTATGATGGAAAAAATTCAACTTCACTAACTATGCCTCTCTGTGATGTGTTCTCTTGGTTAAAAGATGAAGCATGTTTCTCTGTGGATCAGAGCATTTTGTGCTCTTGATTCTTGCTGTTGTTGACTTTGCCTCTTCTTTTTTCCTCCTTCTATTAAAGGGAAGGAGAGTAGGCTTGAAGAGAGGTAAGGCAACCTATTTTATTAGAACAACGTGTCAGCTGTACAGCATCCACATGATTTATTGTATGTACCAAACACATGGATTTTGATTTTATTATCTACAGTACAGTTCTATTCTGTTTAAGTTCTTATTTCTAACAAAGTTCTGTAGTGTGTTAAAAAAGTATTACATATTTGTCCTGTTTTGGTCATTCCCACAGTTCCAAAGGGGATAGATGTTTTCAATAGCTATGAGGAATACGATTTGATTTTATGATTTAAACACTTGAAACTGTCATGACATTACTGAACATTTTGATACTGCTGAACCATTTTGATGAGAGTTCCTTGGGATTTCAGAGGGCTGTTTGGTAGGAGTGGCTTCTCCGTTTTCACAAATATCCTTTGTTTTGTGAGGTGTGTAAGAGCATCCTGTTCTGGAAAGTGCAGTGCATCATGTAATACTTTGTGCTCACCTTTCACTCAGTGTACTCCTTTCCTTTCTGGAGTTTCCCTGGAATGTGGACTTCTACAGCATCTTGTCTCTCATTTCTTTTGAGACTTGCATGTTCCAATTATGTGAGCGTGGCCTTTGTAGTTTATTCTGGAACTGTTGTGGTGAGGTGAAGCAGGGAACCTTCAAGATAAAGAGAGGTGAGCTAGAGCAACATAGGTCTGACCAATATGGTTACCAATATGTTCTCCTTTATTTCATCTAAAATGGCTGCTTATATACATTTCTAGATAGTTTACAAATTCAGTAGCTTTTCCATTGGCACACAGCATACAAAGGAATGTGAACACACATTGTTTAATTTACTTTTAAAGTGGCTAAACGTGCCCACTAATAATTGCTCTCAGTGACCTTCAAAAAACCCACTATCTCACATTACTACCTTAACATCTAATTTCTTCTGCGCCACAATTAATTTTACCTGCGCAACAGCTTCAAGGCCTCAAGGCCTTCAAGGCCAAGCCTCAGCCAGACAGGCTTCAGCTGAGTAGTTCACTGTTTTATTCAACGTCTCATTCTAAGTACAGAATGAGACTCTTTCTCTCAAAAAATCTGCTACAGTGGAGTACAACCTGACTGCAGACACCAGATTCTTGGTGGAGTACAAAGATCATTTCTAGCACTGTTCATGGAAGAAAGACCTTTTGGAAGTCTGGGCAGCAGGGTTGTGCCATATAGAGTGTGACGAAGCTTGGCGTGAGCACAATATTAGAGGTACTGAGAGATCAGATAAGGGTCAGCATCTGATAATTTTGGAAATAGGTGAGTCATGGTGTGGTATCATCAGACTGAAGAATGGAAAGCCTCTATGGAGAGAAGAGAATGGATGGAGGTGGTGTTACACCTTGTAAAATAAGGGAAGGGTACTGTTACGTTAGAACTCTGAACCTTCTCTGTTTAAGGTCAATAGCTTGGCAATATTGTAACCTGTTAATGATGTGAAGTAAAAAACCCATAGTGCCTCAATTCTTTTATGTCAATAAAACAACTGGAGGTATTTACAAGGAGCTTTTCTGAAGTTTTTGTGTGGTAACTGCAAAAACTTGAGCTGTCCTGTGTACAGACTGATTATACTAATACATGGTATTTTAGTTTAATTTAGAGGGAAGAATTTCTGTACATATACATAAGAATGCTTTCCTTTATGTCATTATATCACTTTTATCTTGGTGGGACTCCACTTTCTGATCTGTTCTCTTGTGAGCTGATCATGTTCCAGGTGGTGGAAGTCACAGTAGCTCTGTAATGACCATATATTTTAAAACAAGCAAAAAAAAAAAAATTTTGTACCAGTAACAATGACTATTCATTATTATAGCTGATTTCCTGATATATTTTAGAATAGAGAGAAAGGTTTTACTTTTTAAAGAAGTATTTGTAATTTTAAAGCGTTTGCTGTATCCTTTTAGGAAGGAGACAATGATTTTAGCACATTGCTGGAGACTCAGATACTTTCTCAGTATGGCAATATCGGTGTGCAATGCTACAAAAGATCCAGAGTTTAAAAATGGCTAACTACATTTCTGTCTGTTTTCAGAACATAAACATAAACATAAACATAAACTCCATTTATGCCAGTAGATGGTTTTAATTCCATTCCATAAACATAAACTCCATTTATGCCAGTAGATGGTTTTAATCTGCATCCAGGATATGTGAGATTTATAAACTGGGTCCAATTAAGTAGATTTACATTTAGCTTCTTTTTTTGCCTCTCAGTGTATATGGCTATGAATGGAATATTTGACACTGACAACAATCCAATGTTTCTTCAGTGCTGGTTAGGACTAGGCAATCATTGGTGTTGAATGATAAGATTTGTTTTCTGAGTGGTGCATTAAAGGTTTTTCAGAACTGGCATTGGTTCATGAGTCTTTTCATAAATTGGGAAGGAAGATGGTCGAATGCACAAGTTTAAGGGACTTGTAGGTATTTGCTGTCTGCTAGGGGAAGTTCAGCTGCCTTGAGTCTGAATGATTAAACTTCTTTTAGGGAACTATCAGCAAAAAACTTAAGTCACAGAGTAATAGAGTAACATTCACTGCTGTAATAGAGTGTATATACAGTTTGGTTTAGTTTATGTCAGGTTGTGTTCTAAATTCCGTGTTTATTAATGTCAGAGATTTAGTGAAGATGATGGATCCTTAATTTTTTAATTGAAACTTTAGAGTATGGATTATCATCTTTGGCTATTTTTTGCATGCTTCATAATTTATTCTATCCTTTGAGATACAAATTTTATTTATAATCTACGAAATAAGACAACATGTAATATGTCTGTATTCATATGCCTTGTATATGCACAGTCTATCCTACAAATTATTATTTTACTAGATAAGGAATACTCTAAAACAATCCCATGTATCTGCATGTAACTCTCACAAGTGTTTTTTGTGTGGAAAATCTATACTATAAGATTTATTTCAAAACTATATATTTTATTTTTTTTAGTAAAATAATGCTGATATAATATCATAATACTACCATTTTCATAGTAACAGTATGCCCATGACTTTCAGTGAATTTTGGGGTGGTTTCCTGATGCAGTTTTGCATTGGAACTTTTTCATTATTTGAGGCTATACCAGTAAAAAATTAATTTTCTCCTTGGAAAGCAATTTTCCCTTTTTCTTTTGAGAAACAAAGGCAGATAATAAACTTTTTCTCATTGATGACACCTGCAGCAGTTGTATTATTATAGAATTGGTATTGAATTCTACGCTGTTCAATTAAACACAGCAAAGACCTGTGTAGAAACTAAAAAAAAAAAAATTACTTAACATTTGAGTTATTTAATTTAGAAAGGTATTAGACTTCTTTTAAAAGAAAGGATTTAAATTCCAAAGAACATAATTTAAATATATATATTTAAAAGGGTAATTTTTTACCTGCTCCTTAAAGTACACCTAATGTTTAGTTATTTATTGGGGAAAGAGTATATTATTCTTTCTAAATACTTTCTTTTTTTTTTAATTTGACCTAATTTAAGCATTTGCTAAATTATCTCAAATTATAGAAATCAATTCTAAGATATTGATGACTTTCATTTCTGTTCAGCTATGATTAAAATTTTCTAACTTCTCTGTAGGCTATATATTTAGTGTTCCTGTACTATCATTTAATGCTTCTAAAATGTGGTGGTTTTTAATAGTGAAAATATAAACTCCTTGTTTTTTAGGCTTACGTATATGACATGCGTTCAAGCACTTTTTTACATAAACTGGGGAGACACACGGAATCTGTAATCAATGCCAGTTTTAATCCCTCATCTCCACAGGTAAGTAATTGCTTTTTTTCCTCTTTGTAATGAAAACATGTAAAATTACTGTAATTTTATAATTTTAAAGTTACAAAAATAAAACCACCTTGCTGTAGTCTTGCCTTTTATTCTGTAGTCTTTTATTTACATGCCAATGTGCTGTGCATCTGTAGGGCTGTTCATCTACTTCCAGCTGTAGTGAGGTTATTGTGCCAATTGTAAACTCATGCAAAATTCCACATGAATACAGAGAAAAAAATGCCCTAATTAAGGGCCTGAAAAGAAGTCTTCTTGCCTGGGAACTCTTTTGAACCTGTACATGTTGAATGTTGGGAAATGGTACATCCATGTGAAATTACCTGAATAGACTGTTAATTCAGAGAATGTAGGAGAGAAATAAGTGGGGACTGGGAAATGACAAGGGCCTCAGGGTTGTTGGCATTACTTAAAGGCCTGAAAGCTTTAGAAAACAACATTATTTTAAGTGTACTGTGTCAGAATAGCTATTGAAAAAACTTTATCACAATATTTTGAAAAACTATTGCAGTTGTCCTTTGAGGCTTTTAGATATCTATAGGTGAAAAGTACTTCAAAGAAGTTAGACATTATGCAATAGCAATTTCTCTTTTTCAGTGATCATTATACTGCACTACCAGCATTATATTTCAGTGTAATAGTTTAATTGTAGTGCAGCCAAATATACAAAGAAGTTTGTTTTCGAAGTTTTATTTTGACACCCAAGCTTCCCTGCAGCTAGTTTATCATGTGAATTCTTTGTATGCTGTTTTTAATCCTGTGGATTTACCTTTTTGTTTTCATGTATTGAATTTGCATTGAAGCCTTACACTTTCTAATTTTCTTCTTACTTTAAAGACACAACAATGATCACTATATATATATTTATGTAAGAGTGTATATTTATGTAAGTAGTTTCTGTTTACTTCACTGCCTCCTCACCACTGACTATGACTATACTTGTTACTATTAAAGAAAATTATGGAGTAAATAAAATTCCTTTACTTGTAGAAGTCTTTTAACATTTATATATCTCCTTCCATTCGTAAATGTAGATGCTAGCACTTCTGTGATTTTAGAATTTCTGGAAGTTTTATTCCTTATGTATATACTGTTTGAACTGAGAAATTGTTGATTGCTGTCTTAGGATGAACATTATGTATTTCTGGTCTTTAGATTCAGCAATGTTATTTTCAACCAAATGGTATGGTTTATTAAATTTTGCACCCAAATTAAGAGTAGTGCAACTGAACATATTTCTGCGAAAAAGATATAGTATAAGAATAGAGCTGACTGTAGTCTTGCGGAATTTTGATCTGTGGTTCAGTTGCTGGGATGCAGTTTGGTAGAAAATGTCTGATTGGAGTTTAATTGTCAAAAAGTCTAGAGGTTCAATTGCAGTAGTAGTATGAATCAAGGCATGGAAATAACTAAGTTCAGAAAAATCAGTTGTTGATTGAGGGGGCAGAATCTACAAATGGTGTAAAATAAACTTTGGCTGTGGCTCCAAGCCAGACTGGTATGAGAGTGTGCCTTGGGGCACAAATCCTTTGATAATGAATTTTATCATACATCACACATTCAATTAAGTATTCTAGTTAGAGCCAAATCTGAAGTTCAAAAGCCACAAACCTTTTTCTTGAAGAACTCTTTCCTGAGAAGCAAGGCCTGTGGTATTGAACCATCTGATGACTCCCCCCACACTGTCCCCAACTCTTTCTGTTGTGGAGAAAGACTTTGAAAATCAGAAACACCTTACAAAAAAGTAAGGAATGTGTAAAACTGCTGCAGATCTACAGATGAAATGTAAATTTGATTAACCAAATAATTCTGCATGATGTGGACTACAAAATGCTTTCTAATTAATTTTTTTGGGGGGAGTTACAAAATCCAAAACAAAAAATCAAAAACCTACCCGTGTGATAGCTGAGGCTAGGATGTCCCAATTTCAGGGACAGAAAGATGAGGCCACACCAGCAGCTGTTCAAGAGAACAAACCGTTTATTTAAAAAACCTGACTCCATTTTATCTACATCTACAAAAGTCCAGAGATTGGCCACCACAGGGGCCACCTCCTCGACTTGGATGGTAGACATCACCATCAATCATTTCTTCTCTCAGAGGACAGCAATGTAAATATCTATTTTTACACACTTGTTTACATTCCACTCTGTGGGAACCCACAGCACAAAGACAGAAGGCAGAAAATTCAGGGTGACATACCTGGGCTTTCCAACATAGAATATTGCATGAAATTACATTGCAAGGCACTAGGAGAAGCTGCTAAGCAATGCAATGATAAGCTTGTAGAGTAGAAAAGAAGAAAACCACAAATTAATCTGAAAAGAATAATCCCATACCTTGAAAGAATGACTGTGTATTAGGCAGTCAGAGTTTCCAATGTTGGAAGATTTTTGTACCCATTGCTACCACTGGTTAGGGATTTAAAATTGACTCTATTCTCGTTTTATCCAATGTTTGAATGAATGCAATTAAAATTTCTATTGGGTTCTGAGCAGCCACTGCATAAAGCCCCATTGCACTCAAAGGGAAACACTGGCAGGAGAAACATAAATGAGTGAAAAAAGAAAGTGTCTGATGAGTGAAACTCAGACATTATAGCTAAGCTCTCTGCTGTGGAAACATCTAGCCAAAAGTGAGGTGTTCTGTCAGTGCTCCAGTTCAGTTGTTGTTTGCCCAGCACAGCTGTCCATGAGGTAGCTTATTCCAACCATAACTCTCACTTGCATAGGTGCTCTTCCAGAAAAGAGGGAAAAACCTGGATGGATATGTTATTATTGTAGGGGGCATTGTTGTTTCATCATATGGTACTCTGCAATGATTTATGAAATGATTGCTATGAAAGCTGGAGAAGGGGAATAAGCTACAAAATTTGAATTTATCTTAATTTTCAAGATGATTTCTCAGTTTTAGCTCCTTATTTTCACTTCCTGGTTTTCAGTTTTTGTTCAAAATTTATATAAGGAAGAATGTTTATTTTACCAAAACCATCAGTAGCATTTCAATCTATTTTACAGAATATAAACTAAGGGTTATTGTAGTATTTATAATAACTGTAGTTATTGACTATAACACATTTGAATCAGTCTAAGTTATAAAAGGGGTCTTATCTTCCAAATATGGAAATAATAAATAATCTCTGTGTTTTTGAAGCAGGATAAAAACAAATGGGGACATATGCTCATCTGCTGATTTGTGAAGTTGAATATTGTTATATGCTGTGATGGCAGTTATTTTTCATGACAGAATCATGACTGTGAAACCAGCGTGCAATGCTAGCACCCTATTGATGCACTGCGAGGTAGTTGCATGCTTTTGGTGAGCTGAGCCTGCACTTGCAGTCGATCCACTGGCCTGGCTGAGAACCTTCTGATGCAGAGTGTGATTAAAATTGAGTGGCCAATCAGAATGACCAAGAAAGAGAGAGACTATTAAATGTTTTTCCTATTTAAAGAGAAGACAGCATGTTCTCTAGTGTCTTGATATAAATTCTTAAGCTCTCTTCTCATTTCACAAACCTGTTCCCTTTTGTTAAGTATTCTTTATACAGTTTGAGTAATGCAGTCTTTGTAGAAAGAGTGTCTTTGCCAAAGCTGTAATGCAGTTTATGTCTGGTAAGAAGATATTTCCTTTACCAACATCCAGCCAAAGGGAGACAGTTGTGTTAAAAAAAAAAAATAGGTCCTGTTGACCTCTTCTGAGGCTGAATGTATTTCTGTCCTTGTCTTCTTGAACTGTTACTTAAGTCTGTGTACTCACATTTGATTAGTCTCAGTGAAGTGAATAAAGATATGGAGTGGAAATTTCATAAACTTAATGAACATACCAGTTTAATTTTTCTGTTCAAATTACTGAAGTATCAGTCTGATTAAATTTTATGATTTTTTTTTAATTCACCATCATGTTCAATATCCTTCTCTTTTCCATTCTCAAATGTGCATATTTATTATGATGGTATTAATCAAAAATAGAAGGAACAACAGTCAATGCAATTTGTCCTAATCTTTCATGGGCTGTTACAGATCAACTTGTAAACAGTACCAAGACACTCATGTAAAAGTCCAAGACAGCTGCATGTGCCATTTCTAACTCTGTAAGACTCTACAACTTATGAGAGGTAGAATTTGGGGTAAAAATCTCTTCAAAAGGTCATAGCTCCTGGAGTATTGCTGACCAAACAAATCGTTGTGACATGAATTACGCTTTGGGGTTTTTTAGTGTAAGATGGTGTTTTTTTAAAAAAAATATTAACAGTCATTGACTGATAAAACTGTGTACTATGCAAGCCTACAACGTGTTAAAAATCTTGAGATAATCTTCAGGTTTGGAGAATTGCATAACTGTTCAACTTTCAAACTTTCAACAGTTAAATGGATTTAGAAATTGAGTCAAAGCAGAGAAGTGCCAGTCTAAGTATCTTGGGGGAAAAGATGATCTCCAACTCTACCCACCTTTGGGAGATTCTTGGTTTCCTACAGTGTCTTCTTTGGCTGCTGCCTTTAAGCCAGTGGTTATGTTTGCAGATCTTGGCCCTTGCCATCTTAAAAACTGTTTTGACAGAAAAGAATGTAGAGCTTTGAGCTGTTCCACTCTTCTGCTACAAGGGTGGTTGAGCCTGTGGATAGCTAGGCTACTAGTGTGACTCAGCAAACAGTCCTACTGAATTTTTTCCAGTCCCCGGGAATTCAAAATTAAGAGTTCATTGCCCACATGTATGTCTCTGTTTATAGCAGAAAGAAAATTTCTTTTGCAGTTTCCAACAAACTCCAATAATGTTGTGTATAAATATATTAAAATATGAGTTGATGTTTAGCGCAAAAAATTGTTTATGCCAAAATTTTGCAAGTAAATATGAAAACATATGAAGAAGGATGGCAGATTTTAAAAGAGCCTTCTGTAAGCTAGAAAGGACAATATAATTCAGTTTAATCATTGAATACTCCATATGTTTTAAGTGCGTTGCCAGCAAAAAACCAGCTGTACACCACATGAGTTTTAGAGAAATAGGTTTGCAAAGGCAAGCATCTCAATTCATAGCATATCTGTCATAAAATCTTTATGTACTTCCTACAAGGGTAGATACTTTATTGAATGGCACTGCTAGGCTGAAAGGGCTGATATGGAGCAATTGGTTACTCCACTGTTGAATGTGAATTTTGTTTACTGAGTCTCTAGAAAGGCTTCCCTGGGGACTGGAAAGAGAGAGGATTGACTGGGAGTGGGAAGGAAAGGCACTAACTGTAGTCATAGGGATAATGTGGAGAACAGATAGCTTCTTGGAAACTGTCAGAGAGTGAAGAGAGAATGGTGGAAATTAAGAACTGGAGGAAAAGAACATATGTATGTAGTGAAGTGATGATGTTGGAGAGATGAAGAGAGTGCTTAGGGGGAGGGAATGAAAGCCCTAAGTAAGAGATGAAAGCTGCAAGGTTAAGAATTATAGTTTCTGCACTTCTAGTTAAGCCTTTTGTTCTGAAAAAGATAGGAAAAGTGAGATGCCTGTGACCTGATTTTCAGAGCTGCTGAGCACCAGAGGTTGCTCTTGACGTAACGTTTCTGAAAATTTGTGTGTCCAGTGTCTTAGAAAAAAACCCATCTTTTCACAGGAAATAAAGGGAAGCTTCCAGATGAGATAAACTTCACTTGCTCCCTTCACACACTACGCAACTGTCTTGTAGGAGCCAATAATGCAATATTGAAAGGGATAAGCAAGTGAGCATCTGCTATTCATGCTCCATAAAGGGCCATGTAGAAAAGTATTTTTGAAGTGTACCTTGAATACAGTCTCTTTCCCTGTCCGAAGGAGCTGAAGTGAGGAAGCTTTGCCAAACAGAAAGGACTAAAGGACTAATGGTTAGGGGTTTGCTCAGCTATGTTTTTTGTAGAGAAATAGAATTTACAATTTAATTCTCTTATATAGCACTTTAGGAAGCTGTCAAAGTACCTTATTTCTCTCTCTTGAAAAGTGTTGCATTTAATTCGCTCAACAGCTAGTATTCCTAGAATGGAGTTGAACATTTGCTGATACTAGAAACCATTCTGTGAGAAGTTCCACTTCTAAAGTTTCTGGGCTTTTCATGTAGAACAGGTAAAAAGCTTCTTCCTCCATTTCAATTAAAATTCAGGCATTTGCATTCCAAGAAGATTCTCCTTGCTTACATAGTCTTTGAGAAATTTAAAGCCAAATTAATTGGCAGTCATGATGCAAACATATAGTGGATGTATAACAAATCCGAGTTCAGCCATTAAAATAGATATATTTAGATGAAATACAAGCAAAATGAAGTGTGGAATAAGCTGCATTCTAAATGAGCTTTTGGAAAAGGGAAAGCTAAGTCTTAGCTAACAGATTAAATATGAAAAGAAAAACAGACTCAACTTCTGTCTTAAATTAAAATAGCAACATAAAATGATTCCAGCTGACTGATGGAGTATGATATAGCCACACCAAACATCTTGGCCCAGCTCCTGGCTGTATCTGCACTGTGTTCAGCATAAAGGGTGAAAGGCGCAAAGCATGAATTCTTTAAAGCTGCCTTTTGTACCTCTCTTCTTCCCGTCCACTTTATAAAGTACAGCAGTCTCAGAAGTGCTTGATTCTGCACTCCCTAACAAGTTTTCCCTGTGAGCTGATCTGGCAGCTGGGGTGACTTTTGCTTTGCCTTCTTACTTTCATGGCTGTGCTGTGTGGTGGGGTAGCCAGGGAAAAGTGCAGGTTGATAAGGAGATCCTGTGCCCCTTTCTCTTATCTCATAGAAATGTTCAACATCTGCAATAAGCACTGTTCCTAGTGCTGTTTGAAATATTTTTAAATTATGCTACTATATGCATTAAAATGCTGATATTGTCACCTGAAGGGACTGGTAAATCTATGTGTTTTCATAAATCCTTCACAATGGATCTGTTTGGAATATCGCAGTTGCTGAGACACTGTGACATAGTTTTTTTACATAACTGTGGCTGTATTCTATCCAGCTAGTTATTTGCTCACGTAAGAACATTTCTTGGAAGAAACAGATAACTTCCCTGCTGGTATATCCTGCCATGCCATACCATACCACACCAGAAACAAACAGAAATCTGGGACTTATTCCAACATTTAATGCCTTCATTTCTGCTCCTCTGGTAACATCTGGGGAGAATGACTCTGCCACTATCGTTTTCTTCTGTGACCAGGCCATGAGTGACCAACACTGTTCATTGCAGAGAGAAGCTATATCAGGAAAATGAAAAATGACAATTATGAAGACTCTTTTAAAATGTCAATGTAATAGGTGTGTGATTATTTAACCTGAATCATAGAATGTCTTGGGGTGGAAGGTACATTAAATAGAAACTATTTCCAATCACTCTGCCATGGACAGGGTTGCCACCCATAAGACCATGATGCTCAGGGGCCTGTCCAACTTGGTCTTTAACCCTTCCAGGGAAGGGGCATCCACAACTTTCTTGGCCAACCTGTGCCATTGCTTCACTAGTCTCTGAATAAAGTATTTCTTCCAAGCATCTAACCTAAACCTCTCTTTTAATTTAAAACCATCCCCTCCATGTCTTATCACTATCTGACTGTATAAAGGGTCACTCTCCTTTACTAAAAAACACTTTAAGTACTGAAAGACCATAATAAGATCTTCCTGGAGCCATCTTTTCTCCAGGATGAACACCAACAGCTTTCTCAGCTTGTCTTAGGAGAGGTGCTCCACTCCTCTGATTGTTTTGTGGACATATTCCACATAGCTTCTTAGACATAATATAACATAATTATTCTATTTTATTCTATTTCCTCTACTCACCATGAGTTGAAAAAGATGGCACTGTCATTTGCCTGAAATGCCAAGGGTTTTCAGCTCCAAAACCACTTTCAAGGACACGTCACAAAGATTACAAGTGGAGACAGGATTTTTTTTTTTTGTCTTTCTGAATCTGTTTCAGAGCCAATGCTCACAAGAATTAAAACTGTCTCACAATCTTCAGATTATTCAAGTTTTCTTACAGCTAATACAGACATGTCAAATCTTATCATTTAGTGGTCTTTTCTGAATCCAAGTAATGTGTTAAAATCTATTTATTCCTCATTATGGATTACTGAGCATAATTTTATTTTAAAGATAAAAATTATTTTTCAAGCCAATTTTTCTCTTGGCATGACTATAGACTTTGCTCTCATGAGGTCTCCATCTTGTGTCTTTCTAAAGTGAAGGAATTATTTTTGTATCAAAAATGCTTAAAGAAGATAGGGCTATCTTTTTATCTATAACTTTTGGGACAAAGTGAAGCCTTTTTCTTATTAACAAGTTGAAGCTCAAGCATCCATTTAGAAAATTATTTAACTTGCTGAAGGGAAATACAATTGCTTTAATGCAGAGACTTTGAGAAATGATAAGGAAAGCTAAATCCCAAAGAAATATCTAGAATTGTGTGCCCATATCTGAATAGGTGCATATATTTATCATCTATGTGTAGCATACCCATTATAGACACTATAAAAATGCACTTTAAATTAATGAAAGAAGCGTATTTCTGAGAAAGTGTGAAACCTATGAAATTCTACATTGAATTAATAGTGCCAGGAGAATTTTTTTTTAAAAAATTGACTTTTTTACTTCTATGGACATTTGACCCTGATTAGAGAAAACAGTTTTATTAATACATTTATAATATGTTGTTTTCTTTACTTTCAAATTTAGCAATTTAATTAAATATGAAATTTTGAAACAAGTGGAAAATAAAATTACTTTGTTGTGCAACTTTTACTAACATAGGTCTTAAAAATTCACTAGTGAAATGTGAATCTCGTTTCTCATTGTTATGCCAAGATAAATTTCTGGCAAAGGCATTTTATTAGTGTATCCAAAAAGAGATATGAGTGCTCATACTTTTAAATCTCAAATTATAAATTTGAATATTCAGCAGAAATAGATTTTTTTCCCCTTGCCTCAGTCAAGACAGAATCATCACAGTATATATTCAGAACTCATGGCCATAAATTCAACAGTATTTGTTAGGGATAGACCTGGCATTGGAATTAGGGGGTTGGAACTTTCCTGAGTTGTACCATAAGTTTGTCAAGTATGGCTTTCTCAGAAAAAAACTCTATGCATCATATAAAGATTTAAGGAACTTCCTTCTTCTCTCTCTTCCATTTTGCAGTTCTGTTTTCACTCATCTTTATGTGTTTTTTTCTGTTTGTGTTTTGAGTTTTTTCTCCTTTTAAGCATTTGGGAAAAAAAAAAGGGACCTTTCAGAATGTTGAAATTTGCTGGAGATATTTTGGTGTTCAGAAATTTCATGGGTGAGGTGAAAATTAAAAACAAAAATTATTGAAAGAAAAATTATTGATATGCCAATAGCATATTTCCCAGGGTGAGCAATGGCCTCCACAGGGAGAATTATTCCTGAATATCTATGGCAGTTCAAAAGTTTTGAAAGCCAGCCTTTCCATGCCACTTTTTCCCCTAGTCTTATATGGTTTGGTATACTGAAGGCAGTGAAAAATTATATATAATATTTAATCTTTTATTTTAGGCAAGAGATTCCTTGTACAAACGCTGATGATGTGTAGGCAGTTTGAGTCTATTAATCTTTTTTAGCTCTGTCTCAGCAGAGAGCCTGCAAAGGCACCAGTTGGTCTTCACTGGTTTAAAATAGATCATGCTGAAATGTAACACGTGCCATTGCAAGATGAGATGGTCCTTTTTACAATTAAAATGCTAGGTTTGATATAGCATGATGAGTGTAGGAGCCTTTGTAGAGCAGAGTAATTGAAGTTTAATTACGCACTTCAAATTTGGACAGAACACCGAGGGCGAGAAGCTTGTAGCAGTCAAAAGCAACATCTGATTCCAGTTATCAGATTTTAGCTAACCTTCCCATATTAAAGAATTTTTCAAATAAGTGTATGATGCCAAATATAATAAATAGTATAATAATTAAAAAAGGAAACAGAAACTGTAGAGCTATCATTCTAAGAAAAGGCATATAGCAATATCACAGTTTATGCAAAGGTTATGACATAAATGCTACCCTTACAAGGGTACATATTTCTCTTAGAATTCCTTAGAAGCAATACACAGAACCATCAGACAAATCTTGAGAACTTCCAAGAAGATGTACTGTAAACTAAAATTCACACTATACATGGCAGCATTTTATTGTCTCTGGAGCACATAACATTTTGTCCTGTGATTCTAACTAGAAGTTGAATTCCTTCCATTCTATTTTCGTGACTGTTTTAATATGAAGTTTGATACAAAATTGAGAAATTTTTTAGGTTGTTTGAGAAGCAGTCCAAAAGTCTATAGGAGTACATCAGTTGTAACAATAGATTCCTCTCAATGCCTGTAATGCAAAAAAAATAATAGTTATAAAGAAAGTGTTGAAAAATCATTTTTTCAGAGGGCCATTTTAGAGAAATATCTTTAGTACTCATCTTAAGGTTAAAAACATCCCTAATGAGGGACAACCAGGCTGTAGTTTGTTACAGAATTCATAAGGATTTCTGAAATCCCTTCTTTGCCTTGCAGAATACTGGTTTTCATGTGAAATATGAACATGGGCTACCTTTTATTTTGCTTGTAATCTAGATGTGGTCTGAAAGTTTGAATAGGCTTGAATAGGTTCCAGCTAGCACCTGAAATGTTGGCATCTTCTCTGAAATGAAGGGTTTTCCATCAATAATTTATGTAAGCAGCTATGATAGTTACAGAAAGAAGTGTTTTTCACTTCATGTGCCTTCTCTTTCCAAACTTCAGACTTTATATTTCAAGGTTGGAACAAATTCTGTCCATGAATGACTCAACTTCAAAACGTTTTGTTTGCACTGCAGAATATGATACACTCTCCACTGGGAAGCTGCTAGCCTGGCATGTTTAGCTAGTTTTCCCACTGACTTACCAAGCGTTATGCAAGCATTGCTATCCCATGACTTGAACAGCTCCTGTTACTTTTACTTTAAATATGGACACAGAGTTTTAAAACATCTTATAAATAATAAGATCCTTCATGGAAGTCAATTGCAATATTTCAATATACAGAGGTCTGTATGAAATAAATTATTTCACTTTTTTTTCAAGTGTGAGTTATATACCTTTATTTTTTTAAACAGAATACCCTTTTCTCTTTAAAATATTTAAATATGAAATATGTCATTTAAGACCATTGTTTGTCTTTTGAATTTTCTGTATGACAAATATTTTCCAGAAAGAAGTGGATTACCCAGCAATAAAATGAACTTTCTTTCTGTAGGCATATAGATTCAGGGTGGAATAATTAATGAACAAAATATATTTTGAGTCTCGCTCTGTATTATCCAGGCACATACAGGTGTTGCAAATCTCTCAGCCAGAGGATGAGTACCATCCAGAGGAAAATAAAACCTTTATGAAAAGGAAGCAATGCTGCATTAATAAAACCCCTTGTTGTCTAAGTCAGGTTGCGTATTATGGAACTGTGGTGTATGTTAGAACGGCTAAAATCTTACACATATGTTCTTTTAAAAGAAAAAAGATTACACTTCAAAGAAAATATGCTTCATATGCAACCAATATATTAAAATTGACTGATGTGATGGAGTTTTGTACACCGAAATAAATCATATTATCTCCTGTTTACATGTCAGGAGGGGTAATACAATTAGCTAGAGCTAGCACTTCTGGCCACTTTAAGAAGGAAATGCAAACAAGAGTGTGATGGAGTCTGAAGAAAAAGAAACTGTTCCCCAGGAGCAAGTTAAAGAAAACACATGTTAATATATTTGCTAAATTATATAGTTAAGACTTATGGTAGAAGAGGAAGAGGTTTTTTGTTAACCTATTATGCTATGTGGAAAACTCTAAAGAAGAGAGGGATTTTTATTTATTTCAGTGAAAGGTTTTCTAAAAACCTGTTATAATTCAGATCTGCAATCCATTTGATTGACATCAGTGCAGCTGGCCAGCCTGTCATAGTGCTTACAGCTGGAGTGAAAAACTGTCATAATTTTAAAGGTCCCACTTCAGTAAACACTTCCTGTTCCATTGAGTTATTTTGGGAATTTTAGCATGCAATGGTTTCAAAGAAGTGGTGCCAATAAAAATTATAAAAACAGTATTGAAAAACACTTATTTTAATTTAGTAGGAAATTATATATTAGATGGCAAAGTGTCTTTCAACTTAGCCATGCATACCTTTATTTCTGACATGGTTTGATTTGTTAAATGTTTGCTATTTTGTGCCTGATGGATACAAAGTTTGGCCTTACAGTTCAAAAGGAAAACAAATGAGAGGGTCCATCAGTTATAGTCTCAATGTAGAATGAAGGGCTTCCTAAGAGCTAAATTTAAGTTACAGGTCAGTAATGGATGATATTCAAACCATGTCGAATATGCATCCTTTCATTTTTATTTCCATTATGCTTCTAAGTTACAAATTTCTAGATTTAAAAATTGGAATCATCTGAAAGTAAAAATAAATTCTGCTACAGTTAAAACTATGAGAACAGCAAAGTAACTGAGATTTATACAGTCGCTGGTGGGAACAATATTGTGTTGGAGTGTAACTGGACCACACAGCAATGTTCATGACAGAGATACTCGCAAGACAACAGTGGCTCTTTATTAGCAGTGATATTGGAGTCTGGAAATGGAAGTAGATTGCAAAAACATGCAGCCCATATTAATGAATCACAAGATTTTGTACTTTTTCAGGCTTTCATACGTAAAGAGTGTAAGGCATGACTTATGACGGATTTTGGTTTATGGACTAAATAGCAGGATATAAAAACACTCAAGTGATTTAGGCTTCTAGTTTACAGATCATTTTTGAGGATGGAAATGGAAGCTGCCCCCAAGTCAGTTATTTTGTTACCATTTATTTGTTTGTTAGTTCTTTTATCCAGTACTTGAGCTTTTAGTCCTTTAAGTCGACTTGTGGAGACTCTAACTGTTGTCGTTGAATGGCCTGAGACGCATACCTCGAACAAACCCACAATGGGTGGTCATAATACATTGGCAGTCTGGGAGAGTCCATCAATAACAAATAGCTCCTAAATAGGATGTATCATGGGTGGTCCAAAAGTTTTCTGGGAGGGACAGTTTCAGGAAGACACTATGGCTTGAATGAGTGTAATGCTCTCTGTTTATAGGTGTGTTTCTTCAATTCTGCTAACCTTGTGACAGCCACTCATTTGGGAAGGAGACATTATAGAAAAAGAACATAAAACAGTCCCACAGGTCACAGTCTCATTTTTAGGCATACTTTGATAAACCAGGTTTTTATATTTCAGTGAAGAAAATCAGAGTTTACAACGCAGTTTATAATTACTGAGGCAGGTATGGCTCCTGGATTGTGGTAAAGTAGTGAAAGATCAGAATATTTGATTACACATATTGCAATAGCTTTAAAAACAAATAAACTCTTTACATTAATTAGTATAGTTGCATTCTTCTGGAAGAACATGGTTTTACTTCACAATACTGTGTACAGTTGCACCCTTGTGCTGCTCTATTGCCAAACCACAGAATTTTTCCAAACTTCGAAGTTCAAAGAAATTTGTGTGCCAAAATGCTATGGGGAAATGTTGATTTGAATTATGTTTTTCTGGTATGGAAATGAATCACTTCAGTTACCTTCTTATTAGAGCAGAGTTTCATTTTGTTGACTCTTTCTTAAGAGAATGACGCTTCTAGTAGTACACCTCCTTTGTTTAAAAATCTCTTCTATTGCTGATGATTTTAATGCCCCCCATGTATTCCTCATATGCCAATGCAGTTATCAGTTCTTAATGGTTTATATTAATATATTTATGTCAGAGATGACAAATTGAAATCTAGCCATGACAAACTGGCAAAGTAGCCATTTCTTTTTCTTTTTTGTTAGTCTGGGTACTATACAGTAGATTAGTATTAGTCTGGGTTTATTCTTCATTAAATGCAGTCCAGTGTCTTTCTTTTTATAAAATGCAAATCCTGCAATAGCAAAAGAAATTTGTTTTAAGTGGAAACAAATGAAGAAAAAACTAGAAAAAGCATGTTGCTATAAACAGCTATTATCATACTGAATCATACTAGAGTTTTGTGGATGTTTTCATTTTAGACTGTCATTTGTTTACTAATTTCTGATTTTTTTTTTTTTTTTTGGGACAAATTATTAACACATGTTTTTTTCAGCTCTTAAGAAAAAGTGTTTTCATATTTTTAAAGCAAAAAGTGAGCAGAAAGACATTCTTTGTAGTTTTTGTGTGCTTGCTCTTGTCTGTCTTGAAAAATATTCCAGTAATATGAAGTAGCTGCTACAATTATAGCAAGGTTCTAGTGTTTTCATGAAGTGTCTTTCACTGGTTTATGAGTTAAGACACTGTTGCAGTTCTCTACTGCATTATATTGTATATTTTTAGTAAATCTGACGAGAATCTACACTCCTCAATTTTTTTTTTGGGGGGGGGGGAAGGGATCACAAAGAAAGAAACAACAAAGTAAGTACACTGCATTAGTATTGGTTAATTCTGACACACGAAGTGGCCCTAAGGGCAGTTAGGAGTGAGTATTGGTAATTTTATGGTTAGTTATGCAAGAATATAAACCAATCCATTTAGTTGTTGAAATCTGTAACATGCCTCCATTTTTTCTTATACCCCTACTTCCCTAACAATATGAGAATAGAGGCAGACTAGTGAAGTCTTTCTTTTAGCTTTAATTAGGGTTCTTTTTGTCATTTGCTCTTCAGAAGACTGTAGTTGATGAGGCTACAAAACTGAAAGGTTGTTTCTAGATCAACATTGATAATTGAATTGCAAGCTAAAATTTGAAAGCATATTTGATCTTATTGCAAGTTTGCTTGATAAAAAATTCAGAAAAATCAGGTCTTGGTTTCATTTATTCCCAAAATTCATAATGTGAATCTAAACCCATCTCTTACCTTGTAGCAGGTTGATTTCACAATTGATTTCTTGGATGGTATATTAGTATTGATGAAAAAGTAAATTATCCCTTTTTGATTTTGAATTCACATCACTGTTCTGTGGTACATGAATAAGTAAGACTTTCTGTATGTGCACGCACTTGTAGAGATCATCAGAAAATCTATAATTTATCATCTTATTCTGAAGAAAACTTCAGGTCTAACTAGTATTCAATATCTTGAACTATTTGTGCCTGCTATTATAGTCTCCTTATAATTGTGATGCTATAAACATCTTCACTTGTCATTGAAGATATTTATTTGCTCATACTATTAAAGAAATGCAGATATTTTATAATAGTTAAATAGCATTTCCAGAAAAATAACCCCCTTTTTTTGATGGATAATGGCAAAGAAGTCTTCCATGGAATTGAAGCAAATGAAAGCAAATTAGTAACATTTTTGTGCTTTTGCATGTTTGAATATTTCTAAATGAAAGTCAAATTAGGCAGCAATCTCTTCCTCTTGGTACAGCTGAAAAAATATTTTTTGCGCAGCTAGATCTGATACCATGTGTGGATAATTAAATCTTGTGGAACTGTTGACAGTCCTTTTTGATTTCCATGTGTCCTTATCCAAGCTGCCTGCCCCATTGTAATTTCAATGAGTTTCTTATTAGTAAGTGGCTCAGCTGGACACTACATAATACTACTTTGCTTTGGAAATTCAGCAATGATGAAATGTCATTTTTGGCTGACTTTTGTAAATCAGTGCAAATGGTCCCAAATACAGTTTGAAAAGAAAGCATATATTGGCTGAGTTAACAATACAGCTCCTGATTGTAACTGTCCATATTGAAAATCACTTGCCAGTGATACAAAGGTGCAATATTGTAACTCTTTCAGGGACTGTTGATGACATCTCCCAGCTCAGTAGTAGGTTTTGAAAAGATCTCATGCAAACGAATATTTCAGAAAGTGAAATATTTACAGAGTAGTTCATGTGTTTCTGTCTCTAACGGACCTCAGTGGATGCTGAGGAAGAATAATGAGTGGTAGCCTAATGTTATCAGCACTCTCTAATTTTGTTCTTTGCCTTATATCAAGTAACAGAACTAAAGATCAGTCATAAAAGTATTTGCAGCAACTGTTACTTCCATCTTTGCTGGTTTGTTTTTTAATGATTTTCTATGCAGAAATTATGATAACGGATTCGAGTTGCCAACTTTCTTAAGAAATAGTTATTTGTCAAGCGTTGCACACTTGTCAAAATTAATGACAGGGGTCTGATGTTGCCAGAAACACAGCCACCATCTAGGCTTCTGCACAGCTTTGGATCTGTAAGGAAACTGTGCATGGAAACTGCTTTGGAAACTGCATGGTGCCGAGTCAGAAGTGGAACGGGATGGAAGCGGGAAGGAAGGATGACAGTGAATTAAGCGTAGGTAGGAAAGCTGTAGCAAGGGAAAAAATCCCACGTGAACCCACGGGGAAAATATAGTGGACAGAATTATTTATTTTCACTGAATTTTAGACATTTGCTAAGGATGTGTTTCTTTTGGACAAGCACTAGGGAATTTTCTAAACATCCAACAGATGAGCCAGTGGGTTTGCAACAAGGTAAGAACACATACATTTTTTATGAAATTACTTCATTAAGAAATGGGCATTCCTTGTGTGTCTGCTTGTCACAGCACTCAGAGATTGCTTACCCTCACTTGTTATAGATGATCTCCTGCTATGGAGTAATTCTATGGTCAGTGTGTGGGCAAGTGAGAATATTGGAATTTCACATCTGTTTCACACTCAGCATGCCTAAAGCTAAATCTTCACATTCCAAAGAGCTTTAATCTGTGTCTGGCATTAGCAATTTTTATTGAATGCCCATTTTGGGCTTTTTTTTGAAGACTTGCAAGTAATATTTTTATTGCTGATGTAATTTGTTCCTTTTTTTAACTGAGAAGTTATATAAAGACAATAGGTTATATGAAATGTTTTGGAAATAGTACATCTTTTCAATTTTAAGAATTTTATGATGAAAGAATAATATTTTTCTCTTTAAATTTTTAAATCAGAGTTGTTTTCTTCCACTTGCCTCCAATCAATTCTTCTTTATGTTGCTCAGAGTAATCATGTAAGAATTTCTCTCTCTGTAAATCTGTGTGGGGGCTTTGGTCCACACATGTTTTGTGAAAAGAACTTTACCAAACATGGACATTTTTTCTTGATAACCTTCAAGATTTAATCTTTCAAAGACTAACAGTACACATTATATTCTCTTACTTTATACTACCCTGACAGGTAACCCCAAAGATTATTACAATTACGTTTATAAACTTCTAGGAAGAAATTTTCTTTGGCACTCAAGCATCATCTTTTTTGTTTTCCCATTATACCTACTAATTTAGTTTTGAATTTCAAATATCTATCCATGCAAGTAAAAATACATTGATGTAGTATTAATTGACACTTTACACCATTCCACAGCTGTTTGATTCTTTTGAATGTAATGGCAGGCTAAGGAATTATTTGTTGCATTTATGTCTGACACAGATGAGTTGTGCTCCTGTAAGCAAAATGCTCAAAGCTTGATGCAGGAACAAACTTTGAAAATTTGGTAGTGAAAACTATTAGCTTGTACTGAAAATAAAGAAGGGAAGGTGCTGCATAGTTGCAGTTTCGTTTTGCATCAAGGGGTGATAATGGTAAAAAAAAAGGAAGGATAAAAGCAATTAACCAGATGAGGTAAAAAGACATGGTTGCAATGAGTCCTAGACCTGGATAAATGTTTTAGCTGTTTAAATTAATGTGGAAGACCATATCCTTGAGATCCCAAGCAGAAAATATTGTAGGACTAGCACATAACTTAGAGGTGATGATGTAGAAGGAAAATTGAGTAGCAGATATCTCCAATTTACCTGTCCCAGTGATATACTATTGTCTACAATGATGAGAAGGTTTGAGCAAAAATTGCAGTGAAAGAGAAATAAGGATGCTTGTTCTAATTTTGTTGGAATTGAACTAATGGTGAATCATTGGACTGGCATGTAGATTGGTCTGAAAGAGAGGTTTAACTGTGAGTTGTGCTTAGAGAAATAGCAGCTTGACAATATCTAAAGTCGATATATAAATGGGGGAAAGAGAAAAATAAGAACAGACTTGTGTGAAATGTTGTTGGGGAACTTAGTGGGAGATAAGAATGCTCGTCTGAGGGACTGATTAAAGATAATCAGAACAGACAAAAGGCAAGAGAGATCTAACATCCAGGAAAAGCATTATCAGCTGTATTGAAGGCAGCTTGATAGATGGAAGCAAATATGGATGGCACATTTGTCAGTTATGTTTAGGAACAGATCATTGGAAAGAATATCGGGAATCGTTTCAGTGGAATTCAAGGGCCAAAGGTATGCTAGACAAGAGGACTGCAAAAAACCCTGACCAAACCTGACTGCAAACAGTTCATGCTTTGTTATTGAGTAAATGAGAGATTATCTGTAACTGGAGAAACTAATGTGGACAACAGCAGGTCTTTTAAAGACACAGAAACTAAGGAGTGTTTACATTGGAAGGAGGAAGAGTTAGATGACATTGATATGTTAATAAGCAATGGAGAGAATAAAGGAAGTAAATTAATATGTGAGACCGGGCCTCTGAGGCAAGGGAAGGAATACAGAAGAGGGGTATCTCATCTGACAAGGAAGCACTGCAGTATGGAAAAAAAAAAAAAGTAGAAAATACTATGTAGAAACAGCGATGATTAGGAAAGAAATTGTAGGGTTTACAAATATGAAATTTCGTGCTAGAAAATAAGCATTTTTTAGCCAAGGTAATAACCTCACCAAAAGCAGAGAAAGAAGAATCTCAGATTCTTTAATGAAGTGCTTGCTGACCATTCCTATAGGTAAACCTTTTCAGTTCACCTGCTCAGCTGAAGCAGCACAGTTAGCCACGTCACTCCTTCATCCACATACAGAATAAACAAACCTAGTCTGTCATTAGGGCAAGGGTTTGCTGGGTACTTCAATTGCAATTCCTGGTAGCCTGTATTTTATCTTCTGTAAAACTTGTCTCTGAGATCTGTACTCATAAATGTGTAAAAGATAACCTTTCATGAAAAATGCAGATAGATCTTCACAAATGGGCTTTTTTAAATTTAATCTTTTTGGGTATTATGTATCTTCATGCAAAGTGCTGTGAGACTCATGCTTTTGGAGATGACGTTGGGGTAGACTTGCCTTCTTTAAAAGTGTTTAGAATACTTTCCTCTCAATTTTAACCTACATCAGTCTGAGTGTCTCAAAAATTAAGTTTCTTTATTAGCTATGTAGGGCAATATAATATTCTTTATGGACTAAATTTTATAGGAATGATGGCAGTCCAAGGATATGCTGTTTCAAAGTCACCCATCAGTCTTACAACTACTTTATGTTCTGACTTTTTCAAATGAAATAAGAACCAAGGCAAAGGATTTGCTTTATGTATACAATTCTTACTTGTGTGAGCTTATGCCACTGGTATTTAGATGTTCACATGCCAAAATAGTTATACTTTATGTTCTCCCATATCCAATAGTGGATTCTCAGAGGGTTAATTGCACCATTCTACCCTATGTATGTATATGGAACATATTATAAATCTTGCTTAGGTTTATTCAAAAGGTACCTTTAGAAGGTGACACATTACAACTTGGGATGCTGGTCAAATATTGACAGTTTAATTGTCTTGACTTTGTACTGGCACTTGAAAAAAGAAGAGGAGAAAACTTTTTTTTTTCTGTTTGAAAATTCTTTTGTTCCTGAAGGAAATACATCTACTAGGTAAAAACGTAATAAGATTTCTCTCTGTTTTTGATCTCTCTGTGATCTAAAGGATAAATCTAACTCAGGCAAAACTACAGAGAAAAAAATTCCAAGATCACAAGTTTGTTTTGTGGAATATATTGGACAGTGATTTGAGTAAAAGTTAATCTTCAAAAGAATTAATAGAAATTTATCCCACCAGACTACTAAACCATTATGTAAAAGAATTATATACAATTAAACTCACGAAACATAACAAAAAATGAGTTGGAGTAGAACAAAATCCAGAAGGAAAGAAAACAACAAGAAAATCCGTGTATTCACACTCAATTCTTGTGCAAAGCTTTAAAGTTGCAGGAAAGGGTAGAAAGAACATTTATAAGATGAAAAATTCTTGAAACAAGAAAGGGTAATTAAAAAATACTGAAAAACATCAATAAGTACAAGGTGACTAAATAAGAGCTATACCTTGTATTTGCAAGACAATGACATTAGATGTAATACATTTCAACAAGAAATGTAATACATTTCAACAAGAATAATAAATAATAATTGATTAAAAATTAATTACTACCTTGATAATATTGACAACAATAATGATATAAAAATAAAAATTAGCAAAATTAATTAAACAAAAAAATTTTGCTCATAGCTTTATGGGAGAAAATTTGTGTTATGCAGCAGTGGATTCTCATATTGTTTGCATGTAAGGTACAAAGGATTTTCTTGATCACTGCGCATAAGGATGGACTAATACTAATTGCAGTGTCACACATACTTTTATGAGTGGATGCAGTTTTCCAGGCTTATAAAAATATATTTTTAAATCCCAGTGTTCTGGGAAGAAAATTGTTTTAGTCAGTATTTTATTTTTAAAAGATACAGAATTTTCAAATACTTGTTAAAATTTAGAGAAAAACTGAAAAATAGCTTAATTAATTATAAAAAGAATTTCAGTCCTTCATGACATTACATAAAATCACAGGACTGAAAATGCTGGGTTTGACAATTTTTCATTAAATGTTTGTAACAGATCCCCAATGCTATTTTATTTGGCTGTGGAGTCTGCTTTTCTGGCCAAGAACTTGAGGTTTGATTGGCCTAACTAGGACATTATATAGTATGTATGGTGAAAAATCTTGATAGTTGGAGACAGGCTCTATTTCTAAATAGAGAACTTTGTTTAAAGGTTAGTCATTGCAGTTGTACTTAATTAGACAGTGATTTTAAAATACAAGCAAGTGTGTTTTTGTGTTTTGTGTGCTCAAAGTGCAGGATTGAAACGATGGACCTGGCTCTGAGTGACATTAGTGGAAACAGCCATCTGTTTTCTTTGGAGCAGTGTCGTGTCTGGAGGCTGTCATGAAATGATAACAAATAGTAGCAAAGCCTACTGGAGTAATACCTAAAGCCACAGTCAGGATGTTATATAACAAAATAAATGGGGAACCCAAATACATTAACAGCTTCTTGTGGAAAGGTACATGTACAATAGGGTTTTTCTCAGAACCTATTCAAGATAATGTTAACATCTTGAAAGTCTGAAGAAAGATTTTTTTGTAGTTATTTTCTTTGTAGATATCTCACACAGGTGAGTGGAATTGATTTTCGTAAGTTTTCATGCATGTTTCTATATCTGCCAGTTAACTTGACAGGCTTAGATATGTAAAGGTAAAATTAAAAACTGACCTTCAAACTTTAGCAGCAAACAAGACCCAGGCTTTTATATCCTCTGCAATACCACAGAACATGTTCCTAATTTTCCATTGTTTACTTTCTGAAACTCTTAGAGAGTGTTCCACCTCTCTTCTTAACTATCCAGCAGAGGTAAATTTCTTTTGATGTAGTGTTTTATTTATATTCTGCATATTCATCTTCAGCATTAGTTTCTGGGTCTTAGTTTCTGGTGTGTCTTGATATTTCACTGTTGACCTCCTGTTGTGTCCTAAATGAATGGACTGAGCTTCACCTCTGCTTCTGGCTTCAGAGCCCACTTCCACTCTTTAAAGAAGGAATATGCAGAGCTAAGAATTTGTGTATTTAAACCCTG
This sequence comes from Cyanoderma ruficeps, assembly GCA_008694505.1. NCBI lineage: Eukaryota > Metazoa > Chordata > Aves > Passeriformes > Timaliidae > Cyanoderma > Cyanoderma ruficeps. The sequence goes on along the minus strand of VZDJ01007749.1, from coordinate 28,644,428 downwards.
AATTAGGCTGAAGTATCAGGGAAAACTGACATTCTCTCTCCTGTTTGTATCTTTAGGAGCTCATGTATGTTCATTTCTTTGGATTCTTATTTAGTTACTGAGAGAAATGTGGGTGTTTTTAGTAGAGAATTTGATTTTAGATTTCAAGGATTAGTTGGTCCAGGCATTCTCACCTTCTGCATGGCTGCTCAGGAAGCTCTTAATAACTTGGATCAAACCCCAGTGCTTCTGTATAATATGTGTCAACCATTCAGGGGAGTGTAAAGGAAAGAAAATGTACAGAACTATGCTTCCCCTGAAAGAACTGATGACAGGAGCTTCTGCTGCTAGCCATGGCTTCAACCATAATCAACCTTTTTCCATTTTTCCTCTATTGCTACATCTCCACTGCTAACAGGACCTCTCATAGGAAGATGCCAACTTTTCTTCTCCAGCACCAGTTTTGTTGGTTCTATCATTTGTCTTTATCTGAAGCTCTGATACAGTCCTTTTGTTTCTGCTTTTTGAAGCTGTTTTCCTTCAGTAAATATGGCGGAAAGAAAAGCATCATTTTTTAAGAAAATTACCTCACGTGCATGGTAGAGATGTCATGATTTCAGGACTGCTTTTCAGTCCAGACCTGTTTAATGGATTGGAATGAATCTTCAGTGCAACCTTCATAAATCTGCTCCAAGGAATACTGTATGACTCTGAGGGTTAAAGCAAGTTTACTTGGCACATAATTAATAATATAAAGGAAACTGACAATACATAGTGAAGAGGACTGGCATTCCAATGCTGAATGTAATCAGATGCATTTCAATTCCAGAAGACCCATTTCTTCCCCATTTGGCATGAAGAATTCTGTGAACTGCGTGAAGATGCACTTGGCATCAGTGTCTGCTCAGTGCTCCTGTGGAAGATTATTTAACTTTTTCATACACTGATATCCATAACTTTGAGCAATTGGTGTTTTCTCTCTCTAGAGACTATATCACAAAAAGCGGTATCAACTTGTTGTGAACCTTTATGTCTATAGTCTGGTATCTTCTTTTAATAAAAATGACCTTTTGGTAATCACCCTCTTTCTTGGAAAAATACATAGATTCAGGTTTTTTAAAAAGAACTGCTGCATATTATTTGGTTTTCCTGATATGGTTACTCTTTAGGCTTCCACTGTGTTCCTTTCCAAAGCAGTGCCAGTTTTGTGCATATCTGCTGTGAGGGTGCTGGAGAGAATTTTCAGCAGCAAGATGTCAGCTCAATCCAAAGGGACTCCCAAGAAAATTCTGGAAGTGTGTCTAAGCTAGTGATGTGCGTACATATGGTCTGAAGGTTGCTTTTATAGCAAATGATGCAACTGCTACAGTGCTCTGGAAATCAGATTGTTGAAAACATGTGCTCTCTGTGTGACTTGCTAGCCAGAGGAAATATTTATAATGGTGTATATTAAGGGCCTTTCATATTTTATAGAATTATAGTCAAAAATATAAATAGAAATCTGCATAGTTGCCAATGACATAATAGAAATAAATTAAAACATGTTTTTCACAAAAATGGTTTGTGTTTTTATAAAAATATTTTCATTTCACAAATATTTTCATATCACATATTTTATTGTGATATATTATATATGCTGTCCAAAAGATACCAGGTTAATGAGGAACTGACAAAAAGCAAAGTTTATCCCTTTTAGGAACTTCAGATATAGTTCTTTTTTCCCAAATGGCAGCAAGCAACAAATAATAATTGTTTATAAATAATCTTCATATTATGAAATAAGTAATTCCATATGTAGAGCCTGCAGTTGCATTATACCATTGCAGTGGTGAGGAATCTTATAATTGCGCCTTTGACAACTTTATTTCAGCTACCAGAAAGATTAAACTTCCTAATTTAATAAAGTTGAAATGGAAAGTGAAAAGTGAAATCCATTCACATTTTCCTTCTATTGTTCCTTGCTTCCATTGGTGGAGAAGTGAAGAATATTCCAGATGTGATGACCTACTCTTTGTAAACCTGCAAGGTTACGTAAAGAGATAAATACACCCTCATCAAATATTTTGCACAGGAATAGGAAACCGTTGAGGAGATATATTTAAGTCTTAGTCATTAAGACTTAGAATACTGATTTAAGAGATTTAAAGGTGAATCTGTACAAGATTTCAGTCATCTTAAAAATTTATTTATAAAATTAAATATGATCACAACAGGACTAGAGGGTGTTTTTTTCATATTCTGTATTATATTATGTAGCTTGGACTATATTTTTAAGTTCAAGAAAACAATACTTTTAGAAATATCTTACCTGTATAACACATGTAAATTCTCCATCTTTCTCTCCTGTGATATCCTGAGTGGTATACCAGATCTTTCATTCTCTTTGAGAAGTTCCACTTAGCAAGTGTCATCTGCATTTATGTGTCCACAGTTGTGCCCTATTTTGCCATTAAATGTTTGCATCTTGGCTCACTTCTTGTAATTACTAATGTCAGCAATTATAATCTGAAAATATTAAGACTATTTGAAAATTTTTAGAATAACCATCTGTTGAATGGCAAAAGTGAAATGAATTATGGCCTTCTCCTCAAGATGATTTTACATACTGTGGTGATCATGAATGGAAAATTCATCTCATGCAGCTGATCATACTGTAGAGATTTGTAGATACGTTTTAGCTGGCTGCACTGTACAAAATCATCTCCCACTTTTTGACAAGAGAGCTTTCCCGTTTTAAGGCAGGAAAGCACTCAGATTTAGGACTTATCCATGTTTTTCAGTGTGTTAGATTCCAAGTGACAATAGCCCGTGGCTCTCAGGATAGAGCCTGTGGAGGCTATAAAGGCACACTCACACTGCTACTAATGAGCCACCTGGTCTCTTCCCTGTACAGACAGTTGTAATGTGTCGCTAAGGAGTGGGAAGGTACTTTTCTCTGGTGGTGACATCTCATTATGTTTTATGGTTTTTGCCTGCCAGCAACTGTACTTCATTATATATGGAAAACACATTTGGCTTCTCCTCTTCTTCAAAGTTCATCTTAAGAATTACTTTCAGAAGTTGCTTCCAGAAGTATTTTTGACAAAGTGGAATCTATTTCATTCTCTGGGAAAGTGATAATATGATACTAGTGCAATGATTTTTTTGTGAAATTACATTTCTATTACTGTGATTAGGATGGTAAAATTCTGCAGTTCATACATAGGGTTGAATTTTAATCTCAGGTTAAACTTTGTTTCATACATATATGTATGGAAGATGCAAATACAAATTTCATTGTTTTCTACCATTTTAGGCAAGATTAATAGGCATCTGGAATTATTTTTATTTAATCATTGTGCTTTTGCTTTAATAAATTTCAGAATACATGTCCTAAAGGTCATTAGTAAACATTAAGAGGCTTTAGAAAATTTAACTTACATAAAAAGATCATACTATATTTTTTATGGTAGGGCAGAACTGAGAGTTTTTAGCATTTCCATTAATTTAATATTCTTTTAAAATTACATTGGTGCTATTTAAAAAAAAAGTGTTTGAGTAAACTCACTACATCTCAATAGTAAATTTTTTGGTATAAGCATATAAGATTAGTTACTAATAATTGTTTATTTTCTTTATTTAAATTGTTAACCCAAGAGTAAACTAAAACTGAGCAAAATTTAGGATGCCTCCAGCCACTGTGGTAATTGCTAAATGTTTTAATGATATGTTTGGTTTTATAACCCTTTCTTTTAGCAACTGATCTGATACATTTTATTTCAAAATATTTTAAACTATGGTGACAAATTAAACTGTATATGTAGGTACACTGAAGAAATACATACACCTGCAGTTACTTTAAATTGGGTCTAAATCTGCCAGGCACAAATGACTTCATTATGCTGCTTTGGGCCTCTGTGGTCTGTACTTAACACCTGAGTTGTTTGGGTTTTTTTGAAGTTGTTCGGGTTTTTTTGAAGTTGTTCTTTCTCAAAGCTTTTGTAACACAGACTTTGTGCCACTTGGAGAAATTTTGTAAATATCATATGTGGATAGAAACAACTCTATTCAAGATGAATCATTGAGAATTTCCTTTGACTCTTTCATTTTGTTTGGAAAATGTTGAATGCAAGAAATAATAGAAACAATTTCATATAAAAGGTTTAATTTTTTTATAATTGTCTGTCTTTTTTGATGCATCATTTCATAATTGACTATTTTAAATATGGAAATTGCATAAGAATATCTGGGTTTCAGTAAAAAAATCCCACAGTATACTCTGAGTAAACATGTTCAGTCATTTGAGTGTGGAATAATAAAAGAAAAAATGTGAGGCTGTTAAATTCTGATACAAGCTTCAGCTTTAGAAAGAAAAATCCATTCCTCTGGTGTTTCAAGGATAATTAGGGGTGTAAAACTACTTTGAAGAGGAGTGCCTGATTACATTTGTGTGGCTAGGTTTGCATGAAAGAATTTTGTTTTTTTAGTGTATTTTCCTGTGAGCTAATGTCCAGATTTTGAAGTGGAATTTGAAATTATACACCTGAGTGGGATGCTAGTAAAAACTCTTTTTTATGTTTTCCTCAGTTTATTTAGTTACTGAGTGAAGAGACAGGATTGTAATGTCAATGATGTCATGCAAACATTAGTAGCCTCAGAGATTATGGCAGGCTTTTGAAAAATGTCTGAGATTACATTTAAGTTGTTTCAAACCCATCATTAAAACAAATGATCTGGAAAATATTCCTGATCATTTGTCCAGTCATCTGAGTTCCAAGTGTATTTTGCAGACTTTCAAAAGTTGCTATTGTAAGGATAGAATAAAAGTGTTTTCCACATTGAAAATGTATTAAAAGTACCACTAATTATACATATTTTTAAAATTTAATTGGATTTTGCTTTAATCTACACAAATTTGACTAGACTTGGCACTTTCTCATATAATAATGGCTGAACCAAATAACTGCACTGTGCTCTTTGCGGTTTTTCATCATGCAGTATCTTCAGATCTCTGCTTCACCAATCTAATATCACAGAAATTTTGAGACTGGAAGAGACTACTGGAAGTCATCCATTCCAACCCCTCTGCTCAAGCTGGGCCACTTGCATGAGGTTGTTCAGACCCATGTCCAGTCAGTTTTTGGATATCTTCCAGAATGGAGGCTCCACAGTCTCTCTGGGCAAATGGGCAGCAGTCTGACTGCAAGATGGCCTTTGATAAGATGTAATTATGACAACCCCTTTATTACAAGGACCCACACCAAAAGTGGGTATGTGGCTGAAAAAATCAGCAGCCAGATTAGCAACTGTCTTCCGACTGTGGAAATTTGTGTATGCTGTACAGAACTTGAGATAGAGAGCTATGGAGAAGGGAGATTTGCCTGAAATCCTGAAGTAATGTGGAATTCTTAGTAGAATTCTCTAGTTCATCCATGAAATTTTAAAAAAGTATTCCTGAGAAACAGCAACCATGGAAAAACTTGAAATCTCTTTCCTAGTTTCCTGCCTAGTAATCAATTGAGTGAGGACCTGGAACAGACTTCTAGTTGGAAGTTTAGTGATAGAAAATTTTAATTGCAGGATGGATCTTGACCATATATGGAACAGCTAAATGTTTCTTGATCTAGAGTACTCTTTTCATTCCATGTTCTATGCTTACTTTGTGGGAAAATGTCAATGCAGGTTATTCTTTAGTTCATCTGGAAATGAATGACGCTGCCAACTCCTGCACGTAACTGCAGCCACATGCCATAACCTCTACTGGAGGTTCCCTTCCTGGTGTCAGCTCCTCTTGTGCAGCATCAGTTCTTTGATAGTATCCAAAACCATGTAGGTCCTGGTCTAAAAGTGTTACCTGTTTGAAGTATATAAACATAGCAACACACACACACAAATATGTATATATGAAGTGAATATTAAATAAAGCATTCAGAAGCTAAAAGAAAAAAAAACCCCTTATGAATGCAGTAATCAGGATTCAGAATACAGCAATGCAGGCCATAAAAAAAGCATTTTTAGGAACATGTTCTAGACCGTGAATCCTGACTGAAGTGAGCTTCCCACTGCCTCATCCTGGGTAAGGAGCCAAACCCTGGGAAAAGACGCATTAAGACATTTCTGTGATTTCATTGTTCCTCTGTTGTCTCTGTTGGCAAACATCTTCTCTGTGCTGGTTTGGATTCCTTTTTGAAGTCCTTACTTTTCTTATGCTGTTTTATGGACAGTTGAGGTAACTATCTAAAGAATGACTTCCATGGTGAAAATTTTTGGTAGAAGGACCATTTGCAGCTAAGACGTAACTGACTATGATACAAGTCAAAGCAATGAAAAAGTGGAGTTACAATGTGGGAACCAGTAGAATTATCCAGTTTAAATCTGGTTAGGAATGAGAATCTGCTCCTTAGCCTTTCTTTATTCTTACAATTGAAAATATTTTGTACCATTCCTATTCCATATCTCAATCTCTGCAAGATTTTAAAGCTCTGTGAGTCTCTTTTTATGACTACAAAACAGATGAAGCAGTCAAGATGAATACCTAAAGCAGAAGTGGTAATCTTTGTTGGTGGTATAAACCACAAAACCCTAGAAATTATTTCCAGCTCTTTGTAGTTGCTGGTGACTTTCCTCTGAATTCCAGTGGGAGCATGGCTTCATCCAGGAACATCAAAACTGTGCAGCTTTTTTATCAGAAAACAAAGAACTGCTGATTCTGAGTATGGACTCTCAAAGGAAATAAATTCCAGATACAAATGCTTACAGACTGTTTAGATACTGTAAATTTATAGCAAACTGTAAAAGTTTAGGTTGGGTTACTCTAACAATGGATAGGTTTATTTCTTCTACAGTTTTTATGTATATAAACCAGTGAAGTAAGACATTTTAAGCTTCCTTAGTGTAATATCCTGAGGCATGCCAGCTGCAATTTAAATGCTGTTGTGTTTTTATATGTAAATTGATGTGTATTTATAAAGACAGTAATATTAACATAGCACTCTTGTTTAAATGCATATTTCTGAACCTTTTTGGGTTCAGTAAGAAAGGCTCTGAGGTATTCTTTATCTGAAACACAACCAGTCCTTTATCTGAAACACAACCAATACATACCCAACTATTAAAGTTTGAAGAAAGTAACAATAAACTCTATGTATGTGTATGGATATGACCTTGTGTCTAAATGGTCATATAAACATGCATTGTTAATTTATGGCAGGATTTTACGAATGGGAGAGTAAAGCAGAGGAAATGTTAATGGTATGTTTTTAATTTCTTATTGATGTTGATGAACAGAAAGAAAATGGAAGCCAAAGAAGAATTAGCAGTGGTAACGAGACATAGGAATAGAAATTATTTTATCTATGACAGAAATAAGATTGAAATAGCTTCAGGTGATTAGCACGGTACCTCTAATTAAGGTAAACTAGAAACTAATTTCTTGGAATACAGGCATAATTGCCACATGAAGTAATACTATTGGTTGCCAAGTTTTGCACTAAGTGCATTGAATGAGGGATGGCAACATGTGTCAGACATCAATCAATTTTTGTATCAGTGAATCTGATACAAATCAATTTTTTTGAATCAATGGTTCTGAATCACGACATGGGACAACATGCTACACAAACTGTAGCAAGTTTTGGACATTGCATTTCAAGAAATGGTATCTATTATTGACTCCAGTAGGCTTGATGCAAGCACAATTTAGCCTTTGCCAAGGAAAGCAAAACTATGTATAACACAGCCAAGAACCATATTTGGCAATTTGAGGAATAATGCATGAAGAATAGTATGTCACAAATTGCATCACTGATGAGCAAAATCTCAAAATCCCTCATCAGTGCTTACACAATGAGTGAAAAATTATGATTCTTATGATGTCTGCAGTAACTGTGTCTCAAGCATGGGTAGTACTGTGCTACTTTCTCTGTGGCCCTTCGGAAGCTCTTAGTCTAGACTAAGTTTTTCCCTTGTCCATGAATTAGCTGTGCTCTGTGTGGATTCCCACAGCAGCAAGTATTGCTTTGTTGCTGTACTACAGTCAGACATATTGACATTTGACTTCTGATGAGAACCAGTGTGGATTATTGTGTAATTTGGGACTGGGCATAAGATGGAATCTCCCACCATCTCACTGAGGAGGGTGTGGGTCCTGTGAAAAATGCTGGATTAAAACACTGAAGTCTGCAGAAACTAGAAATGTCCTTGCTGTAAGATTTTGGTGTCTGAGATGTGTTACCTTTGTGTTCTGAACCCTCATCAGCTCTGTTTGATAAGAAATTTGCTAATTAATTTAGTGGAAGTATAATTAAGGAATCTGAAGTAAGGGTCAGCTTTCTGTACATCTGTAATCTGGCAAGGGAAGTCAGAACAACTGGTGAAATCACTTACATATTCATACTGCAAATTAAATATCTTAATTACAGTCCTGGTCCCCAAGAAATCAATTGGAGTTTTGCCAAGGGAAAAAAATCCCTGCCTTAGATATGGGGGCGTCTTTGTTAATTTAAATAAAGCTGAATGCATTGTAAGACAGTTTGCCTGAATCTCAGATGGGAGAAGGCATTTCACATAAATGGCTCAGTCTTGTTTTGAAAATTCTTCTCCTTTTTTGACTTGAATACTTTTATCAGTATTGATGTGTTTTATTCCTCTTCTCTGCTCCTTAGCCTAGGAAAAGATTAAATAAGTTATTCCATCTTACTGGGTTTTGATCTTGCCTGTTACAGTTCTTCTTTATGAACTTTTATGTCTGTACTTTCTTAATTTTAGACCTGAGATATGCAGTAAGACATTTACTGTGACTGCCTTTTGAACAAATATTCAGCAGGCAACTCAGTCTATATACTAGAAAGAAAAAAAAAATTACTGGTAATTTTTTTCTAGTTATTAAGTTGAGAAAAAAAATTATATGGTAGTATGAAGGAAATGTAGAATGTATAGGGATTGATAGAAGAAAAAACCAACCAAACAATACCAAAATCCCAAACAAAACAATAACAACAAAACAAAAAAACCCCAAGCAAACAAAGAAACAAACAAACCCCCAAACTAACCCCAAAAACCCCTCTACAACCAAACTCAGTATTTCCAGAATTGTGAACATAATTTGAAATGGATCTTACATAACTGTAATGAAGAGTCCAAGAACAAGTTGGTCAAGTAATTTTAACACATCAAAAGAATTATTGGGAGTTACTAATTTTACTTGCCTGTAAAAATGCCATTTTAAGTGAAATAGATGAGAATTCTGCTTTTATTGAGCACATAAATAATACTTATTAAAGGCTGACAGCAAAGAAATGCAGGTGCTGAAGCAGGTAATACATTAGAAGTATGCATTAGAGAAACTTCCCAGGAGGTTCCAGGAACATCTGTCCAGAAGAGATGAACTGAGTCATAAGGGAAGACAAAAGGTTTTAAAACTGAAGTAATAAGATGGACAAACAGAGTGGACAGCACTGAGTGAAGCTGGCTCTTGGTGACCTGTTAGGTTTACCACAAACTTAGTGGCAGTAATCAGCACTGCAGTATGTGGTACAAAGTGTATAGGGAACACAGACTGCATCTTGCTGGCAGTGGAGTTATGCTTTACATTGAAGACAGAATAGAAGAGAGGCAAGTTAATAAACCTCAGCAATAGTGAGTCCTGAAGAGGGTGAAATTCCAGTCCTGTACGGGAAGAATAGGATATTTTTATACCTAGTTATCTTTAAACATATCTGTTCATTTTTTTGTGTGACTAATGAAAATACTGGATATGGTGGATTCGTTACATTTTCATAATCCTTTTGATGGGGTTTTGCACATAGACATTGTCTGGAAAAGTATTTTTATTCCTTGGCTTCTCTTACAGCCCCAGCTTACTAACTTTGAGACATTGTTTTCCTCTTACAACTTAAATCTGTTGAATAATTTGGCTTCCTATATAATTATCCTTCATATCAATTCTAGAAAATTCTCCTCTTTAAGGCAAAAAGCCTACCTAGAGCATCTCTATATAAACATCAGCAGTGGGTCCTTTAACAGTTGTTTAGTGTCTTATTCATGGTGGCCTCTGATCTTGAGTCCCTCTGGATAGGCAAGCCACCTCTGATATGCAAAGCATATCAAATACAGGAATTAGAGACACTCTAATTGATCAACCCTATCCATGCACTGAGCATAATGGGAGTAAAAATGTGAACAGGCTATCTACAGGTACTATAAAAACTGAAATTCTCAGCTTGTGTGATACTACATGTACTTACCCCTGTATGGTTATGTGTGTATGATACACCTCAAGGAATTACGGTTAAAAGCTCTCAACCTGTTTTTTATATTTTCTCCTCAATTCTCATTTCTGCAATAGGAGAGCTATCTTAAGAATAAAAGCTTCTTTCTTCTGTCTGCAAAAAACCCCATGTGGCTTTGATATAACTGATTGAATGCTTAAGAGTGCAGCTGTCAAATTAAACACTCATCTTTCAAGAAAACAAATCTTTCCAAAGTGCTACTTCCATGTCTTCTGTTCTTGGCTTAAACTACAAAATCAGTTAGTAAAGCCTTCATGCATTATAGATCTTCAGGAGTAAGGTGATGTTGCTTTAGACTCCACTTTCTGAATAGGAAAATTATACTAAAATCCAATTCCATAATGTCTACTTTTCCTATTGCTCTTGCTTGTTGCTAGTTGTGAAACAAATACAAAATTCAAGTGCATTGGTTCTACTTGTGGCCTCTGATTTTCATAGAATTGTTTGAATAATGAAAGCTGAAAATACTAACCCCTTAAAAACTATATTCCTATCTGTTCTCATTAGATACTGGACTTTTGGCCAGATGATACTTTTTGCTGTGCAGCTAATGGACTTTTTAAAATTTTGTGTCTCTACTTGCATATTATGCGTACTTATGCTAACTAAAAGAAATCAAAAGGATGTTATGTACCTGTAACGTGAAACCAGCTGAAGTTGCTTTGATTCTTGTTCTTTCTTGAAGTACAGGATGTCTTGAAGCCTGCACTGTACACACATATATATATACGTATATGTGTTGTGTGAAATATTAGAAAAGAATATTAGTTTGATGCATTTCTATACAAATTCAACTGTTTGTGTTTGTGGCTTAAAGAAATCCAGGTTTCTAATTTGCAGA
>VZDJ01007749.1:28500114-28633325 GCA_008694505.1 Cyanoderma ruficeps | reverse complement strand
GGGGGGGGGGGGTTGGGTTTGTGTGATATCACTACAGAAACAAATTTCTCTTCAACCAAAGGTAATTCTAGAAATATATATATATTGTGTAATATAAAATATAATGCAGTAAACAATGTCTTGAAAATCATAGTGCTAACTTACAGCCTTCCAACAGTGCATGTCACTGGTTTAGTTTAAATATCTGATAACCCTCTATATGTTGTGCAGACCATGAAATAGAAGAGAGCTGTGTTCAAGGACTTGTTCACCTCCCCATTCTGGTGCCAAATGTCAGAGGTACTTTTAAAAGCTTGAAATTTTGTAAAAGGCTCTAAAATGCACAAAACTTCAATCTTCTCCTCTGCCCTACTGGAAGGTCTTTTCTTCCCTCATATATCCAGAGATATAGAAAATAGTCCACTCTTTCATAATATTCCATAATATTCTAGTGTTTGTCCCATAGGAAATCTTTGCATAGGTCAAATTATTCACAGGACTGATGCCAAGATTTGAATACATAATAGTAAGACATAATTAGTTTGGGAGTTTGGTTGGGGTTTTTTTTCTCTTTTTTTCATGGTGAGTAGTATATTGACTTAACTGCTACAGAGATTTCAAATATAATGTAAAACAGTTTTGGAGTAGTGTGTTTGGGATCTGAGGGGTTTGAATGAAGCAACATGCTTCCATTATTTGGAAATACAATATTGACGTAAGTTAAACATTTTTTTTTAAATCTTATTGAGATTTCTGTGGGTTCCAAATACAGTTGAGAACACTATTAATCAATTTTATTAGCTCTTAAGTGTGGTAAATCAGGAATTTCAAAGGTCCTACAGGCTAGATTTTTAGTAACTCTTATTAGCTATGTTTATACAAATTGCAATTAGCTTTCTCCTGTTATTGTATTGCTGTTACACTATTAACTAAAATTTCTATGTTGCCTAAAATATAACACAAATTTGGCAGAGTTCAAGAAACATTTGGACAATGCTCTTGGATGCATGGTGTGACTCTTGGGGACAGTGCAGGACCAGGAGCTGAATTCAATTATCCTTGTGAGACTCTTTCAACTCAGCATATTCTGTGATTATACAAAGTATGCCACTTGCATAAGTGAATATGCTTTTTCAGCTGTCCTGCATAGGAATTTATTCTAAAATCTGAAGGCTAAACTGGACGCCCTGTGAGTGTGTATTAGCAATTTAGTTTGGATCAGAAATGTGCTTTTGAATCTTTCAGTTGTCTCTACTTATCCTATTTAACTTCTCACTGCTGTATCCTTAGTGAGAGCGCATTTTGGGCTTGTCTCTGACAATGTCAAAAGGAAATGAACTCAGTGTGCTAACAGGCCTTGAATCCATTCAGCCAGAGCACAGCTACTTTACATTAGTTCATATAATCTCTAAATATGTAACTCAAGAAAAAACTCATTCTGAGGATGAAAATCACCATTAACACTGAAAGAACTCAGGATGCTAATGAGTAATGGACCTCATCAACCCTCTATTTTTATGAAATCTTTCTTTAATATTAGGCATTTTTCGTATTATGAGTGTTAACTGTCTAGTAATTGTTAGTAATTGTTAGGCTTTTAAAGCATTGGTTGAGGTAAATAAAAACTACTGGTTCTGTATATAGGTATAATTCCTTTTGTTCATGGATATTGAGTTGGATATATTGTATATTGAACATATTGGATATATGCTCAAGATATTGAGTGTAACACTTCTCAGGAGAATAGACCAACCTCATTTTATCAACTGCCTAGGAAAACAGGTGGAAAAAGTAAAAGAAGGGGGAAAGGAAGGAGAAGGACTTGAGAGACAGCAGTTTAGAGCATATGACCAACAAGAAGGGATCTTAAAGCCAGAAGGTGGGTGTTATTAGTTCAGCCAACAGTTCAGTTAATGGTTTGGTGCTGCCAAAAGTGTGGAGGTGGTTATTGGAGTAGAAAGATAATTTTTTTATGGTTAATGAAAATAGAAGGTCCCTGAAAGCAGAATGTAATAGCGGTGTAGTGAACACATTTAGCAGGTGGAAGCCAAGCTGTGTTTCAGAGGATATCACAGGAGGATTGACCACGCATTGCAGTTTTGAGGTTCAGGTTGGACATTAGGGAAAAACTGCAATACAACTAAGAGGGCACTTAAACACTGGAATGAGTTGTGAAATTTCATTGAAATTTTTCAAGACTTAGCCAGACAAAGCCATAACTAAGCTCATCTGATGTTTTCTGTAGTTGCACCTAGAGCAGGAAGATGGACAAGATGACCTCCTTAGGTCTTGTAAAACTTCATTTCATTTCATTACATGAAATGATGATAAAAGCTTTTTTTTTTTTTTTGCACACACAATAAATGGCTGCAGAAATTTAGAAAAGACATATTACTCAGGCATTTTACATTTACATCACCTTTCCAATATGTCCTGGTTTTGGCAGAACGGAGTTAATTTTCTTCCTAGTAGCTGATGTGTTTTGTATTTAGTATGAGAATAATGTTGATAACACACTGATGTTTCAGTTGTTGCCAAGTAGTGGCTATACCAAGTCAAAAATTTTTTAGCTTCTGCTCTGCCAGCAAGAACGCTGGAAGGGCAGAAGTTGTGAGGGACACATCCAGGACAGATGACTCAAACTGGCCAAAGGGATATTCTATACCACATGATGTCATGCTCAGTGTATATAAACTGAGGGGAAAGCTGGCTTCGTGCATCTGCTTGTGAAGTGTCTAGCCATCGGTCAGTGGGAGGTGAGCGTTGTGCATCACTTGTTTTCTATAATTCTTTCATCATTATTGTTATCATTAACATTGTTGTTATTTTCTTCCTTTTGTGTCCCATTAAATTGTCTTCATCTCAACCCAGAGAGCTTTCTCACTTCTATTCTTCTGATTCTCTGCCCCATCCCACTTGGGGAGGAGCGAGTGAGTAAGCAAGTGGCTGTGTGGTGCTTAGTTGCTGTCTGGGGTTAAATAAAAATACAACAGTAAGTTGCAGAGCTAGATACAGACATATTACAAATCTTTGGAAGTGTGTTATTATCTTGGATAGCTCGGATAGTAAAAAGTAGAGTTGGAGAAATTAGATTGTGTGGTTCTGGATTTCTATACTTTCAGGTTACGTACGTGACAGTAAGAAAAAAGAAAATAAGGGAATATGAGTCACTGTCTTGGGAGATAACACTTATGAGATTAGAAGAACTGATCATTGGAGATATTGAAGGAGGGAATATGAACCCAAGAAAATAATTTATTGACCACAAAGTTCCTTTATCCAGAGGAATAAAACAAATGAGTCAATATATCAAAGAAAGAGCAGATGAAGAAAAAGGAGGATGCAAGAAGTTAACCAAATAAACTGCTCAGAGCATGAGATGCCTGTTTGGTTCCAGCCCTTCAGATTTTTTATCACTGCTGAGAAATAACTGTAAATCCTAATATGCAAGGAATAAACACCTTGAATTTTTAATGACTAATAAGTGGCATCATTTGTAGATCGTCCCTTTCTGAGATACAGCAGGTTTTCAAGTGCTTGTTTGTAGGACTAAGTGCAGAAAATAGTATTGCCTATTTTTTCATTTTATAATGAAGATCTTAGTCTGGTGGAAGAAAGCTAATGCAGCTGGAGGCTCTTTATGCAATATCTTCAAGACTTGCCTCTTCATAAAATTTTTCAGTATACTTTCTTACAAAGGAAATTCTTACTCTACACTTAACACCAATAAAAATCAGAAGACTGTATTTGTTGGTATGCCTGATTTAATTCACAGTATTTTCCATCTTCATTTATTCCAGCTCATTTTCTTATTTCTTCCATATTCCCTTCTTGAGTCATACACAGTGAAGTCTGTTTGACTTTCTATGTGGTTTTAACATATGCTTCAGTTTTACAGACTGTTGATGTGTTAGTGGATGTTGACACAAATTTGAAAATAGTTGGAAAAGAAAAATCTAAGTGAAATGGAATTTTCAGATTAGCTTGGTTAAGAAGAGTCTATGGGTTATTTTTTTTTAATGAATCCTGGACCTCTTAACATAGAAGTAATTTAAATATCATCCTAATGATCTTCATTTGGTTTGTTGCTCTAAAGCAAACTGTGCTTACTGGAAAGATCTTCATTAAAGCCATATGTTCTTTTCTTTTGAACTGCAGCTCACCACAGCCACCTTGGATGGCAAACTCCGATTGTTTCTACCCTGATACTCGCCAGCCTGTGGACCTTCGGCCGTGGTACTCTGAGAATAATGACTTGCTGAGAGAAAGGAGACTGGTAACTGGCCAGAAGCAAGTGGCATAATATTCCCTTTAAAATGACAGGTTTCTTATGATTTTATTTTCAGGAAGTTCCTCAAGCTGTTATCAAAGTTTTTCTGTTGAACAGGCTGTTATCTTTATTGCAAAAATAAGGGTGAAAGATCACGGAAAGGAGGAGACTACTCATTCTGACTCTGTTCTAGCAAATCACCACAGAAGTGGCTTTCAAAGTCTTCTTGGGTTCTTATAGTTAGGTGCATTCTGTAGTGCTTTGCTAGATGAGGACCACTTTAGTCTAGACTGAAAATGCAAGTAAAATAAAGTGTGTTCCATTTTTAATGCTAGATCTGTTTGGGACAATTTTTTTAATTAATCTGAAAGAAAAGAATTGCATGTCTTTCTGAAATGCCATTAGAGTCCTTTTGTTATACTTCTTTGGGGCTACTGGAAACAGCATGAAGGTTGTTTGAAGGCAGAATATTACTGGTTTACTATTTATACTACATTCTGTAAATTTCTTAGGGAATATATGATAAATGTCTTCTTTTTAAAATAAACTATTTCTGTCTTTTAAATAACTGTTAAATATTTTCAAAAATGTTAAAATAATATGAAAATAAAATTATCAGAAAAAAATTCATTTCTTGTATTCTTCCTAGGTTATTTGTCTTGCTCTTAGAAAAGACTTTTTAGACAACCTTTTGTTTTTAGGCTAGACATTCTCACTCTTCATTGACTTTAGCTAAGAGTAGTGAGCATGTATGTGAGTGGTGAAAGGAGATGGAGTTTTTCTTTTCCTTTCAAAATTCTGCTGCCTTTTCAAAGTTAAATTTACCAGAACAGAATTTATTAATCAGATTACTTTAAAAAAAAGGAGTTATCATCCCCACTTTAACACCAATCAATAAAGCCAGATCACTTTCAGTATTGTAAAGTATGTTTTATTTAATAAATGTCCTTAATTTATGCATGTAATATTTAGTATAAGTAGATCAGGTTATTTCTATAAGTTGTTTAGTTTTCATTAAACATTCTTTTGTAAAGGACTTAGTAGGTTTTTGCTGAGCAAAATCATACACTGGTAAGATTCACTGTATCATATTCAGGTATTCTCTAGAACACAGTGGTCTCATCAATGACTATAGGAGTGTAGTGCAGCCAGATCATACTCATCAGAACTCTGAATATCAGAATCAGGTTTTGTATGATCAAAGCAAATATGGAATAACCCACTTCAATACTTTTAAATACTTTTCCAGTTCAAAATCAGATTAATGAAGAACTCATACTCTGTGTTGTAGCTAAATTTTGGTATGCTACACTCAAAATTATCAGCAAAATTAAATTTTTAATTTCCACCACAGGAATCCTCAGGATGATATTCCTCAAGCTGAATTTAGCTAATATTCTCATCTGTGTGCTCTAAATTCCACATCAAGAGTCACTATCAAATACAGAACTTAAGTGCATTTGCAAGTATTTCTGAGCCATGAGTTGCAACCTAGTAGTGACTGACTTTACAGGGAGGTTGAAACATCTGCTGAAGAGGTGTGAACTGTAATTACTACTTTTTTTTTAAAAAAAAGTTCCACATTTTTATGCCAGAAGAGTAATATTCTCAGGCTTAAGGCAGAGAGCACACTTAGAAAAACTATGAATTCTTGCTGCGAGCATGGAGGTTGTCACAATCCCCACTGGACTGAAAGAAAAGAGAAATACTTCAAATTTCTAGGTCTCTTACCTTCTAGAACTCGGTTATTACCCAGTCAGACAGTGTATATCCCCAAAACCCCTCCTAATCCTGAGCTAGTTTGATCTCTGAAGGAGGAACACTTCTTCCAAACATAATGTATTTTCTCTCTTTCCTTAAAGTGAGACTGAGCTGTATGCCTCTTTCTGGTTACTTTTATCAAGGACTTTTTCTGGATAGAAAAGTTCTTTGGGGCATTTTGGCCATGACCAACAGCATCATCAATCCATGCTGAATAGAGACATTCATCTGTTCAGCCCTTGCAGATGTGAAGCTCTTCCATAACCCAAGAATGTGTAAACCCCTTTTTCCCTCAGGGGAGAGAGAGAATCTGCCCTACCACACAGGCACTAGAACTTTTCAAATGGAAATTCACTATAATTTTTTTCCATCTTAAGAAAAAAAAAATCCCCCCTGGACTCCTCATAAATGCTTGAATGCTTGTGGTTTTGAGAATGGAAAACTTTAGCTGACACACTTCAAGTTTGGCAAAGTTAAGTGCTTGAAAGAAGATTTTCTAATGGCAAAGAGGAGGAAAAAACTGTTGTGGATGGTGTTACCATCTTATAATATTACATTTAGAATTTTCATAATCACTAGAATTTTCAGAATCATAATCCTTCTGAGATCTCTTTGACAGAGGGACACAGGAGGGCGTACTTAATAACTAAAGAGTCGAAGTCATAAGGGTGTATCCAGAGAAGGAGCATCTATACCTTTGTGTTTTTAACAGGCAAACCTGACAGTTTATATGCTCGTTTCTGTTCTAAGGACAAAGCTATTTGAAATTAGAAAGTCTCAAAAGCAGATAGGAAAGATTCCTGGTTAGCTAAGGTGGATAGCATGTTTCATCTAAAGAAATTTACACAAACAGATGCAAGTGTAAAAAATTAAGAGGTCATTTTAAGGAATTTTGAGTATGCTTTCAGACTGCTTTTAGGAAAAAAAAGTGATTATAATATAACTCCCAAATAGCTTAAGAAAATTAAAAGTCTTGCTTTGAAGGGATATGTAGCAATACGTGAGGAAAACAGCTAGCAGAAGAATAGTCTGGTTTCATAAAATATCTGCTCTGTCATCTGTCCTTGAATGTCCTATATGCTGGGGAGAGGAGCAGTGTTTTTATGACTTTGTGTGCTGTTATGTGGGGGACTTTCCCAGCTGAACATCTACCAAATGAATTCTTAAAATGGATTTGCGCAGCAGTTTTTTTTCCTCGTGCTTTAAAGGTCAGAAAGCACAGCAGGGTGGCCAGGACTCTTCCTTCAGAATACATCCTCCAGCAGATGCTGTAAAAAACTGTTTGGGATTAAGTGATTTGCAAAATATCAGCTACTACCCAGTTTTCTGTGTAGAATCAAATATATGGGCAAGATTGGGTTGGACTGTCAGGAGGAGGGGAAGAGCAAGCCCACAAACTCTGCCTTGTCTTGGCCTTTTCTATTTCATTAATTCATGATGAAAAAAGTGCTTTTTGGATGTATTCTCCAAGACTATATTGCTTTCCATTATACATGATGACTGTATTTAGATACAAAGTTATATAATCTTGGAATATCTGGAGGTAGTCAACAGCACTTATTCTTTTCTTTCTTCCATTATTTTTTCATTTAATCATACCAAATTATCTTTTCAGAACTGTGTTGTGGCTTTATTTTCCCTTTTAAAAAATGAATGGATCTATTTGTCTCGTGGTATTTTATTGCAGAATGAGAAAATAGCAATAAAAATACATAAAACTGTTTTAAAAAAAATTGGCACATGCCTAATCAATAAAAATGAAGTAGTAGGGAATTTCTGTTAAAATCTAATTTAGGATGCCTTGCTTCAATGCATGACTGGCAGTCCAAAAACATGGAGCAACAGAAACTAAAGACTAAACTAGGACCTTTCCTGAAATCCTTGCTTGTTTGAAAGTGAAATCTTTTTAAAGGACAACGAAAGACATTGTTCTGGGAGATACTGCTTTTTATCTTAATTTCTACGTTCATCTTCTACCCACCAGCATTTCCATGATCACTTAAGCCAAATTCTGCTCTTCAGAATTCCGCACTTCATTAAAGCTAGAGTAATTCTGCTTATTTTTGTGAACAAGGTGCTGCTAGGAGTGGACTGTCTCAGGCATTTTAAAAATTCTAAGAAGAAACAGTATACTTGTGTTAATAACAAATTTTTGGTAACAAAACGATATAGAGTCCAAAGGCTGCACACACCTGTGAAGGCCCTCAGAAGTCACTGATGTCCTATGTTTACTGGTTTATGTTAAATCTTTATGGTTGATGTGAGTATAGTGCCTTTAACTAAAAAAACCCACATTCATTCAAAAATTAGTGTTAAACTGAAGATCTTCCTTACATATATTTAAATGAAAACTGAATGTTGTTAAAGGAAGATACTGGGCGAAGCAGAGTAAATGATGTGGCATAAATTAGATTTATAGCTATGATTAATTGATTTAATAAAGCAATATACATTCCATTCCCAGATTAAGACCTTCCAGATTAGTTTTATGTTGTATCTTAAATGAAATGAACCACAATTAAATATTTCCACTGTCTTAGTTAATGTAAACAAATAAACTCACGTCTTCCCTTTTGTCCAAACAAGAGAGACTTTTTGATTTCTTTGGTTTAGTTTTGCTGGATGAAAATACATTCCAAATTACAAAGGTATTGTAAAATAATGTGACAATTATTGCTTGCTTCTGTCATCTAGTCACAGAAGACCTCCTGGGAAGTCATATCCAAAGACCAGCCCACCAGCCCAAAGCATTTACTTCTCAGTCATTCATGAAAGATATTTGTCTAAACTGCTCCTCAAAACCTCTGGTGACACAGATGTCACAGCCTCCCCCAGGGGGAAATCCCCTTGGTGCAATTTAAATCCATTATTTTCTGTCTTAATCCATTATGTACAGAGGATAATTCATTACCTTCTTGTTTTAGCAATGCTCTACATACTTGATAGTTGTTATCATGTCTCCCCTCAGACTTCTCTTTTCTACTTTAAACAAAGGCAGGTCACTCAATCTGTCTTCAAAGGTCATATTTTCTAGACCTCTGTTAATTTTTGCTGTTTTCTGAACTTCCTGTAGCCCTGTGTTCCTCTTTCTGGCAGTGCAGAGCTCTCAAAAGTTTACACCAGTACGTGCTGTGCCAGTGCTCTGTAGGGTGAAGGCATGGCTTGGTGCCTCTTAAATATGGCACTCATAATTTGGCATTCCACTGTGCTATTGAGTTTGTCCACAGATATGTGGCATTACTGACTCATGTCCATCCCCTAGGTTTGCTGGATCCTGTATTTCAGCTCATTTTTCCAACTGGCCACCATCACACTGCATTCTGATCCTGTGCTCCAAACTGCCTCCAGCCCTTCCATTATTACTACTATNTATTATTATTAATATTATTTTCTATTAATCAGATAAGTAACAATTCCAGAAGGTAGAGAAAGTGGGTTGCCTGCTGATTTGGCTTCTAGGTTATTTATTCACTGCCAGAGAAGGTATTATTTTTATTTCACTTGCTCTACACACCTCATACTCATGAGAGAAAATATTTAGTGGATAATTACCTGAAATTACTGCCCCCAGGGAAGGCAGGGCACTTCAGCCTTTACCGATGTTGCTGAGTACAACAAACTGTGTCATTGTTACTTTACTATTTCATGGTTCAAATTTCCTCTTCCTTCACTCATCCGGACTTTGTGTAGAGGCATTAGTCCTCTGCTATAAAAAACAGTCCTGCACATATTTATGTGCAGACATTTTAGTTTTATCTGAAGGCATGGGCTTTGAAACACTGTTGGTGTCACTCTCCTTTTAGGTTCAAGGAAGTTCATACAAATCACAAAATAGTTTGTGTTGAAGGGAATCTTTGAAAAGCACTGGCTGGCCCTCCTACCATGAGTAAGAGCATCTTCAACTATATCAGGTTTCTCAGAATCCCACACAGTTTTATCTTGGATGTTTCCAGGGTTGGCGCATTTATCACTTCTCTGGACAATCAGTTACAGTGTTCCTGCCATAAGAAAGGCAACTGATGCTTGGACCAGCTGCATTGGCCAAAATGACTTCATGATTGTTTTCCACTGAATCTCTCCAGTCATTTTCAAAGAGTGATTCCTCATTTGCACTGATAGAATTATGGTGAGTTAAATCTCTGACTTTACTTCCCTCCAAAGTCATTGTGGTGAGGTAGCATGAAATGTTTCTGCTTGGCTGTGTTGATTCAGCCTCAGTAAAATATCATCTTTTAGAAGGGATAGGAAAAGACCCCCAAACTATTATTATTCTGATCTTCAAGACAGCATTTTCTGATGTTTTATGCAGCTTCCGTGTAAAGGCTACATTGTGCCACTGCAGGAGCCTACTGGACCTACTGGAAGTTCCTGGCTGCTGTTTTTCTCATTAGCTGTGTCAAGGATAGGGAGCTTGGATATTATTGCATAATATGTCTCTGAGCAGTTGAATTAAGAGAAGAAAAGGATTATGCAATTTTCTTGAAGCCAGAGGAAAAATGAAAGCTATGTGAGGTAAGCAATTTCCCCATTGTTTTAGGTTCTTTGTGTGACAATTAATAGGAATAAAAGCAAAGGATAAAATTTAAACTGATTTTTCTGCACCTTGTTTTAATTTAAAAAAAGACAGGAATTCAAAGGTCTGAGTCTCATTAGCTTTAAAGTCCTAATACAACATTTTTTTAGTCTCTACATGAAAGAAGACTTCTAGTCATCTACCAGCATCACCCAGCATCTTTCTGCCTGGGACCTGTGATGTGGGCAATTACAGGGAGTAAACTTTGGTGCGACCAGATCTTCCTGATACATTCCATTATTTTAAGCCACAAGGAGACAGTAAATAAGAAAAGGCAGCTGTATCTTAAATACAGGCTCACATTAAGGGTTCACTGGAATATTGTTTGACTACTTCCCACTTGTCTGTGGGGTCTGTAAGGACAAACTTATCCTAGAGCCATCTTGTAACGTGAGCTGTGAAAAGTAACCACACGGAGTAATGTAATTGTGGTTCTGCTTCCATGCTGTTACTCAGAGATCTGCCAAAATGCCTGGATGAACCGCTTTTTACTTTCCCAGGGCAACACCTGCTCCTAAATTTACCATTTAAGCTCTCATTTTGGAAGAGAGAGATGTCTGTGTGTAGTTTACTCCCCCACAACACCCAGAAGTGTCCTGCTTTACCAGTTTGTAGACAGGGCTCACAGGCAGCTGCCAATCCCTGGGTAGAAAGCCTTGCCTCACCTCTGTGCATGCTGACTAGCCAATCCCAAAGCCAGGCCTTGGGGGAGGATGCTGGTTTCAGGTAATAACAATCCCAAAAAAAAGGAGACCAGAGGCTGAAGTTGTTCCTGGCCCAACGCCACACACTTGGCTAGGGTTGCATCAGGGGTGAACTTGACCTAATGAATATAAAACACACTCTCCCCAGTCACAGATAAAAAGACATCTTGAGGAAAGGAAATAATATCTGAAAAAATGAATGAAATGCCTTCAATCCTGTGTGAACCTGGGCTGTGGAAAACACAGTTGCAAGGAGCATTTTTTCCCCTCTCTAATTGAAACCATTGTGATCAGTGGTCTGACATAGTGGAAATTTCATTTTTCCCATTACTCCTTTTTGCTTCCACCCATGAAGTCATAATGGTGAATATATTCAAATGAAGCATGATGTGTAGCTATGGTCTTAAGTAAATGAAAATTACCTTTTTAGTTCACCCATCCAAAGACTTTTTCATTCACTCCATTTTTTGTTTGATTGTTTGCTTTTTTGATCTCAGGATAGTAAGCTGCACTGAAAGGAAACAAAATTGTGTAATAAGACAGTGGTAAAAAATAATTTCATGTTTCAGTCAGTAGACATACTGAAGTGTTTTTATTATTCTTCTCAAGAAATATTTATGTATTTGTACTTTCCAGATTCCCAGTTGATACCTTAATACAAATAATCTTTATCATCTCACTTTTAAGCACCTACTAAAATGGTTTGCATGCTAAGAAAAGGCAGAATAATCTAAGACCCAGTGATTAAAATAAAGACTGTAAGGATGACGTGAAAGCAACATGGTTTGGGTGGAGGAGACTGGAGATTGAAGACATTTTTTTTCCAAGTGTGGACAGCCACTAAGGATAATGCAGTTGCACACCCATTATATATGTCATAATATACACACACCATCCTCATCCTTCACAGTCTTTTGGCAGACAGACTGGAAAAACATTTTAAAGTTAATAAATGACAACGGTAACTAACACCTAGCAATATCCCTGTGAATTTCATATTCATTGTGTAGGTAATACATTACTTAAGAAGACACCTATAAAATATAATTAGGAAGGGAAATAACTTTCTCCCAAAGGGAAACCTGTAAGAAGGGTGAGGTTTCCTCCTGTAGTGGTTTTTCCAAACTCCTTTCTAGTAGGTTGCCAAATTATGTGAAAGATACAAGAGCTTCAATTCCCAACCTTCTCTAAGATTCCCTAGGAACTAAACTGCTTGTATTTTCTCTAAATGAAGCAGAAGAAATGATATTCAGAAAATAAACCTGGATAAGTGAATAATTTTCTCAAGGTCAAATGTTATCAAGGCCAAAAAACCAGAAAGGGTTTTTTGCTGATAATACTGAATCCAGGCTCATGAGACCCTGACATCAGGTAACCCACTGAAGAGTTTTCCCCATAAAACTGGCCTTTAGTGTAATAGAAATATTTCTATAAAAGGATAAACAAAATGAAATTAGTTGTTACAGCCTCTTCTTCCCTAGCCTAACTCCTTCACTGATATTTAGTTGGAAAAACCTCCTAACATAAAAGTCTGGATTCAAACACAGTGCCAGAAGAAAACATTCTGAGCTTTCCTGGGTCTCTTGATCCTTGACAAGCTAGATTCTTGTCTGCCTATGTTTTTTGCAATTTGCCATTCACTGCAAAGAGGACTCTTCTAGAATCCTTTATTTTGAGTAAAATAAAGATTCAAATGAAATACCTGAGGTTCTAAAATGTATAGTTGGAATTTTCTCATTAAGGAATAGAGTGCTGCAGAAATTCAAAGCTCCAGTCACATTTAGGTCCTGTTTCCCTCGCCCTTCCTTTGTGTGCACACTTCAGAGGGAGACTGAATATGTCTCTGACTCCCATCTGAAACTAAATTAACAAGCAGCCCCATCCGTGGTGCTGACAAAATGAGAATCTCTTCCCAGGAAAAGTTGTATTGTTAAAAGGGCTTTGTTCTAAATGAGGATAAAATGTCAAAGGGCAGACTTTGGGGTTTATTTCCCAACATGGGGGGATTTCCAGGAAATTCTACTTCATGAAAGAAGAAAAGAAGTTCTGCTCTCCTTGCTTCTCCTGTCTGGTTTTCAGGCAGACAGGCTGCCTGCCTCCACATCCTTGCTGTTCATAATAGAGGGAATGTAGGAAGATGGTTAGTTGACAAGACAGATACCTGGGCAGGGGATCCCCAAAGTCCTAGGTGAGGTCTAGGAGACAGTGAATGGCTACTCTTATTCCCAAGCAGTCCAAGGAACAGCAGAGCCTGGAAGTCTGAAAATCAAAATTACTGGATGGGCAAAGAGCTCACCATGGAGTCCACTGCTTGGCCCTGACTGGCCCTTATGGTCAGGGAGAAAAGCTTGGAGACCTGGTGAAGCTGCTTACTCACCTTGGAGTAGCCTTTGACACCTGAAAAAACCAAAGGCCTCCAGATCCCTGGCATCTACTTGGAGATACTGAGCAAAAAGAGAGAGGTGAAGACCTCAAACATGTCCTTTGTCAGGATTCATTCAGAGAAACCAGGAGCCCAAAGTATAGCTGGGCTGAAATGACAAAAACAGCAGCCAGTCCTCTTCCTTTTCTCCTGGGAAATTGTCTCCATGAAAAATTTCCACCAGAGCTAGTTAATCATTCTGTATCAGCAAACTCCAGAAATGTACAGGATTTGAAGGTGCTAGGAACTAGAGCACTCATTTGCTCTGACAGGATGTGTTTTCAAATCCAGCCTAAAAAAAGTCTTGCTACACCCCCCTCTCAGAGGATAAAAACCTACTGGTCCTTATGCAGTATCTAAAAAAGAAAAAAAAAAAAGAAAAAAGAAAAAAAAAAGAAATGTTAATTGCTTTTCTTTCCACTAGTGTTGTCTTAGATGATCTGAAATCCTGAATTTCCAGGCTGGGAATAAACTACACTCATCAGCTCATTCTCACTTCCAATGTGTATTTACAGAAGAACAAGGGATTTTGGTTTTTATATTATCATCCCATAAATCATTTTCTGTTAAATCACTTATCATTTTGATGAAGGTTTCAATTAGAAGATGAGGTTATGACTAGACTAACTGGCAAAATCCCAGTGAAAATAGTAAATTCAGGATGCATCCTAATGTACAGCAACTGCATGGGATCTCCAGGCTATGAGAAGTGTAATTTCTCAGTGAAACCCCCTGGACAGCTGCTAGACCTGGCAGACCACTTTATAGTCAAGTGGCTTAAATTCAATAGCAGAACCACAGCTTCAAATTGTATTGACTTGGTTTTGCCGAACAAAGCAGGAAGAGGGAGAAGCTTTCCCTGAGCCCAACTGCACTTTTAAAATCAATTGCTTGCAATTCAAAACCTGTCTCTTATGTTATTCCAGAATCCACTCCCTGTTTTCTCCCTGGAGACCTCAGAACACGAGGGATTCACAGGGTTTTCTCAGCCCATTGCCATGCTCCATGCAACAGAGAGCCAAAGTCTTTGGGAGAAGCTACCCATGGCACTGACACATTGCCCTGGTGGCCTGCAGGGTCTCTGCCTGCAATGTCAGCTGGGATAAGGCTTACAGATTTGTGGGACGGCTGTTGGATGTCCCAAGTCCTGATAAATCACGTGAGATTTGCCACAAAGTACAGTAAAGCACAATGGATCAGTGCTGCTGTCTGGAAATTCTTGTGTTGTTCCTTGCTGGAAGTGTGGCAATGCTCCCTCTGCTTGGGAGAGTATCTTGTTTCTCAAGCCTCTGTCCTCAAAAGCTGATGAGAAGAGAGCCTCCTAAATTTTTTTGCCATGACGTTCTTTGGGAAGATTTAAATATGAAATGCCAAAAAAGCAATGCATGCATGCAAAAAAAAAGTAACTTCCAGTTCCAAAAGTGGAGGGTGATAATGAAGTTCACGTAACATATGGGAAACAGTACTGCTCTGTTTAGCCACTTGGCTTGAAATGTAGACTCCATGGTGCTTGCTATGCAAACAATGCTCAGTTGATCCATCAAAACAAAATCATGGCCATATATAATACTAACGATTAAATGCTCATTCTCCAGGATCACATAACATATGGCTTTGTGCTAGAACGTACACAATCCCAAAGGACATTATGTGAATATAAAAGATTATTGACTCACGATGCCCCAGTTGTGTTCTCTGGCAACATCTCTTCAAGAGCACAGAGACACATACATAAATATGAGGACTCTAATGGGATTTTTTTTCCCTTCATCTTAAGGCATTACTGCCAGCTGTGTTTGGGATCTTTATTAGCAAAATTACACATATTGGTAACTTTGAACTCTGGGTTGCATTGATGATCTAAGAAGCCAGATAGAAGGATGAAATAATGAAATATTGCAGCAATATTGAAAACAAAATTTTTTTATCCCGTTTTTCATGATGCTTTTCTTCTGATATTTAATTCCTTCATAAGATAATAAATAAAGGGTGGGGCAAGAATAGCTTGCCTTGATTCATACAAATCCTCAGAAATACTGTTGGTATTAGACCTAGACTTTTCAAACCTGCATCCTCTTACTGTTTTGGCTTTTTCTCAAGGACATTTTTATTTCACTTTTCTTGGACTCTCCTCCTTCTTGCTACCTTTGTTTTATGTCATGCATGTCTCTTTTATAATTCCTGTTAGACCTGCTTGGCAACTAGGAAACCTTTTATTTGCTGAGCTGTGGAAGGCTTCTGATGGTCCCCACAGTTCTCCTTCTGTGCTTCCTCTTCCTTTGGCAGCTCTTCAGGGGTCTGGGCTCTGGCGCAGATGTGTGGGCTGTGCTGTTTTCCACCAGAGTGGAGGTGCACTGAGGTAGGAGTGATGTGGTTGCTACAGGAGTCCAGGCAGGTCCTCTGAGGTCCTTGGGGGCAGAGAAGGAGCAATATCTCTCCTGGATGGGAGTGATGGCAGCCAGGGTCTGACAAACAGGTTATTAGTAGTGCACAAAGGTACTGAAATATACCAAGAGGGAGCAGTTGTGCCAAGTCACTCCTCCTTCGAGGCAGGAGTCACTGCCTGGATGGCCATACCAGAGTCCTGTCTGAAGACCACTGCACCCAATACCTGGAGTCACCTTTCTCCTTCGCACTGCAGATTTGCCATCTCTCCAGGTGTATTTAACACCTGAAGTGCAGTGTGAAAACATGGCTGCATTTTTTCAAATCAAAGTTGGATTAGCAGGATTTGCACAATAATTTGTACACAGGTCTTGTCTCTGCTTTGTTAGTTGTTCATTCTGAAGTGTGTCTATCTAAATATAGGCATTCTAATAGGTCTTTTTTTCTTTTTTGCACTACTTGTGTGTGTAAATAAACATTATGCTTGAATATGTGAATGGTACAGATGACTTATAAAGTGCAGGTCTTTCATACAAACTAGTCCTTAGATCGGATGAAAAATCAAATTTCAGTAAATTTAATTCTTTTAGCAGATAATTGTTTCATCTTAGAGGTCTTCCTCTCTGATCTACATATGTATTTTAGCAGGAATAAATATGAACTAGATGAAGACCTGCCTCCATGTTAGTCTGTTGCTAACTGTACAGGAAAAAACATCAGTGTTAAAAATCCCAGAGTTTAAAAAAGCATTATTTTCATGCTCAACAGTTTCTGATTAAGACCTTATTTTTTTCAAATCTTGTTTTTATGCTCTAAATTTGTTCCTGTTAATCTGTGTAATCTGATGCTTTCACTTACCTGAATCAGAATGCCCTGGAGAATTATTTTAGTCCTTTACTTTCCCTCACTGTTGCAGTAAACTTCCCCCACAGAGGTGTAAGTGGAGGTACAGAGCTGTTTCATTTACACAACAAACCTGTAGTAGAGGCTGGGGGAGAATCTTGGATTCATTATTCTCCCTGCAGCCGACTCACGAGCTGCCTCATTTCAGAGCTATCTCAGCTGCAGGGCTGTGAGTTGGCCATGTCACTGGGAAAACAACTGTGATGGTTTGTCCAGGAATTAAAAATCCCAAGCTCCACAGCTGTTGATATTTTGCTTTCTGAGCCAGATTTAGGCAACATATCAGTAGTTCATAAAGAAAATCTTTTATCTTTCCTGCCTCTGTTCAGCTAAAGCTGTAAACAGGACACGTTGTGTAATTTTTCTAAGCTGAGCTTGGCTGAGCGTGGCTGCAGCTGTTAATCAAACTGAGTAAAGGTAAACATCTGATTATCTAAAAAGTATGGAAAGGTATGCTTTGTTCTCAGTTGAAATCAGTCATGCTGACCAACCAGAACATTGCAATATGTCTTCTGGGCTATCATCTGAATTAAGAGCTCTCAGATAGAAATCCAGCTCAGAGTTTTGGCTCTGACAGTAAAAGCAAGGCTGCAGGTGAGGCAGTGGATCAACTTGCTCAGAACTTTCCAGCTCACTGGGTAAAATCTCATTTCAGGGTAAAATGTTCTATTCCTAAGACAGAAAGCTGTGTATGAAGTGCAGACATCTAGCTGGCAGGCTGCAGAGATGTGCTGGCCAGGTCAGAGATTTATACTAGCCTGCACCATGAATAGGTCACTGGCAACCTGTGGAAACAAAGCAGGTTGTACTACAAAGTAAAGGAGCTGCTTCCAGGTCCTGAGGAGAGGGCTTATGTTTGCCAAAACATTCAGAAGTATCATAAACAGCCAAATGGGGACAGACATAAGTTCTTTATCTGAGATGTTTCATCTAGTCTGCCAAGGCCTTAGCTCCTGAAACAAAGAAACTCTGTCTTTGCTCATGCAGAGCATCTACAGCCAAAAGCTAGAGGTGACTGACTGTGTCCTGTCAAACTGCTGTCTGTGCCTACCAGGTCCCTCCCAGAGCCACATTCCTGGCACAGGCTCAGAGTGAGGGCAAGCCTAAGAGAAAGGAAGGGGCCATTGGCATACAGAGGTGATGGAGGGGGTAAAGGCGTCATCCCACTGGTCTCCAGGTGCTGCTTTCTTAGAAGAAAGGCCAATTCTGCTTGGGACATGCAAGAACAGGAGTGGGAATTGAGAGCAGAAATCCAAGGGGACCCGAAGAGGGGGGAAAAGTGCCAAGGAAGACAGAGAAACTTTGGTCTTTTCCAATGCTTAGGACAGGCAGCTGTGGGTGGAGCAGGGTCTGTGAGGACATAAGACTTCCCAGAGAGCTAAATGAGATCTGTGAAGGCACACTTCGGGCTTTGTTTGGCCCCTGTATTAAATTAAAGAGACCTGCACAGATTGGCTTCTTAATTCAGAGGTTGAATTTTGCAGGTCATTGGTCACACCCAAGTTTCCTGAAGGGATAAGCATTAAGGACAACTTGTTTTGGGGCTAAAAAAAGATGGCATCAATTTTCTTCATAGCTGAGTGAGGCCATTCCAGGCTCAAATGGAGATACTCAAGGGAAAATGCAGCAAGGATCCAGTTATTACAAGAGAGATTCTTTACTGTGGTAATCACCACCCTCACCATTCAGCTTTGCAAATGATGTTCTGAATTACAGCAGCTTACAGTGTGAATAATTTCCCCCCATCTTTTATCACTTTTTCATCATGATTATTATTTTGTCTCCGTTGGTTTCCTCCCTGCATTTTTAAGTGCTTCCAGACAAGCTGGTTGCCCAGCACCCTCGGCTCACATGTTGAATCCCCTTGGAGCAGCTGGCTGTTTCCTTACAGGGATATGGTGCTGGTTAGTGGATTTCTCTATAACAGGCATTTGAGAGGATTCCCTCCTCTTTGGAATTTGTCTTTCCATTCTGAAACATCTTTCCTCTTTCTCCCTATGGTGACAGTCAGTTGAAAATGCATGCCTGCTTTCAGAAATAGGTTGGGTTTTATTTCTTTCCTTTAGTGACTGAAGGCATATGCAGATCTCACAAGCCAAGTCCTGTATGGAGCAACATCTTTCAAGTTAACAAAATAATACTGATAAAAATTATGATTTTTAGATGTGTGAGTTATGAATCAAGTTTTATTTAATAGATGCTCTTGGATGAGCCATAATATATAAACCACCAGTTTAGACTTAAAAGCCAGAATGATGTTGCTAAAAATCTTATGTTGCATTTAAAAAGAATAAAGGAAAACATAAACAAAATAAGTAGACCGGGATTCTGATCCTCAGAGCCATTATCTCCTATCAATATTAGACTTAAGAATTTCAGAGCTTAAAAGAAATCCCCCTTTCTATAAAGCCCTCAAGAAAAATAGGTCAGTCAGGCAATTACAAGAGCTGCAGTCGGTGAACAGCTCACATTAAACATATATCTCATCTGGGCCATGACGAAGACTTGTACAGTTATGTACAAAAAAGCTTCAATGTTTGCAGAGCAAGAAGTAAAAATGCAACTTTTCCATCCTGAACCCCTTAACTTTGAACAGGAAAAGGTACCCTTAACATCATGAAAACAATGGAACATTCTCTACGAGGTGGTTAAGTCCTGTCCACAGGTCCCCTAAGGAGATTGTTGAACTCAATGTTGCAGAGCAGGAGGGTATTTTCAGAAATGAGATGTAGTCCCTGAAGAGATTTGTGTTGACTACATGACTTACTTGCCCTGTGAGAAAAGAAAGGATGTTTAAACCCATGGTAGCAAATTTACAGAACCGATTAAATAGGAAAAATATGATCAACAGGAGTTGTAAGAGGAGAAAATAGAAAGAATTCAAGATATTTTTATTTGCATTCTTATTATTTGCATTCTTATACCACCAGACACAGTTAACTTCTGTCCTGAAATTCTATAGCTGAGAATATCTTTGTCCTTCTGATACTAATTTTAAATAAATCTTCGAAAACTGAGCACATTTCAGAAAACTGAAGTGTGCTAATGTTCTGCCAATATTTAAGAAAAGTACTACACTGTGTTCAGACAAACAAAATACTTGATCTGAATTAGGTATTGGGTAAAATAATAGTCAAATTGATACAGGTATCGAATGATGGTTAAAACCCCAAAGCTATAAATTCTGATACCATAATGCACAGAATGTTACTGTAAACAATTACATACATCTTTGATGCAGTTTCTAATGACCAATGAAAAAGATTTGCATGATGAAGTGTACTTAGAGTTTGTAAAGTAATTTGCTCAGTATGGCACGATACCAGAAGTTAGCACTGCAAGAAGGAACATATTTTAAATAGATTAAGGATTGTCTGTGAGATGAATCTCAAAAAACTCATTGAAAAAGTAATCATCACTGGAGAGTTACTATCACATTATTTATTTAAGAAGGCACTCTGCATTGAGCCATTGTTTGGCTGGCAATCTTCAGTGTATCCACAACATGGAGAAGAAAATATAAAATAGATAAAATCCGCCAGTGGATCCAAACTAGTGCAAAAATGAGAACACGGCAGCTGGAAAACACACAGTAGGCTTACAGCTAATGATTAACTTGCAGCAAGAAACTGAAACACAGCTGAGCTGACCTAGAAGTGTAGCAGTGATTTTGCTTTGAACTTGTCAGATACTGAAGATTCAATGCTGCTGTCAATCAGAAAAAGATGAATAAAAAATAGAAAACACAGGTAAAAAAGAATACCAGAAGCAATTGAAGAGATAGAGAAAATATTTATATGGCAGCATTTAAACTGCTTCAGTTGTTTAGATTATCAAAAAAAAAAAAGGGTCTTGGTTCCATTATTTGAATACCTTCATGTCTGGGGCAAAGCAAATGTTAAGTTTTTATTTAATCCATACAAGAAAAGATAACAAGGATCTGTAGTCATGTTTTTAGCAGTGCTCAAGGAAAACCATCAAGGGAAGTGGTGAGTTCTTCATCTTGTGCAGTCACCAAACAGCCTTTGACAGTACTGAGAATGAATGAAGTGACAAGAATGGGGAAAAAGGAGCTCCTCCACGACACAACCATGGGACTTGAATGCCTTTAAATCCAATCTAACCCAGTGTTGACAGGAAAGGTGCTTGGCCATATTGCTTCACTCAGATCCTTTTTAGGAAGCAGTCAGCGAACCCTGGAAAAACCTTAAGCAATGATCTCAAAGTTGTTCTTCATTTTTTGGTAAATTATAGTAAAAGTGGTAGATTGGTAACAAAGTTTCAAGCAAGAAACTTCATGTATGTTATGTCTGTTATGTCTTATGTCTGTTCCCCCATTCTTGCCTCCCCGGCTGTTGGTTTTCATTAACAGAATGCAGTTATATTTGAGAAGACAAGGATCTGGGTGCTGGTGACATCCATCACCAACATTTAACTCCATGTCTGCAGAATAATCCAGCACAGCGGATAAAACAGACAATGGAATTGTGAGCCATCTGCATCTACTCTAATCTTTTGGTCAGCTGGAAGAAGTTATAAGGACAATGGCATCTTCTGCAACTCTGCATGAGACCAGAAAAAGCTCTAGACTAGAAGCTCTAGTCCTTCCTTGCTCCCTTTCAACATTCCCATCTTGACTGGTGTATCTAAAAATGTTGATTTAGGTGTAGAGGTGGTTATTCCTTAAAGTGACAGAGTTGTGGGAATCAGTTAGAGGGTCAGAAACATGGAAAACATTTTGCTTGAATTGAATGCTAGCTAGAGTTTCAAACTCAGGAGGTGCCCTTGGGATGGGTATTTTGCAGTTGGCAGTCAATTGCCGCATAACTCCCCTCAATTTATTCCTAGAAGTAAATCAAGCAGCAGAGTATTTATTGAGTGTTGGGCAATTGCTGAATAAATGCTATTATTTTCTTTTAAACAGAAAGCCAGTTGCCAAAGTTGTGTCTGACAGCCAATTTAGACTTATGGGGAAATTGTAGGTCTGGAGTTTTCACCTGCACAAATAATGTTAATTGAATTTGGGAGATGAATGCTAATAGGAGTCCATTCTCATCACTATGGTTGTGGTTATATGGAAGGGTGAATTCATAAGGGATTCAGAACCCAGGGGAAGCTAGAAAAGATATGTATTTGGGATGGCAAATGTTTCAAGCCCCTTAGAGGAGGTTGTGCACAGATTTGATGGTGAGCTTGCTGACACCCTGGGAGGGTGCAGACCTGCTGTGAAGCCCTGGGTCTGGGATAGTTTTGTCTTGGTAAAAAGCCCCTTTGAATATTCAAGTGTGTGTTTTGGAGTTGCTGTGCAACATATCCCTCTGGTGTTGAGGAAATGCAAACCTAAATTTGGTGTTGCAATCCATGATGTCATGGGAACATTATATGGTGAGATGCATATCTGATTTGTGGTCCTCTTTTGAGCAGAGGCCATCATAGGAGGATGGTAAATTTTTGAATAGTCCTCATTCTGGGATTTAATTGAGTTACTTTGTTCATGGAGTCTGCCCCTTTTTCTTTTCTAGCATGGGTGAGTCACTAATGCCATCTGCCTTATTCTTTTATGTTGGGTACCTGAAAAGTAAATTTCACTTTTACAGCTTTCTTGACAACAGAAAAGGATCAGAGTTTTTAAAGCCACTTAAAACATATTTTCTTGAAGTGCTGTTATTTGAAAAAAACAAAATCTAAGTGTTAGCTGGCACTTTTTCCCCAGTTGTAACAATTTACAGGCTTTTCATGGGTTTTGGTCTCTGTGCAGCATGCCTACAGGGGCATTTTTGGTCAGTATTGGGAAAAAACACTGAGAACCAGACTGTACTTGCCACCTCCTGATGGCAGGGTTATTTTAAGAAACTGTTAAATACTAGGAACATGCTCCTGGTTTTAGTTGTTTCTGAGAAAAATGAAGCTTGTCCTTGAGGAATTTGTTCTGCTACTCAGAATCATGTTAGTGAAGACATGATTCACCCTTTTTCTGGCTGAGAATCTAGTCATTCTCCACAAAATGACCTCTGAGATGTGTATCAATAACCTCAGATCTCAGCAGGGCTTCACTTCTGTCCCATGGATGACACAGCACAGAGAGAACGTGAGTGGTCTGCCAGATCCCATGCTCCAGCATCAGGGAATGCTGCACATGGTTTACTTTTCCATGCAATAAATAAATAAATACACTTATTATGAACCACAGATTAGCTTACTGCCAATAAGGTGCACAGAGCATTTTAAGGCAGTGTGCTGTACCTGCAATTCACAGGGTCATTCCTGATGAAAAGAACAGGTCAAGACTAACCCTCTATCCTGCATTGTGTGCCAAAAACCAACAGTAAACAACTACTGCACTAACTCTTCACCATATTTTGAGCCCAATACTGAACTCTGTTCTCCATCTCCACATGAATTTCTGCTCTTTTTTCAATGTGGTGAGACAGTTGTCCAGGAGTACTGTGTTAAGTAATATCAGATTTATACCGGATGAAAAATGAGTGAGAATTGCACTATCAAGGGGGAGCTAAGTCCATACAGCAGAGGAGGAGTTAATTTCTGCCCAGAGCAAAGGTACTGAAATTGAAGTACACAAATTCATTTACTTTCTATAATTTCATAGCAAAAAATGAAGCCAGAGGTAATGCCATTTTGCCATAGATTCTCACTGAACTATGGCTCATTAGTTACTTTATGTTGCTTGGCAAGGTCTGTTTACATGTACAGAAATTCAGCTAATTCAATGAGTCCCTTCTCTCCTCACAGACATCTCAGTATTCCTGACTATCTGACCATGCCCTGTGGGTTTGCCATCTGTGTGCTGTACACAGAGCTGAGCACATTTGCTTATTTGAGGAGGAAAAAACCCTATGGAGATGCATTCCAGCTACACTGGCAATCATATTTCAGGCTATTTCAGGCCAGGCCTGAAAATATTTCACCGTGATTCACTCCACCTTTTCTATGTTTTTATGAGACCAGAGATCAGAATCATGGAACTCAGGTCCAGGATTGTTTGAAAGGCCACATTTGAAGAGTATGGTTGAAATCTCTTTTTGTCCAAGCCATGGCTCTTTCAAACCCTCTATTTTGACACAGGCTAAAATAACCTTTCCAAAACTTCTTCGTACATGCATCATTCCCAAGGTACTTTGCTGTCCCTGATCCCATGCACGTATTGCACCCTTGTGCTGGACAACAGCTGCTGAAGGACAGTGGGAGAGCACTTGATCATCAGGATTGAGCCTTGGAACACTTCCTGCATGCTTTGAAGGGCCAGCAGAGACTGTGGGATAGCTGACAGTCACATTGGGGTTGCTCATGAGCAGATTGGTATTTCCACTCTGGCAGGGACCAAGGGTGCCCTGGGATGAGGACTGCACCCCTGTGTTTGCTCTTTGAGGTATATTGACCTTGTGAGGTCCCAGTGACCCTTCCTTTAGCTGATTTAAAGTTAATTCAGCGCTGATAATATTTATATAATATTATAATATTATATAAATAATATAAATTATTATATAAATAATATTTAAATAATATTATTTATAACACATATTGTACACGTGTTACATGTTTGTTCACTTTTTTCATACAACCAACTCTTTATTAATACTGGAGGAAGGAACTAGCCACGGTATTTCACAACACATTCTGTGTACCGGCAGTGAAGTGGTGAATTTATGATAACAATATAAGCAGGCAGATAAATACAAATACCCAAACAAACATTTTCCTAATCTTTTGTGGCTTTCAGTTAACTTTGGGTTTGGTTTAGGGAGACTTACCTATGATCCCCAAATGGTTTTCCACTGTGTTTGCCTTCAGACTTGATAATTTCCCCTTTATTATGAGAACAAACCATTGAGACAAAAGCCATCCCAGGATCTGATCTTGCCCAAACCAGCAGTTGATATTATTTCCAGTGTATAGTTCAAAGTACACAAATCACCAGTTTAAAACTGTGGCTTAAAATTCCATTGCAGGCACACTAAATATTATGTTCACTTCACTCAAGATATATTTCCCTCAGCAGCACTGGAATATAGTCTTGACTTGGTCTCCCATTTCCATGAAAGTCTTTGTTTAAATCATTCCACAGTGAATTTTGTAGGCAAGGAGCCAAGTAAGCAAGTGAATGAATTGCTAGCAAATTTTTCACCACACTGAATGGTAAATAATCTCAACTTTATTCCCATTTTTACATCTTTACATGATTTTTATGCAAAATGGAAGGGCTGTTTAGAATGTCTCATCTTCAGCTATGCTCTCTGTACAGACACACATGCTCATTTCCAGGACTTCAAGTCAATGTTTCAGCCAGTGAAACTTCAGGTAGGCACAACTTTTCATCTTAGGCAAAAACACTGCGATGTGCTACTGGACTAATACTTAATACATGCAAATTCTACTCACAAACCCACAGGTGTTTTTTTTCACCTGAAACATTCAGGATCCCCATTCAGGGCTCCCTCAGATTTCAAGGATGGTGAAAATGCAGCTGCTGTTAAGACATACTAGACTCTCCTCAGCAGAAAGTCTCTCTCTCTTGGCACCAGAACACCCATCTCCCTCTCACCTTGCAAGCATTTGAAACACTATAGATTTGCCTTCTCACCTCGACTAAAATAACAAATTGGAAATCAATCTGGAACAATAAATTTTTCCCCTTTTCTACACAGAAAATTTCTGCACATACAGGAATGAGGCAAAGACATGAAGTAAAAGTAAGCAACTGGGAAATTAATTAATTGACTTCCTGAGATAAACAACAAAGCTTTGAAAGAAATCAAACCAGCCCATTTAACAGGAATGAATAACATGAACAAACTCAACTAAAACCCCAACAATAACAGCAGCATCTTTCACAGATTCTAGGCAAGCTAAGTTCAAGCCAGCAAAATACTTTCCAGTTTATAAAAGTTTTAAAAACTGCCAGGGGATATGTCCTGGCCCTCACAGCAACGGAGCAAGAATGAGGTCCAGCAAATCACATGGAAAAAGCATAAGGGGAGCAGATTTTCCAGGCGTTAATTCAGTGCAAAAGGGGGTCTCCCTTCCAATATTACAGAGCACTCATGTGTTAGTGGTCTCCTTTCTCACATCACTGAGCCCTGTTGGATGGATTGCAGGGGGTCTCTTTCCAAATATCCCTAAGTCCAAAGAAAAGGAAAGTTCTTTTCTAGTATCAATCAATTATTAGAAAATGGATATATGGAAGGTCACAGATTTTGCTGTAGAGGTTTTTTTTTTTTTCTGGAGGAGAAGGCAGGAATAGCTATAAGGACTTTGGCACATGGTCCTTATGGAAAAAAATATGGTAGATTTTAATAGAGTGATAGTCTTCCTACAGAATTCAAAAGTCAATTTGTATAATTGTATAGGAGAGATGTTGGATAAAATTTCTATTGCACTTTTTGGACTTCACTCATTACATTCCAAAGGATTTTTCCATAAGTGAATAAAGCTGAATATACTGCACTGAATGCCTCTACATTTCACCTACTGAAATACCTCTGAGTGAGCTTTACAAATGCAGAGGGTCTTCAAAAGTCTGCAGGTACTACAATGTGCATTCACTTTTATATGTTTCCATGATGTTGATGTGTTAGTTCTTGTACAGTTTTCCTGTAACACATTTTCATGATCCTTTAATTTGAAAAACCAAAACAAATCGGCAAATCAGATAATAATAATAATAATAATAATAACAACAACAATAATAATAATAATAATAATAAAATCCTATGCTTTTTCTGGTTTTGTGTTGTTAGAGAGAGGTGGGTAGTGTTTTTGGCTCTCTTATGGGGACAACACAAACAACATGATCAGTTTGTGTAGATTGTCACAAGGTTACTTGGTATAAGAAATGCAATTTAAGCTTATAGAAAAACCTCTGCAAATGTTCATATCAGTCTCTC
Organism: Cyanoderma ruficeps; assembly: GCA_008694505.1. Classification (NCBI taxonomy): domain Eukaryota; kingdom Metazoa; phylum Chordata; class Aves; order Passeriformes; family Timaliidae; genus Cyanoderma; species Cyanoderma ruficeps. The sequence continues at coordinate 28,606,426 of VZDJ01007749.1, read as the reverse complement.
ATATTACTTTTCTTGGACTTCCTATTCACTCTGCACCAAATCTTCTGCTATTTCCCTCCACTCTGCTCAAAGGGAGTGTGTGGGGCACCCAGGCTGGGTCTAGAGAGTTAAATTTAACAGTTTCGTGCCCTAAAATAGATGTTGAGCACCTAATTATACTGATGGCTCTCAAAATCATCTTGGGAGTTTTTCAAACAGAGATAGATGGCTAAAACCAGTGAAATGAATTATTCTGGGAAGATATCTAGCAGTCTCCATTGCCTGTGGGAGTTTTATGGATAAGTAAACAATTTAGCTTGGATATCTGTGGTTTTGAGGCGCAATGATATGCGGGCTGAACCCAACCCTAAGCAGACACAAATGCACTGGACATGGTCACCAGTTCTAGAGGATTCCTCAGCAGGAATTCTCTCTAGAAAAGAACTGCTTTTCTCAGCATCTAAGAAAGCATTTTTCTCATAAATAATGTGATTTTAAAGCTGAGAACACCTTAACTCACTTTGGATGTGCCTTACAGTAAGAAATAACCCAAATGTCTAGCTCAAACTTTCCTAGCTGTCTTAACAAAGTAAATGACCAAGTTAACATTTTTATTGTCTCCCATTGTTCCAGTATTTCCTTCTTCATCTTTCAGCTACTCAGAAATTTATAACAAATCCTTCTGTTCACCACTGTGTTACAGATAATGCTTTTTTAACTTCAGGCTTTCAGCTGTGCAGCTCCAATCCAGCAATCAGCTGCTGAGCACTACTGTGGTCAAGTGTGTTTATTTTCTAGGCCATGAACAAGATAGGATATACTTCACAGTACAGAACCTGTGGATGTTTACATCCTAACCCTTCCTGGGTCATAGAGCCCTTCCTATATTTGTTTGCTTTGGTTTTGTAAGAGCTGGAAGAACAAAAGGCAAATTTTAAGTTTCCTACATCGTCAAATCTCCCATTTGCAAAGCATAATGAAATCTGTCAAAATAATGTCAAAAGAGAATAATAAAAAAATAAAGTGAAATATCCAAGCTTTGGCTTATTTCTCTAGATACCTCAGTCTCCCTGACAAATCATATGCACCAGGAATGTTCAGCTGCATCTTCTGCAAGGGGAATTTGGGAGGAGGAGGGGCGGGTATGTTTGTGCTATTCCTTGAAGAGTAAGGCATTATGGCTATTGCTGTTGGCTGATCCTTCAGAGCACACAAGCACGGGTTATGCGATGAAAAGCATCCTGGACATCTAAAATCAAAAAGACCTCATAATATTATCAGGACACAAATCAGATTCAGCTAAAGAAATTCAGGAAGAAACCATGGGTTGGTTTTAGTTCAATGTGGGATGTAACTTCTTTTGTTTGTTCATCTTTGCTAAAAGTACAAATAGCAGTATGTGCTTTCCAGGAAAATAGCAAATCTGGAAGTTTCTGCCCCTTGAAACTTCCACCTTGGCCAGTGTGAGTGTAGCTGGTACAGAAAACCACTAGGGAACATGCCAAAGGCTCAGAGACCTGCATGAGGTTATTTATGTGCAACAAATTACTGAATAGGTTAGGCCAGTCTCAGGAGGAATATATTGATCATATTTTCCTTCTTAATTAATTTGGGATGAACATTTTTCATCTGTATTTGGAGTCTGTTTTACAACTGAAGAAAGCATTTGAAGACCCAGAAGTTGCACAGAAGTTTAGTGCCTTCTGCCAAATGCAGTAGTATAGTGCTTCCTTTTTTGCTAATTGTCCAAAATTTTTTTTTTTGCTAATTGTCCAAATTGGCCACATTAAAAAAAAGTTGCCCTTTTTACTCTTTATCATTTTACATTTCTGAAATGAGCACTGCACAGATTTCTTTCATATTGCCCAATTCCATTCTAATATCTTTGAATCCACAGTTTACTGAAAAATTAATCAAAAATATTTTTTTTATCAGTAGAAGAAATATTTTCTAAAATAAGAAATGGAAAAGCACTTGTAAACCTCCAAGAGAATTTGTACAAAATGATCAGGTTGTATGTGCATATGGTTGGAGGGTAATTTCCTATTGTTTCCCACTGAAAACCTGATTTTTACTGCTCAATCATCTCTGTAGTGTAGTTAATTTAATGAGACCATACAATGGTCAGTGCTGTGGAGGGGCAAGATTTCACGATTGGAAGGTACAAAGTTGAATGCTCAGCTTACCTTTATTTGAACCATCCAAACGACTGGAGTTTGCAGGAATGTGTTGGAAATCTTGTGAGAAGACCATTTCAGGAGTGATTTATGATGTTTCATTTTTCCAGTCAAGATGGGGAAAACCCATTTCAAGATTAGTTAGAACCCCGGGTGAGTGGATCTTGATCAACCCAAATAATGAACTATGTGGTACATGGCTTCTCCTTTGCACCAACCACAAGTCCCATGTTTGTATCTGGTTTTATTTCATGCAGGAAAAATATATTACCTGCCAAGTAGAAGGGTCCTGAAGGACTGCTTCTGCAGTTCTGGAACCACATCAAGTGCCAGAGGTGGCCTCTTCTTGCATTGAGTACATGTGTACAATGAAGATTTCTACTTTTTGCTGTGGAGAAAACAAGAAAAGTGGAAACTGATCAGCTTGCAAGCCTGTCTCTGGGACTTTTGCTAGAAAGCAAGAGTTATTTCTAGTCCAGATTTTGTGGGCTTAAGGTCTGCTGTTGTAAAAACTATGGACTTGTGCTATCTCTATTCTCTCCTCAGAAGAGGGATACCTGATCTGTGGCTCTGTATAAGCTGTAATAAAAATAAATCCAGGGGGTCTGGGGTGATAACTTTCCTCCACCAGGAAACACTCTGTGGAAGTGGAAATAGAGCTGAACTCAGAAGAAAGACCCCTAGAACTAGGAGCTGCATCTGAATTGGAATTACTTGTACAGGGCAGATGGATGTGTATATCTTTGTGGTGTGTATCCTCACTCTGCAGACTTTAGGATTCACCACAGGAATCCTAAAGGATTTTCACCGGAAGTGGAAAAGTTCACATTTTCACTTCCTGTGAAAATCCTTTTCACTTCACAGGAAGTGAAAAAGTATGTTGTAATGACGCAAATGCAGCTGCTGCAGCTCAAGGAGAATTGAAACAAAGAAAGTGGTGTTGAGAAATCTTTATGACACTGAACAGTGCTGTTACCTTGGACAGCCTACATTGCTTGCTGTACAGAGGCACAGTGAACAATCCCCACTCTCAGCAATGGCTTAAGAAATTCCCCCACAGAATCACAAGAGGCACAGACACCTCAGTCATGCAATGCCTGCAATGATGATGTGCAACAGATGCAACTGCCCTCAAAACTCCAGCCTCGCCTCCTAAAAGTGGGAGGTGTCTTCTATTTTAGATGGGGGGATGTAGTCAGGCATGTCCCCTCCTACCTTACCTTGGCAATGGGACTGAAAACAGAAGGACTTAATTCCCAAGGCTAGACTGAGTGTTCAATCTTGTCCTGGTTGGCTTTGCAACAGGATGTTTGGGAAACACATATTTCATCTTCTGCAGGAAATCCACTGTCCAGGTGCAAGTTCCAGCCTGTGAGAGGGTGGGAACAACGGGCAAGCCTTGCCATGAACTTTGTGGGAGGCACAGGCACAGCCAGACACACTGTGCTGCTGCTGACAGCCTTGACACAAAACAAGGCTGGCTGTGCTCTTCCGAGAGGAGCTAACAAGGGCAGCATTTTCTTGGTGTCATACGGTGTAAACATGTTACACGCTGTTTATTTTCTTTCAGAGTAGGAATGGAGAAAGCAGCGATATTGACTTCTTTTCCGCCTCTTTCAAAATTTAGGACACATCAGACAGAGAGTTAAGACCAAGTTGGGTCAGCGGCTGAGACCAGTCAATGAAGTTTTAATAGAAAAGTTTTTTAATCAGGAAAGACTGACTCATTCACAAAAATTGCTATGATATCTTTTTAGTCACTCTAACTTCATACTGTAAATTTCCAATTAAAAACAATGCTGATCATTAAGCAAATAACTCATGTACATGTGCATTTTGTGGCATAAAGTAATTTACAGCCTATGAACTGGTGTCAGATCTATTTAAAAACATGTGCAGAGGATGTTCTAACTGCTCATTTCTGTTCGTGTGTCAGCCTTTAGTTCTTTACCTATAAATGTACCCAAACATTATTTTATGCTCACATGTTTTTAGCATAAACTTGCAGGCTTAAATTTTGAACTGCAGGCAGATTGCAATGTGAATGTTTCATTGGTTTTTTTTTTTATTAAAACCTCAAAGAACAGGTGTTATAGATAATCAATATAATGTAGGCATTTAATAAATAATGCTCTCAGTGAGATCTAGAAGTTAGAAGTAAAGAGAGGTTCAGATTATCTCTGTGATAAAATAATTCTCAGCAAGATTTTGGTGAAGGCATATTGATCCATGAGCTACAGTTTTGTTGTAAGGTCTGTCTGTCTGTCGCCATCTGTCTCAGCAACCATAAGGATCTGACAAGTGCAAAGCCTAACTTCAAGGACAGTGTTACATACTCAGCCTTGCCTATCCTGGTACACTCTGAGAACCCTAACCAGCCACATAAAAGACGGGGACAGGATGTATTTGCAAATCTCATGCTCTTTTGAAGGGGACTTTTTTTTTAACATTCTGCAAAAAAAAAAAAAATATATCAAAATACATTGTGTGTCTCATTCTGTCTCTGAGGCCTCTCATTTATACTTACCAAATTTCTGTATCAATATAAGGAGTGATATAGGGAAAAAAAAAAGAGTAATATAAATAGAAACAGAAGGCAACAGAACAGCCATGCTGAGATAATGAACTTGACAGGAAAGACAGCCGTGAGAATTATGGGATGTTGGTGCTCTCCCTGTGAACCCAATCCAATTCCTGTTGTTTTGTACCATTTAATAACATGTACGGGAATTCGGGAATTGTTTATGATCGATGGAATGAAGAAGAAGGGGAGACAGGCAGCAATCTCCTTTGGCTGGCCTTTCCCAGGGAGCCTGATACACTCATGACTCAGTGAAACAAACACACTGAGATCCTCAGCCCAGTCCTTTGGAGGTTGTGTAACCCACAAACCATTCCAGTCAACTGGACACGTTTACTTGCTTTATTTGCTTGTATTTCAGCAATAGCTGAATGATTCTGTGCTGTATTTTGGCATTTCTTTGGGCTTATTTGATTTTCTTTCTTACATATATATTTAGATTAGAACTGAGCTGAGGAAATTCCTCTGGGTTACTACCTGGCATTCCATGAGGCTTGAAGGAGAGATCAAGGTTCCAAGCCTATAAAGGCCAGTGTGGAAAGACAATGAGGAAGAAGGCACAGAAGGCACCTTTTGTTGTGTAGGTTTGGGGGCAGATTTTTTATTTCAGGACATGCAGGAAGAAGCCACTGTCTGTGATGGGGAAAACAGACTGCAGACACTGTAGGAATCCTGCTAGAGCTCAACATCCAATAGCTCTCTTGCTGCACGTGGCCGTGCTGTGCCCTTGGGGTGAATAAAACAAATCCTGACTCAGAAGAATAGGGAACAGAGTCTCAGGCAATCTACGCTGATGCTAAAAGATAGAAATGAATTTCTTTTGCTCCTCCTGATGTCTGTAATCTTTTGCAGCTTGCTAGAGAGATCCTGCTCCTCAAAATGAGGTTTGGCCAGAAAAGAAGGGGACATTACTTATGATGTCCAACAGCTTTATTTTCGTTTTTCATTTATGCTTACTGCAGACACAGATCTGGAATTGTCTCTAACAAGTAAATTAGGGTATTTTGGGGAGGGTGATTAGGCTTACAGAAGGAGTAGGAGGCTGCATTCTATTTCCCTTTTGGTTCTGAGAGGTACCAACCTAGGTGGGAGCAGCTTCTCCTGCTCCCTGGGCCACTTTCCCCTTTGAAGCAGCCTGTGGGACATGTCAGTAGTGTCTTGTGTGCTCTTGGAGTGAGCTGGGGCTCCTGCCTCACCCCACTGCCCTGGCTGAGCCCCACAGGAGCAGTCCTTCCCAGGGTTTGCATGTCTACCCCAGAGACACTCTGTGCCTGACTGGGGTGGGAAGGCTCCCAAGGTCATGGGCTATCTCTCAGCATGAAGCTCAGCAGAGATTCCAGCAAGGTAATGCAGTGAGACAAACAATAAAATGGCTCAGAATAAATATAGCTGTAACTTTACAAAATGAGTTTACCATTTCCCTCTCCTTCCTTGCCTTCCCAGTGTAATTAATAAATGCACTCATTGTCACTGCCTTTTGGGGTTTTTCACTGTGCTCTGGCAACAAAGGACCCTGAGTCATAAGCAGAAACAGACTAATATTAATAGCAAATGTCTACAATTAAACTATGAATGTTACCCATCTCTAACAGATAGACTCTCAAGATGTGCAGAAGCTGGAATTACTCCAGAATTGGTACAGATACTCTGGATTTAGCATGACTCCTATCTTCTTCCAGGAGCATAAAAAAACTATAGTGTTACAATTAAAAACTTGATCTATAGCTGGTTTTAAATACTTTCTCAATCTGGCAAGAAAAAATGAAAACAGCAAATGTGATTTGGCTTAAATCTTCTTTTACACCTAAGTGATGAACCATTGCAGGGCACATTTCATTAGCAGATAGCAACAACACCCCACATTTTGTAACAGACCAGTAAGGTGCTGCCTAAGATGGCAAAAGTTTTATTTAAAGCTTTTGTGTGCCCATATAATAAGCATAATTTAAAAATATTTAAATATATTTTTTAAAAGTCCAATGAATGAAAACATTTTCTATAAGGTTAAAATCCTGCCAAACCCAGTGCTGTGGCAAGATAAGGCATGCTTTGCCAGAAATTCCCATCTCAGGTGTTGTCATGTGTTCACAACAGTAGAGGCAACATAAGATGGTCCCTTGGCACTACCCCATCACTCCTGTGCCACAACTTGACAGCTGGAGCTGTCTGTGGGATGTCCTTCTGGTTGTGACCACTGACATGCTCCCAATAAAAGGAAACTTTTTTGGGAGAAGATGGATATCGGGGAAACTTGAGTGTTGGTGAGCTGCACCCTGAGGACAAGTGGGTGTGATGCATGAGGGAGAGTGGAAGAACCTAAAACGTTTTTGCCATTGCAGGAAACCTTCATCTGTCAGCAGCTGCCATGGCTCAGTGTTACAGGGCAAGCAAAGAAAGACATGATGAACAAACCAGGGCAACAGCATGCTGTGACACCACAGCCACGTGTTACTCTGGAAACCATTCCTGCCACAAGTGTGAGCCTGATTGCACCCTGAGCCAAAACAGCTGGTCATTCTTTCAGATGGTCCAAGTTTTCCCCATCCTTGTTGCTCATGGTGTAGAGGGAACTGAGATTTGTTTCTCCCACACTCTTTTTTCCCCTCTTGCCTTGCCCTCCTTGTCCCTTCTAGGCTCTCAGGTATCATGGGAGCCCTAAATGCCTGAGAGGAGCCAGTCTGCAGAGCCATCTGCACGCTCCTCCTCTCAAGTTCTTGGCCAGAGGAGACTGAGTTGTGACTGGGGACTGCTGATGTGTTACACAGAGCAAAAGCATAGTCCCAAATGTGGGATCCTTCTACCCCAGTCAGAAGCTTTGGCTGCTCAGCTGATTCAATTTTGTAGCTGAAAATATTATTAGCAGTAATAAATTTGTCCGCCCTTTTGGAAATCCAGCCAGTGAACCTTTAGTCTCCTTTGTAATGGGATGGAAAAGGATGGGGAAGGGCTAAAGCCCTAAAAAAATTATGGCACCAGAGAGCTGCAGAAAGCACAATGTGCCAGTCATGTGAGAAGAATGTTCATTGTCATCCCAAGGGGGTGATGTAAGAAACACCAGTTGAAAGAATTCAAACAGAAATTAGCACACACACACAACTCTGCATTCCCAATCTCATGAAAAATTAATACCAGGCAACGAGTGGCTCCTTTGTGCACCAGAAAACGAGACCAAACTTTGTCCTTACCAGGGGAACACAGAGCAGATGCCTAAATCTCAGGCAGACTGGCACAGAATAATGAGTTGTAGCAGATAAGTAGCAAAAAGCCCGCATAATTCTCCAGGCTGACTTGTGGTGTTCCTCTCACAGGTGATAATTACAAAGCACCCACTGAGGTGTGTTTTTTTGGGGTCTAACAGTGCAGGACTAGGTATGATGGACTTGTAGCTGTGTATTCACTACGGTTTGTATTTTTCTAGAGAAAGATGAGTATGAATGCAAAGTATTCTGGCTTTGAATTTCTTCTCCAGGCTCAAGGCCCTCTGATACATTCACATTCACATTTGTGACAAGTGATCATACATGTGAGGAAAAGTGAAGATCTCCCAGAGTGATAGTTTTACTATGGTAATAGGTAAATATTTAAATATGCAACTAGTCTAGAAATTGTAGTCATGCCATGCAACCTTTCAGGCAGGAATAAATCTGCACTTCAGAAGCAGCCCCTGTCTTCATAGCAATAGTGGCATTCATAAAATGAGGTGGTTGCTTCTCTGCATGGCAGCAGGACACAGGCTTTCCTGCACCTCCCTGGGCATGCAAGACCATGGGTTACTTGTGGGAGTTTCCTGCAGGCCCATTGAACCTGCTGGGCTGCACTGCTGTCACACAAATCCCTCTGCCCTCAACAAAGGAATGGCCTCCTCCCCTATTGCACTTCTCCTTAGCTCTTTTTCTGGGAGAGGTCCTGGGTCCAGGCCGTGCACTGGCATCTGGGAGGGAAGGGGAACACTGATGAGCTCTGCAGGTGAGCAGCACATGCTCATGCCTCACTTTGAAGGGGGTGATCTTCTTCACTGTAAACATGGCTGCTCCTTTCAACCATATTTTCCTGTTGGGTCTGGGATTCTGGTTTGCTTTATCTTTTTTTTTCCTGAAAGGAGAAAAACAAAAGAAGTGTGATTTTGCAAGATATGTGGAATACCTGGCACGTGGAGGGTGAAGATGGTTTGTTTCTGATGAAAAGTCTTTTGTTTGACAAATTGCAGACTACCATGCCATTGGGCTGATGCAAATTCTATCTTTCCAGTAAAACATGCTTGGACAGTTTTGCCCACATCTGTTGAAAGGAAACATTTTATTCCCAGGAATTGTTATCTATTTCTCATCTGCAAGAGGGACTTTTTTGGTAGACTAGCTTTTTTTACTTTGCTGTGGGTCAAACTTCTGCATTGCATAAAGATGGGATGGATTAAGGATCTGTTGTTGTCAATGGATGCCTTTTGAAGCTGGGATCAGAGCACCAGTTACTCAGATATGCAGTCTCTCGGCAAAGAACAGTTCTCAGTGCCTCTGATTATTAGATAATTTGGTGACCTGATGTTTCTTCTTTTAATAGCAGCAGTCTTGTGATGTTCTGCTTTCTAAACCAAGGAATGTTAAAAATGAGTGTAAGAAAATGGAGATTGCAGTATTTCTTTTGAGGGGCAATCTCCCCTCTTTGATTAACAAATACCTGCTCAATCAACTAGCGATATTTCTAATGAAATGTAAAAGTCGCTTAATTGAACTACATCCCAAATCCATGTGACCCTCCATATATTTTCAGTCCATGGCCAGGACCAAGTTCTCCAGAGAGGGCATAAATAGCTTTAGGGAAGACTGGCGTCTTAGCCAGCAGTTAAAAGCTGGTTAAGACCTAAAACACATTTTAACTTTTACCTTTTATCTGTCCTAATAACTTTAATTAATTTTCCTAACTCATCTGAATGTTTGATCAGACAAAATACCAACTGTGGTAAATTTTTCTATCACCAGAAAACATATAGTGGTTTTTGGACATAAATATAGTTTTCCTGCTCCAAGGGTGTTAGGGTGAATTCTCCCACCTCCCTGAGAGAAGACTTCAGTAGGATGAAAATTTTGCTTTAAAAGAAATTAATTGCACTGAGAATGCATTCTCATTGTGGGGTTAAACATGAACATACTGTTGTGCTGACCAAACTCTGAGGCATGTGTGCTAAAACCAGTTCCAATAAGTTGTTCTTCTCTGAAGGACAAAGTGCTCCCTTCCATACCTAACAAAGTAAATGACAGCTCTTTCTTGTGTAAGGAGACAAGACAGCTATTGTCATATCTAAAGCTTGAATAATAATTACTTGTTGCAGTAGGAATGTCAAAGATCTTGCCTGGTTATGTCCATTTGGCATAGAACATCTTTGTTTATGCCAGGCTCAGAGATATGACTGGACTCATTTCTTTTGACTGAACACTTTGCACACCAGAGTTTTCCTAAGACAGCATAAATCATCCAGAAAATAGTAACGTGATGCTAAGATACAAATCATCATGTAATAAAACTACTGTCTATCTTGAATTTTCTTTTCAATGTGGTTGATGAAATTCTAGCACTGAAACTACTTTTGTCAGCTAATGTTGTCTTCTCAGACTTTGAGGCATTTGACTCCTCATGTGACAGGTGATCTTAGCAAAAACTTTTTACTGATATGAGATGTGCTTGATAAAATCACACTTTGTGATCAGATTCTTTGTTTTATTCAAAACTGCTATTTTTATTCTTAGTGTCAAACTGGTTCTGGAGATTTCTGAATCCAACTAAGTTCCTCAGCTAAGAGAACTAAGCTACTCTTCAGCTGTAGGTTTTGACACTTGATGGTTTCTAACTTTGTTTGTGGGCAGTTTGTGGTGAACAAAGGTTTGAATGCCATCCTCTTGCAATTCTGCTGGCTTCTGAACCTAACTTTGATACTCTGGAAAGGTAAATCAGTGGCCAGGTCATGTTTCTTCCTGAAAAACAAAGCCCTTAAGAAGGACATTACCTGGACACATAGAGACTAGGTGACCAAGTCGATGTTTTGGGCTGCTGGCAGCATGAACATGAAATTCCCAAACTTGACCCTGACTGGTTACACACTTTGTCAGTCTCTCTGTAGTAGCTGCCTGCTCCTGAGACAGTCAGGAAATCTCTTTGCAAGGCTGAAACCAGCCCAAATGGGCTTTGGGGTAGAGGAATGGGGGTAAGATTTAAAGAATGTGCAAAGAAAGTATCCTTTCCCCTGATGTCATTTGTCATAAGCAGAAACAGATGTCTGGATAAAGGCCTTCTATTTTAAATCTTGCAAACAGGGATTTTACTCTGAACTTTTCAGAAAAAAGCAGAGAGCCACTGATAGTTTTTACATAAAGAAAAAGTTGGTTTTTAGTTTCAGATCTCCAAAGCCGTAACACATCCATAGCTGGGATCAGTGTTATTGCAGAACCTTATAGCAGGGTAGGGAGGACCGTCACTTTGGAACAGAAAGAGCTCTAATATCCCTCCCCAGCCTCCTTCCTGCTTTGTTTCTACAAACCAAGAAGGAGCTGAGCCTCCATACAGTCCACCTTGAGCTGCCCATTGCCTCTCCCTGCTTCCTCCCTGTCTTCCCCTGCTGTAATGATTCTTTTTTTTTCTTTGTGACTTGGCTCTGATCACTGTGATTTGGAGACCTGATCCTTTATGGATCAGTGGGAGATGTATGCAAATAAGCACTGTGACATTCTCTGTGCTGGCATGAAGAGTCAGTCTGAATGAGCATAAAAGGAAACTCTTGCAATCTGGGACTCCTTTCCTCTTCTGAAAATGGACTTCTGAAAACACACATTTAAAAAAATGTGTTTTACAACAAAGTAGCAGCTTGGTGATGCAGTCCAACCTGACCCCTGAATTTCTGGTAAAATTTGTCCACATAATGCCTCCAGTTTTGGCCAGTAGTATATTACAGTTTATTAGTAGTTTGCAAGCAGAAGCCCTCAGGATATTTTTGAAAATAAAATGTGTGTATTTGTATGGCCAAATAAGGGTAAATGAATGCATCTTTTAATTGCTATAAATTGTGGACAAACTGGTGGGCTATTTGGGAACTTGTAAATATATCACCTTGGACCATCATTACAGGGAGTCAGGAGAGAGGAATATGCAGGCAGCAGGGAATCTCCACTCTTGTGTAAACCCAGCTGCCCCAGCTGCCCTGGCTGTCCTGTTTGGCTTTGGGTGTGGGTGGTGAGTGATGTTCTGGGGCTGAGGAGGAGTTAAATGTTAAATTGCAATAGCAGTGTCTACTGGCCATGGATTTCACGTTGTGCTCCAGGCCGCGGGATGCCGCCTCAGCTGTGAAGGCATTGCAAGCCCTGGAGGTTTCACGGGCAGGTCTTTACTGCTCCATGGGAAGAGTTCCTTGGGAAAATGAGAGGGAAGGATGGTGAACTCAAGCATTGTGAATGACCAGTGGTTTTGAGCCTCATATGTTGTAGGCAGCAAGAGGCACCTGTGTCAGCCATGGGTCTCTCAGCCACAGCCTACACAAGCTGGCCTCTTGCTCACTGCAGACTGATGACTTCATCTCTTCTTTCTGAAGACCACAGGCTTCAGAAAGACCTCAGGCTTTGCTCATTTCCTCAGCCTCAACCCTTTGTAGCCAGATCTCTGGAGTTTTTTTACACTATGTTAGGATTCTTTTCAAATGTCTCTATTCCGCCAAACCAAAATTGTCCAATTATCCTAGGAAGGAAGCCTCTCTAAATATGCCCATCAAGATGAATCTATCACACAGAAGAATAAATTTCAAGTAGGATGGATACACATACCCTTGGGTAGAATAAACTTCTATATTATTAGCTTGTGTTTCAAATGATGGGGTCAGAATGCATGCCTAGCCACTAAATAATTTGGCTTCCGGAAGCTTCCCTGGATTAGGACACAGTAATTCCAGTAGCTGTCTATTATGTAATGTAACTACTGAAAAGCCAGGCCCACAGGATGGAAAATACCCATGAGTTTATTGGGGCTTTTCTTCCTTTCATATTTGTTTTTCCTTTTGCTACTTAGAAGAACATGAAGTTCCTTTCCTTACTGAAATGAAAACAGAGAGTGATTGTGGTATTCTTTCAGGTGTTTGGAGATATAATTAAGGTCTGTAAGGGGCTGTTTTCTTCTTCCTCAATGCAGCCACCACTTCACATTTCTGTCCAAGCAAAATGGAAAATGCAACACAGACTATTCTGAAATCTGAAAAAGATTCTTTTCCTCCTAATAACTGCAGTTTTATTAAAAGATCAGTTTACATGCTGCTACATTTATTAGTACTTTGACTCCTAGACCCATAAAACTACATGAAAAACCGTGGAAGTCAGACCACATGCACATCCACCTTCTGAAAAAGTAGAGCTGTGCTTGGGTATGTAGAAATTGTTTGGCAGCACATAAGAAAGCCATAATCTGCCATTGTGCAAAGCTGATGGTTTTCTTGGCATATAGGTGCCCTCCAGACAGGGTGGTTTTATGGTATATTCTTGAGCAGTAATTCAGTGTGGGAATTCTTCATGATGTTATTTGTAGCTTTGTGTCTCTGCCTTTCTGCAAGCCACATCTATAGATCTCCAGTCTGGAACACCAAAGCAAAGATCACACATTGAGCACCACCTGAGAAAAGTCTGGCTAAAAAGTCTTGTGGGATGTGTCCCCCCGGCACACAGGGGAAAGAAAGAGATAGAGTCTGGCTCTGTGGCATCATTCAGCCTCAGCCATGAGATCACTCTCTCCTGACATCTCCTGACTATAAAAAAAAGGCAGGCACAGTCCCCTACAGACAATTGTCCTACTGCACCCTCTTGACTTCTCTTAAAGGAGAATATCTGTTCATTTTTAGGCACGTTGTGAATAAGGAGGCATAGGTATGTCTATCCAACAGTTACTAATTTTGGAGAGCTCGGAGCTGGATCTGCAGTATAAGTTAGGGTTTAGATTATATATTAATAAAGTAATGTAAGGTTTGTGCATGCATGCACTTTGCATGTATACATTCAGTTTCTTTAATCTTTAAATCATCAAATTGAAAGCCAGAACATGGGCACACACACATAGTCATCATTTGGCACTTACCTTTGTCACTTGCCACAGGTTCCCCAGTAAATTTCCACAAATATCCACCTGTCCCAGTCTGATACTAGCCTCTCCCAGCTTCTCAGTGCTGCTGTTCAGGCCTGGTCATTCCCATTTTCCCATCATAACTTCCCAGGGCAGTCACAGCAGATATAAGGGTTTCCGCTCCTTTTATCTCCTATTGCCTCACTGTATCATCTATCACCACCATTTTAAGTTTTACTTTTCCTCATTCAGGTCTTCTGCTAATTTAACTCCTTTCTCTTCATGCTCCCTCCCAGAGAATGCACCCATGACATGGTCCTCACGCCATTCTTAGCTGTGTTTCCATGTCTGCCCCACCTCCAGTCCTCTTGCTCCTCAGATCCATCCTCTTTGCAACCTTTGTGTCATGGCCTAAAGAGAATCCTTAGTGAAAAGCTAAAAAGCCTAGGAATGATTGACGTGCCTAGGCTCAGCGAGGAGCTCCGTGGAGCAGTGCCTGCCTCACTAGATGGCACTGCAGAATAGCCTGGCAGCGGCTCCCGGGGGCTTTGGTAGAGGGAGGCTCCAGGAAGCCTTTGCCTGTGGTGGGGTGGCACCCAGTGGAATCCACAAAAGGGCCTGGGTGGAGTCTGAGCAGCTTAAACATTTTCTCTGCACGGATCGAGGTGTGCCTGGAAGCAGGGAGTAGGTTTCTGTCATCCCAAACTGAAATTTGAAAGAGAAATTTCCAATAGGTTTTCGACCGTTAAGATCTGACAACCCTAAAAGAGGACAGACAAGCAGCTGAGGATGTTTGTGGCCAAGAAAGGTGCTGAGAACTCTGATAATAATCTTTGCATTTTGGCTACAGAAAATACTGCATTATGGGCTCTTACAAGCACTTATTACATGTCTTGTAATTCCAGATTCTCCTGGTGAGTGCTCAGTGTGCCAAGAACTTCTCCCAGATTTTCTTTGTGAAACTGGGAATGAATTCATCTTAGATGGGAGAGAGCTGGAGAGATTACATATGTGTAGACTGAAATTGAGCCATCAAATAGTAAACATCTGTCCCCAGGTACTGAAATGGAGCACAAAGTATTTCCCCCTCCAAACACTCCAAACTCAGTACTCAAGGCACTGGGTTTGCAGCATCTCTTTGAGTCCTTAGCAGGTGAGAAAACCTATAAGTCTCCACAGGATCCAGATAGGGGAACAAAGGAGACAATGGAGAGAGGTCAATTTTATTTTTTTTCTTATCGATCCTTTGTTGGAAACCCAGGAATGAGCATCAACTCCCTCCTTGGTGGCCTGATCATCTTGCTCATCTATCAGTGTGCTGCAAAGCTGCTACAAAAAACTACATTTCTACTTCTCCCATGGTCAAGGTCATGGCTGGCTCCATGGCTGTGAATCCACTGCTGTTCTCAGTCCAAACACACAGAGCACTACATAAAGACACCCATATTTAGTGGCAGTGTGGGGGGAGCTGATATCATGGCCTAATTATACTTGAAGTGACCTGCATTCAACACAGTCTGTGAGTTGGGCTGGTTTCAGGCAGTGGAGGTGGCTTCACCAGCAGTACACACTAGGTGGGCGATACCTTGGAATAAAGCACTATCAGCTCTACTTAGGGACCCTCTCAGATGCCCTCTCTTGCAGGCAGTGCCATGCAGGGAAGAACACAGTAAATTAGCTTCCCCTAGTACTACAGTAAAGCTAGCATCAGCTTCTTTTCAGAATGGAAAGAACAGATTTTTTTCCCTTCAACTGAAGTCATGCTAAAGCACCTGGAACTAAAGACTTCATCTTGCCTTCAATCTTAATGATGCTGTGAATGAACACGCTGTGCAAATACAGCCTTTCCCACATGCAGCATTTTCAGGAAGCCTACCTGGCTTGGGGAGTGAGCACTGTTCTCCAAACCCTACTCATATCTCTGTAGGTATTGCAGCTGCCCCTTTAGGGGGAGGTGGTAGGGGGAAGTGGTTCCTTCCTGCTCCTCTGTCTCTGGTCTAGCAGCTGGAGGCAGAGGGGAGCCCTGCTGCTGGGCTGTTTGTGGGCCCTGACAAGCCTTGCCTGGGCTGTGTGTGGTGGGTGTGCTGCCATGGGAGCTCCTGGCAGCAGGGAGGGGCATCCGGAGTGTGATGCTCTGCTGTAGATTGTTGCTTCATGATCTCCAGTCCCAGACATGCACATGTCCTGCCTCTCCCTGGTTCGAGTTAAGCTTCCCCAGAATGACATCACTGGCCTAAAAACCTTGAGCTTCAAATAAACTCCCTTGGGTTTTCTTCACTGTTGTTTTGCCTTTTGGAATTTAAGTTTTAACTACATCAAATTCTTCAGCCTTTCTCTGCAACTGTTAGGGCAAGAAGCTTTGTGGGAAAAATAAAGTCTGTAAGGCTTGAAGTAAGAACCAACATTTGTGACATGGAAGGAAAGTTCCTTGACAGAATAAAAAGCTAAGATCTGGTAGAGCTGTCTTCTTGTCACAGCTGTTTTCATTCACCATATTCAAAGCTGTGTAGATTTTCTGATGCTAAGACATCATTCTATGCTATGGATACATCAGCTGGTCTGTTGTGGGAGCCAAAACACTGCTGACCCTTTGTAGTGTGGCCAGAGAGTATGTGCCTGAGGCCTGGAACAATTGAAAGAGTCTTCAGAGTGATGCAGACAAGGCTGCTCTGGAGTTGTTCATTTTTGTTTTGTTGAAGTTCATTACCTTAGTTCAAAATATGCATTAATTTATCAGCTTTACTTTTCATTTCCCCATGGGTCATAAATCTAACATTATTTGAGGTAATATTGTCTGGACAACAGCACACTCTAGGGGGTTGCTGCTTCATTTCCCCTTGAGGACTAAACCAGTCTAGCAGCATTTTGGCTGCTGTAAGTAGCATTATTTCCATTGTGTGCTCCTGTTCCTGAAGAGGCACAGTGGAAGAGTAAGCAGATAAGCCTTCCTAGCTGGGGGAATTGAACAAGAACACTACTATCAGACTGCCAAAGAATAGCTCTCTCTTCAATGTTTGCAGCCCATTTCATGGGGTAAATAATTTTTAACCTAGGCAGAGCCTTCATGGAAGACAGCGCACTTTTAGGTGCCATACGGAACCAACTGAGGACCAGGAAAGACATATCAGCCAGCAGGGTGAAAAACATTTTCTTTTTATTCCCTGAAGAAAGTCAAGATGACTTATATGACGCTCTGTCTGTAACTGTACTGCTAAGGTGGGCTGTGCTTTCTATAGCAACCTGTAGAGAACACCAGGTATTCACAGCTTCTGAAGAAAGGATTTTATTTCCTTCTTTCACAGTTCCAAAATTGTGCTAGGCATATACCACACTGCCTCAAGATTAATGAGGTCCATACCAGATGTGCCTTCTTAGCACAGTAACCTCCAGTTATTTCTCAGGGGTGAAATGGATACTTTTGGAATAAAAGAGAATAAAGGTCTATTGAAAGGCTAATTCAGTGCTGAGAAATTCAGGTGTTCAGGGCAAAATAAAGGTAACACCATATGAAGAAAGTTCTGGGTCAGCTGATCATCATCCATTGTTGTAAGTTTTCATGGTTTCTTGCCAAAAATTCACACAGGACTTGGGGCAGGTGATAGCATTAAAAGAGTGTCAGATGATCTGAACTCCACATAACAGGCAGATGCACAGTGGACTTGTCAGCAGAAATTAAAAAGGAACTGCTTCTGATAGTGATGGAAAAACCAATTACTTCTGGCTCTTGTTCACAATATTGTTATTGTAGTAATGCTATCTCTGTGGAGTGTGAGCCCACAGGGTATGGGCTCTCTTCTGTTCCCCTTTCTCACTGCTCAGGTTGTTTCTTTCTTTGCAGGATGTCACAACCCAGCTGACATGAGTCCTTCCCACCAAGGAGCTTCAGGGGTCAGACACAGCTCATGGCTTGTTTGTCTACAGGTCAGGAGCGCAGCCCTGGCTCTTCAGCAGATGCGCTACTGGAGTTTTCTGGTGCAAGCAGAGTCCCTGTCTGCCAATGCAATGCAGTGTCAGCCTGTGAACTGTCATGGGTTTCTTAATTAGTTTCCAGATACTCCTTGCAAATGGTTTCAATTAGTCTAGTGGGGTCTAGTAGTTTTCCTGTGTGTACTGGGTGTGCTTCTGAGAACAGCCAGCCCTGAACAGCTACATGGTTAGCAGATACTCAGAAAGAAGAAGTAAACATGGTGTTCCATGGATTAGAAACAAAGAGGAGTACCCCATCTCCTTAGGGGTGCCTGACTCATGCTTTCACAGCTGTCAATCTTTTTTATTTTTTGTTCCTGCCTCTTTTTGTATCAATGGAAAAAAACCTCCTGTCTGTTAGGGAAAGGCTCAAGCTGAAGCTGGTCCCCACCTGATTCTCCCCACCAGCTAAGACAGCTAGATCCATCCAGAGCTGGGCTAGGATGCAAGCCAACATGTAGCATGCACAGTTTGATTTTGCAGGGAGTTCAGATTTCAGTGTAAGCATAAGACCTGTTTTAAGGTAATGTAGCAGAGCACATGGAGTTCTCTCCCATGTATGTTGAATATCAATATCAATTTTCTGATAATACTGCTTAAACTGCATGTGTGCTCTTTACAGTAAGGCCGGGTTGTGTATACTGACACAAATCTAGTGATGACTTTTTTCTTAGTGAGAAATGCAGGTTTTCTCTTTCTAGAGACAATCATTTACTGCCTGTTCGGGTTTTTGTGGCTTCTTTTTTTAAGGTACTCAAGAATTCCTTCATGTCCAGTTTGTCAGTCTATGGGGACATCCTTGACTCACACCCTGAAATCAGAAAGTATGGCTGGGAGGGATGGGCTCACAGGTGACAATTTGCAATAGATTCTGGAATTTGCAGGCTGCACAGGAAACTTTTTTACTTCAGGGTAGCAGGAGAAATCAGGCAGACAGTTTCAGAATCCACGTCTCAAGTCTCACATTCAATTTGTTATGCTGAGGTCAGGGAGGGATTTGTTGTTGCATATGAGATCATTATCAACAGGACAAGGAGGTAATGAAATGCAAAACAAAATTCCCAGTCCTGGGAATCTTATAACTTAGCTCATAAGCCAGAGCTCATGGAGTCCCCAGAAGGGGAAGCAGCTATACCGGCAGAAAAGAGGCTGTGTTCTTGCATACCATTTTTAGTTTCAAGCATAAATAGACTGCAGAAGAATGAAAGCAATCAGCTCCACTGCTGTGACCAGCTTCTATGCACGAACTCTTGCTCGTGCTGTCTGCATCCAGCAGCCGTCATTCAGCTGCAGTGCTTTACAGCAGGACTAGCAGAAATCACCCTTTGTACCCAGGGACCCCAAGTCAGGGCTCCTCCTCCTCCAGAACTCTCAGTGGAAAGCTGAGAGCTCTGCTCTCTGCAGCTGCCAGAAAGCCAGCTCTGAAATACAGCAATTCACTTTGGTAGCATTCACCTACTGCACCAAAGCAGAATCCCAGACAGAAATTGCAGCTTTCCCAAGTAGCAAATGCTCTGGAGCAGTTGTGTTGGAAAGGAGTCTCTGTTTATCACCAGGCCTGTGTAACCCTTTTGGAGTCTGTGCTTTCCACTAAATGCCAGCAGAGCAGAGTCTTCACCCACAGCAGTGGGACACAGGGTTAATCGTTGCACTGATCTAAATAGAGATGTGCTGGTAAGATGAATCCAATTATTCTTTTATTCCTCCAAAACAAGATATCAAAAATATCTACGGTGATATTCACCTCAATTTACACTTTTCTCAGTACAAGCAGAATTTTTTCTTATAGAGCCCAGAGCATCAGGATAAGTTTAACCAAGTTAGTGCTTGGTTTTGTGCCCCTCTAAGGAGCAGAGAGGTGCAACACCATTGCAGGAACACCCTTGTTTCCCCACCGTTTAACTCCAGCCAGGCAGGGGAGCAGATCCGGCAAGAAGCAGAGCATAGGGACAATGCAGCCCTCGTGCTGGTGGGAATACCTCTCTGTCACACCGCTTCCACCAGCAGGGTGGAGGAGAAGGGTGAGAGGACATTCCTTGTCCTGCTTCCAGCACTCACTAATACCCATCTCTGCAGGAATAGGGCAGAGTCTGGCTCTCAGTAAATGGGTTCCTTGGGGATGAAAGGTGCTGTAAAAGCAAGACGACAAGCACGCAGTAGTTTGTTGCTCTCTTTTTCCCCTTCCCTTGATCCTTTGTGGATTTGGCTAGTTAGATCTGTGCTGTTACTGTGTCAGGATTCAGAGAGCAAGCAAGCAGCAATGAATTTCTCACTGCTACTGCTCCAGTCCTAATAGCAAACAGCTGAGTGAAGAATGAAGTCCCGGCTGAAAAACAAACAGAGCTTTCCCTCCCCTTGCCTCGGCTGTTGCTGGAGCAGCAGTAGCTCCAGTGTTATTGTAAGCCCCTGGTGTTAGATGCCAGTTCTGGGGCTCTAAGTGTGGTTATATTTAGCCCGTCGCCACTCCATTGTTGGGGAATGGTCCAGACTATACTGCCTTTTTCTGGATAGGTAGAGACCAAATTTCAAGCCAGGATTAGTCAAATTCATTTTTAAGGTAGTTTCCCACATCCCATTTTACTAAGCAGAAAAATCTTACGGTACAGAGAAAACAAAGCAGAGTTTGACTGAAAGTGTATTTGCATTATTTTTGACTTTTTTTTTTTTTATAGCTGGTAGTTTTCTGAAGAGGTGAAGGCAACTTTTTTTTTTTTTTTTGAAGCAGTCAAACGTTTTAGCATGACTTACCTTATTTGAGCAGAGTGAAAGTTGGCAGATTTGCTTTTAACTCTCAGCCTCATCAGCTTCTTGGGCTGCTCCACAGTAGTTGAAGTTATGCCAGCATTTCCATTATAACATTCCCCTCTGTTCTCATTTTCAGGGGTTTCATGCTTGGCTGTAAAAATTTTCTCTAGGATAAAATTTTGGCACCCAAAGTCCCACTCCAGGTGTGACTTTTTAAAGTCACCGTGAGCCAAATCTTGAAATTAGTTTCTACTTAGTGTTCAGTCACTGGAATACAGTTGTATGTTCACTTCAGGAGAGCTCAACAAGAGAAATTACAGGTTGCAGATTAAAGGAGGGTTGCTTTTCCTTAATGGAAAGCGAACTGGAATAAATATACAAATATTTGTGAGCTATACAGCTGTTGAACTGAGGTTGTACAAACACCTAAATTTTCTAAAGGGCTCATGGAGATGCCATTTGCTTGCTTCCCACAGATCTCATAGCCATGTTGGGTAGCTCTACACAAAGTGAACGTCCTGCTTTATGATTTCCACAGCTCTTGGCAAAATGCAGGAGGGAAGGTTGCCCAGGGGCTGGGTTTCAGCAGTCCTTCATGCTGTTTCCCCAATACTAATCTGGGCTACAGCCTGTATTTCACAGCCCACCTTGTGGTGCATGCCTGTCTGCAGTCTGGGACAGAGCACTATGTCCCTGGTCTGCTTACATTATCTCCTGGCACTGAAACAACAAATCCCTCACTTAGAGAGAGGTCACAAGCCTGGGGTGATCCTGGTTGAACTCAGCTACCCCCATGGGGTATAATGCCATTTCATTTCAAGGCTTTTGTAGGTATCTGTGGGATCTGAGGTGCCATAGTGCAAGTACCTAAGAGTTGAGTCTTTTAGAGGAATTAAAGATCATATAGGGATGTATAACAGCCTGCAATGCATGACTCCCAGCAGCAGGATTTGGACTTCCACTGTTGTTCAAAACAGAGAAATAGAAACTTGTTTTCTTTACATTCTCATGAAAAGAACACGTCCTCATATCCAGCCCAGAGAGCAGCATGCTTGTGTCTTGTAAAGTATCCAGGAGTCACTGAAGGAAACCTCTTTTGACCAACTTGCAATGCTCTGAAACAAGGTGCTCTGAGACTGGGAGTTAGAGCCAGTCTGCCTCAACTCTTGGGCAGACTCCACAAAAGAACAGACAACATCAAGAGAACCTATGCTGACACTTCCATTGAAGATCTGTAAATCTTCTGTGTCTCCATCCTTGTAACATTTGATTCCAATTAGCATAAAAAAGGTCACAGACTAGTCTGTCCTGCAAAGCTGCCTTGCAAAATAAGACTGAGGTCTGCCTGCCAAGGCACATGGAGAAGTGACAAAGCAGCCTATCCTTTCAAAGGCTAAGAAAGAAAGAGAGAGAGAGAGTATCCAGAGAGAGAAACAGCTCTCTCATCCCAAACATATATTCTTCTTTAAAAAGAATGGTTGAAAATTTGAGTTCTTAGACCTTGTTAGAACAGCTGTCCTAGTTTCCCAGTCTTGTGCTGGTCTACACAGACCTTTTCAGAACCTGTGTCTATGTTAAATAACATAAGACCATAAACATGAATCTGCAGTGAAGACTATAAAAATAAAGGTAGTCATACTTTATCTTTATATTCCCTAAATCCTTCTTCCAGGCCCTAACAGCTTGTGGCTTACAAACCTCCTCCTTGTAGATGGAGCCTTTGCATTCGATGATTCTTGACAGCTTTTTCTTTCACTAGTTTGGTCAACCTTGAATTCATGTAACCTTTGCAACAGTTCCACAGGACAATTAAATATTGTGTGAGAAAGCACCACACATTCTTTGGTCTTACTGTACCATCATTTAGAGCTCCTTGTAGTGGGAGCAAGAGTGAGCAGTTGCTCCCTGCTCAGCTCTCCGGGCCACGGCTTTATGGACCCTGTGGCACACGTTCCTCCAGCTGGCTGGGGAGCAGCTGTGTGGCTGTGCAGGTACTGTAAAGTCCCAGCCCAAATCACTGAGGCCATGTGCTTGCACATGTGGACATAGGGACCGAGGAGTAGGGGTTTGGAAGGCGTCATGGCCTGCTTCTGCTTAGACTGGTCAACTTCCATTTACGAATTTCAGGAAGGCTTCTGGAGAAACATTATACAGGATTAACTAACTCAAGGAAATCTTGTGTTGTGGTGCTGTGCTCAAAAATACTTCAAAATAACTAAGTGGAACTTCCAAAAATATTCCTGGTTTGAGAAGAGAAATGAAAAAGCCAAAGGTATAATTAGAAGGGAGTAATGGACAGCTAGGCCCTTGCTGCTTTTATTCTTCTGTTCCACACAGTGGCTTTGGAATGTATCAGAGGGGCAAGTGTTGGCTGTCATGGCCCAAAAGAATGTTTGCCAAGCATCCTTGCCTAGGGATTATAATTTCAAAGAAAACAGATTCTTTTGCTCTGCTAATCACTGTTGTGGTTATCTAACCCTTGTACTTCAAAAATGCAACAACTGCAATCATTCAGAGGCAATTTGGATCTATGTTCTCTACGTAAACATTTCATATCACCTGCTAACACTTTTCCCTAATCTCATACTTTCCATAGTTGTGTCTTTCTTGTGAGAGAAAAGAAATCTCCTTCCCCACCCACACTACTACCACATATACCATCTGACATCAGACAGCAGCTGTTTCTAGTTTCAGTGAAAAATATAATAAAAACCAAAATGTCTAATGTGGTATGCCAAAAAAAAGTGTTGTTCCAAATGACCCAGAGGTATCAGCATTTTTAGAAGGAAAGCATCCTTTTCGAATCAGCTTTCCCTAAAATATTCATACGCCATCACATTCAATTTATGATCACTTCTACCTACAGTGCTGGTCATTTATCTGGTTGAGTTGGGGAAAAGCTGCAACTGAGGAAATTGAAGGGATTTGTGCCTGTTCTTTTTCTATATGACACCTAGAAATCTTACAGAGTGCACAAAATATAACTCTAACATGCATATATTCTATCTGACAGACCACACTGTAGACACAGAGAATTTAAAAAATGTTATGAATAAGTGGATAAAAATCCAGGTTCCCAGTATTCACTCCAGAATTTCTTTTATTCTTTTTTCCTTTCCTAGCTTAACTTCTAAGTTTGCTTTTTTTTTTTTTTTTCCAGCAACAGAGCANTTTCCTAGCTTAACTTCTAAGTTTGCTTTTTTTTTTTTTTCTCCAGCAACAGAGCAATTATGGGAAGGTTACTCCACTGACACCCTTTTTTCCTACTTATGGGTTTCCCTTCCTCTTTGAGATTTAGAGATTCTTTGTCGAAAAGTAAAGTCAAGAATTAGTTATTTTTAATGCTGAGTTGGTAGCTTCAGAGAATGGTTATCATAATTCCTTTTTCATTGTTCTTGAACAGGAATGGATATTTCTGGAGGTCAGTGTATTCCAGTTCCTTTAGTTTGCTCCTTACAAGGAGCAGGAATCTCCTTCTAAGAGTCTGTATAGTCTTGCTCTGGAGGACTCTAAATAAAACCAGCCACAATGACTTGGCTGAAGGATGCCATCTTTGCCATGATATTTATGAGCCTGATATTTGGTACCGATGAAAAGTATCAAATTCCCCTCAAACACACCTTAATTGCAAAAACTTCTTTTGTTTCTTTAAGCACAAAACTGAAAGTATGTAAAATTAAAGGAAAAATATATACAGTTGCTCAAATTTCAAAGTTAGAAAAGCACAAGAAAAAGAAAGATCTGTGCTGCTGGGGCCAGATTTGCAGCCCCACCTACAATTTTAGCTATATCTAATGTAAACTGAGAATCAAAGCACTCATGGGTGAGTCAGATGAGGGTGGAGTATGCCGTGTGCTAATCCTTAATGTACACACAGATGAAAATTCAGTTTATGTTCTTTTTTTTGGTACTTTGTTTTGTACAAAGAAACCCTGAAAACTTTTGTTTAAAAATTAATTTGAAAAAATTTTAGTTACTTAAATTTTTACATGTTTATGTGGAGGAATGGAACAGAGTGACTTTCATGAGTCGGTTTCTCCAGAGTAATGGCAATGGCATATATCTTAATGTAAAAGTAATATAGTTTCTAGTGAGCATATTTTATAATTTTTTGACAGACTGAACAAACACTTACACTTTTCTACCTGTGTTTTATCTCATGAATGAAGATTCTTTTCCTCTAGGAAAAGAACTTTAGGATTTTCCTGTACATATTAGACATAAGAAACCTGCATCTGCCTTTTTATAATGAATAGATGAAACATTACAGGAAATTCAAAGAATTCAAAATAACCTCAGCCAGAAAGTAATAAATATGGTGCATATTTGAACATGTAGAACATTCATTAAATGTTAATGATAATAATAATGCCTGAAAAATGAGTTGAAAAAGAACACAAAATCTCTTGTGAGAGACAGTTCTTCCAGCAAAGGAAACATTCCTTTGGTGGTCACATCAATCTGGTCCTTTGCAAAGGCACATAATACATCACGGCTGGCTGTCTCCTCAGGAACGCCTCGGGAACAGGGTCAGAGGGGTGTTGAGGAGGTCAGGAGAGAGGTGTTAGGTTTCTGCTACATGCAGAGAAATTTTGCACAATTCTTGCCAGATTAAGGGCACTTCTGTCTAAAATTGGCAGTTTCATCACATCAGGAACACCTCTAAATCCCTATTGTAAAAATAAAAGTGAAAACTTTTTCCCCACCCTTAGGCAAAGAGTTTCACTAGCACTGTTTGAAGGAAAGAATGGCTCTTAAGTTCAACCAGCCCAGAAATCTGAAGAAGGCAATAGTCGAAGCCATCCCAAAGGGTTTGATGAATAATTTGCTCCTTTATTTGCTTTTTTTTTAATGCAAGCAGCTCTGTAAACCATTGTTACCAGTGGTTATGAACATTTTCACACTTTATCCCTGAGTTTCAAGAGAAAAAAAGGTTTATTTTAATGCAGCTAAGCAGAGAGGGAAGGGAAATATGGGTACTGTAGCTCTGAAATCCCCTGGCTGATATTTCTATTACCTGTGAAATTGCCTTTTATTGCAATGTCTAGCCTGGAAAAATTCTGGAACATCTTATGTTATTCTTTTTATAGTCATTTGAACAGAAGCAACTGGATCAAGCACCACAATTGAAGACAGGTTCAAAACACTCTCTCTCCATCACTCATGCTTTTGAAAATTGGCTACCATTGGCAAGAGAATGTCAATTATTTCCTCTCTGGGATGAGGCTCAGGGTAGGAGACTATATATATATTAACAAAAAGGAATCCCAAAAATTCGAACCCAAGTAAGCATCTTGCTGGGGACATGTCTGTGGCACCTGGCTGTAACTACATCAGTGATCAGAGTTGTTCCTGCCTCTGGAGCCTCACGGCCAGCACAGTTCTTTGTGCGAGTGTGGAGAAAAATGTTTCTCATGTATTACGACTGTGGGTGAGTAGGGAATCCCCACATATCGTTACAGAATCATAGAATCTAAGGGGTTGGAATGGACCATAAAGATCATTTAGTCTCAACCCCTCCTGCTATGGACAGGGACACCTCCCATTAGACCTGGTTGCTCAAGGCCTTACCCAATCTGGCCTTGAACAATGCCAGGGCTGGGGCATCCTCAACCTCCCTGGGCATCCTGTTCTGGTGCCTAAATTTCCCCGCATTCAGTTATACCCATAACTCCTTGTCCAGTCCCTATAGCTCCAGCTTCCCTCTATCCCCCATCATATCCTGGAGGGCTGCAGTGAGGTCTCCACACAACCTTCTCGTCTCCAGGCTGTACAGACACAACTTACTCAGCCTGTCTTTGTAGGGGACGTGCTCCAGTCCTCTTACCAACTTTGTGGCCTCCTCTGGACTTGCTCCAAATGTTCCATGCTCTTCTTATGCTGGGGACACCAGAGTTATCCTGCAGTTAGCAGGACAGTGCTTGAAGTGACCAAAAGTTACACCAATTCCACTTCTTTTCCCAAAGGCGCATTTCCCTGACTACTCTCACTTGCCTGTACATCCAGCTTTAACCTTTCCTATTTCCATGCAGCTCCTTATCATTTTCAAACTGATAGGGGGAGTAGGGTAGGATGAGGGAGCTGGAAGTTTGTAGAGGGGGTTAGTGACAATCAAAAAGCACTGTTAAGGCACTATGTAAGACCTAGGAGCTGTGACAAATTTCACATGTCTCACTGAGTTCCCATTTCTCGCAGTAGTTTACCAGTACAGAGTAGCAAAATTCATTCTGATTTTGGACTGTAGCATATGGTGTGGTAGTGGTGGTAGTGTTTGAAACTGAGTGAACTGAAATGCTGACATCTTAGCTTCTCCCTCCACTCCTCTCCCACTCCATCCTCACAGGGAATGTTTCACTGGTGTGATGTGGAAAACAAGCCCATATCCAAGTGGTCTCAAAGCTGATCCTTACATTATACACATTGCAGTAACTGTTCCTGCTTCTCACTGTCAAATCCTTACTCAGCTGAGGTTGCATATGACTTCAACTCTGTCTTTATCCATTGACCCTCCATATTATTTGAATTTGTTTAATCAAGTTTTGTGTTTATGTAATCCATAAAACATCCACATAAAATTAAAGCAGTGTGCATAAACAGCAAGGGATGATTGCCCTTAAATCCAGTAGACAGCTTTTTATCAGTATGACTCAGTTGTGGAGGAAGTCTCTAGATAATAGTTGAATAGAAAAACTAAAATCCAATTAAATCTTAAATAGTGAGTACATAGCATGTTCAACATGTTATTTCCTACATGGGCAGTATTTAAGTTTGATCCTGTGCTCAGGAAAGTTAGTGGAAATCTTTACACTGTTTTTTATTTAATGTCTGACTATCTATTTAGAGGGCATATTTGTATTTAAAAAATAGTTTAGGGTCAGAATTATATCTCTCCTGCTCTGGATAAATATATGCTATATAAAACTTACCATTTCTACTACATATGCATTTCCTCATAAAATGCTTCATATGACAAGAAGTAAAGAAATCTATTCCAGCAGAAGCTGTGAGGGTAAAGGCCAACACTGTGTTTACTCACACTTGGAATTTGGCAAGGTAATTGGAATAATGTCAGATACAAGACAGATCAAAGTTCTATTTTATAAAATTCCAGTCTTAGTGATAGCACATCCCAGGAGAGCAGGGTGTGCAGTAGGAGTTGTTTTAGCACCAGAAAGCATTACCAGCAGTATTGTCTATGCCATCTAGTTTCCTTTGCAGACACTCTATCTAAACACTATCCCTTCCTTATATAATGTTTGAGAGCCACAGAATTCAAGGGAAATTGAGCAGTTAGGTCTTAAGCATAAGATCATGGTGTATCAAATTTCATTGTATCACTTTCTGCTGGCCTTGAGCTGAGTCTAATGTTTGGTGAAAGCAGCTTTTATAAAGACGGAAAGTTTGAAGCCGAAACCAAGAGCTGAGAATTCCTTGGTGCTGTGTTCCAGTTACTAAAACCAGAGCTGCTGCAGCTTCTTTCTCAATTGCACTTGGCTGACCTCAGTCATCAGACATTGTTTTTCTGTCATTGCCTTCTGTCCTATATTATATTCTTCTGGTTCATATGTTCTCCTCATACAGGACTCTATACTTGCTACATACAAGGCATCTGTCAAGTTTCCTTCTGCAAGACAAATTTGTTGAATGCTTCTCATCTCTCACAATCAGTTTTTTTATCCCTTAACCTTTTCCTGGGACTTTTAACTGAACTGCCTCTTTTCAGTTCTGACCACAGTATTGATTCAATTCCTGTCCTTTGGGTCTTTTGGGATTTACTGCCACCAAACACCTTTTAAAACTGGTCACTTGGTTTCCCAGCCTTAAACTTGAAAAATATCAGCAAAACCCCAGACGTTTGCACGCACTTCTGATGTATTAAGCCTTGTGCATGAAAGTTGGTACTATACTAAATAGTTGCATTGCTAAATCGTTCATCTTGCCTCAAGACAACGAAATAGATCGCCTGAGGTCCTTTTCATTGTGTTTTACAAGATTCTTCCCCTTTTTGTGTCTAAAATTGTTGCCACACTAACCAATCATATTTTTGCCTCTCTGTAAGTAGTGGCCAAGTGTTAGCACTCTCGCAGTCTGTTGGATTTTCTGAGAGATTTGCCACATGCAGTGCATGGAGTGAAAGGAGGAGAGAAGGAAGGTTATAAATGTTCAAATGGAGACTTTTCTGGCTAAAGAAAATACAAGCAAAATTCTTCTTGAATAAGAACAGTTACTGTACTGGAATTACCTGTCCTTTCATTATTTATCTAGATTTCAGCAGTCTCTTGACTATAACCAGTTAAGATTAACATTTGGATGAATATATCCTCTGGAAGCATTTCATTTGTACATTTGGATTTTTAACATATCCTTACTAAAATAGAAGAAAGGAAAAAATCTGCTGCTCTCAATTGCTTATTCAGGTTTTCTGACAATAGAGAGGGCTGCTTAAGAGACAGTTGCAGAAGCTGAGCTTTGTATTAGAAACTAAAAAGTTGAGACTACTCTTTACATCTTTACTTTGGCATGATGCATGATTGATCTTTTTTTTTTCCTCTCTGCTGCCAAGAAGTACAGCTATGTTCTAATCCTTTGCCATGACTTAGTAGATGAAGTCTTATAATCAAAACTAACCAACTTTCCATGTGCCCTATCCCAAAGGCCAACATTTCAGCCTGATACAGAGACTGCTGACTGCTACTTTATCCACACTCTGCACCCTAAATACTCACTGCAGCAATTAACCATACTGGTGTAAAGAGGGAGTAGCTTCATTACAGCAAACAGAGATTCTGCTGGTTTACATCAGTTCAATTAAGAACATAATTCAGCTCATCATTGATTTGCCTTTAAGTGTGGCCTTTTACATGTGACAAATGTTCCAAATTATTCTTCTATAAATGAAGACAGCACTTATACTGCCAGCAAGCTATTTTCTTTCTGCCACTTCTGGTTTGCCAAAGGAACAGTGGGAGAGAGACATTCTCATGGCAGCAAATATTTTTGAAATGTAATATCTCCATAATTGCATAGTCTACAAGAAAGGAAAAAAAAAAGGCCATAGCCATATTCTAAGTTGTGTCAGCAGTCTCCATCAGTATCTAACAGATTAAACATATGCTATTTTGGTATCACAGGATTGTTCTTACATTTTAAAAGTTTACTGGTTAGATTTGCTTATTTAACAGCAACAACTTCTTTCTAAAAAGTATTTTTGTATCCAGCTTTTATTCTTTTTTGCTTTTAGATTCAAGGCATTTATTGGAAAATTTTTCTTCTGAGAATTTGCAGGTAGATGCACAATATATACTGGCAAATCCACATGTGTTAACAGTAATTATGTTTACTGTGTGTAAGTTAGGGAAATTAAAACTGTATAGAGATTACAAAACTAACACAGCATGTACTATTAGCAGAAACTCATTTTGTTGGGAAACAGATGGAGAAATATGCAGTCACTTGCTTAGATGCACATTAGTAATTGCACATGTTTGCAAAAGAAGAAGTTTATAGATAAGAATTGCACAGTTGTGTCTGTAGCTGCCTGTGCATTAATACACCTTGATAATTTCTTCATGTGGTCCAATTTAGAATTTTTCTAGTTTCAGTCTTATAATAAGATTAAAAATAAAGCATTAAATCAAGGAATTTTTTTTATTCTGGTCTTTTGTTAGTTACTATAAAACTTTATTTTTTAGAAATTATGGAAGTCTGGTGTTAAAAAATGTCAAGTACCCATCCATTTAATGTAAAGCAGTTATATGATTAGAAATATATAGCCTGGTTTTCTTAGTAACGCTAACGCCCCAAAGGGTGTCAATGACTGTACCTCCATATAACTTCCTTTATAGAAAGAATGTAAGGCAAAGAAAGTAACTACTAGCTAAAAATAAATTCGACTTGCAATGCAGTCCAACATTGAAAGCTGTTGATGCATTTCATGAAGCTACTGAGAGTCCCTCAGAAGGCTTTCTGGAAGCAGCCAGAGATCACTTCTGTTAGGCATTAAGTGGAAAGTGCCTCAGTTTCCTGCCAAACTGCATTGCACTTCTGTCTGAAGTGTTGGGCCATGAGGCTGCTGCTACCTTTGTTCTCATCTTACACTTCTTTAAGAACAATCCATTTAGTGAAGCATGATAAAGCTCCTTTTCATGTTTTCTGCTTTTGCAGCTGAGCAGACCCAAAAAATCGTGCGAATTCACTTCCCTACCCCTGTCTCTCCCTTCTCTTCCCCCCTCCACCCCCTTCCCCTGTATAAGTCTTTGGACTTTGATTTTATAAGCTCTATGACTTTATTTCACTTTTTTCCATGATATTTTGATATTTTCCTACATAAAGCCAGTACAGGGTGCATTTTGTTCTCAAAAATATCTGTTGAAATAGCAGTTCATATGACTGACTAAGAAGATATGCCACCTCTGGAAAAATTAAATCAGCAGCCTTAGTTTGCAGCTGGAGAATAAAATGTTTGGAAGGAAATTGCTTTTCTGAGACAAAATCAAAGGCAGTGTTGAGGCAGCCAAACTGGAGTAGTACAGAGACCCTGATCCTAGTAACAAGTCCTGCATATTGAGAACCTTTGGCACTTGAACCATGTCCTCTATTGAGATTTGGATTCAAGCAGAATACTTTTTGCTGGCTCATCACTTCCTAGAGACTCATTCCCTATGATAACAGCCCTTGCCTGTTCCTGCACTAGTCTCCCATTCATTATCTGCTTTGCTAGGCTCTTATGTTTTAAACACATTTAGGTCTCACTTCATGAGAAGGCTGGGTGTCTGACTGTTCAAAGGACACTTACTTTTGGGGGTATTGCAGGGAGTGTGACCCCCTCTGCTCTCTGCGCTTATATTAGGACAGCTCAGGACTGTGGACTGAGCACAGATCTCCTGGCCTTGTCCTCTCCCAGTAATATTTTCTGCAAGGAATGACACTTGAAGGGAGTTATGAACTATTTTCCCCCAAAAACTTACTTTTTTTGGTATTTACAAGCAAGCCCTATGAAGAGTGACTGAGGGAGCTGGGGTTGTTTAGCCTGGAAAAAGGAGAGTCAGAAGTGACCTTATCACTCTCCACAACTTCCTGAGAGGTGGTTGTACTCAGGTAGGGACTGGTCTCTTCTCCCAGTGACAGGATGGGAGGACACAACCTCAAGCTGCACCAGGCGAAATTTAGGCTAGATATTAGAGAAAAATTCTTCAGACACAGAGTGGTCCAGCATTGGAATTGGCTGCCCAGAGAGGTTGCTGAGTCATTGTCCCTGGAGGTGTTTAAAAAAAGACTTGGTGAGGTGCTTGGTGCAGTGGTTTAGCTGATAAGGTACACAGTTGATTCTGTGATTCTGTGATTGTTTCAAGGTGTCTTTGTTTGGAATGGGTTAAGTCTTCACATTATGTGTGTACATGTCTTATGTGTGTACATATTATTATGTGCCACATTCTGGTGTGAGTTAAATTAAATCGATCCAAAATGACATAATTGCTCCACATATCAGGATGATTCACTAAGGCTGAGGAAGATTCTGTTACACAAATTAAAAAACAGAGTTTAAGAAGAACAGATTTAAAAGGTTAAGGCTTTGTTGATGTTGTTAGCAGCAATATTAGTACAAACATTTCACTGAAAAATGAGAAAGCTAACGCTAATCATTTTAGAACACTACATACCATACTTTTCCAAATGCTTTTTTTGACCTTTAGCACCGATTTTTTTTTCCTTGCTTGCCAGTTAGCATTCTTAAATTATTGTGAAACAGAGGTTCTGGAGAATTCAGGGCTCATACCCAGCAGTAATACTATTTTCTTCTAATGCATCTAGAAATGCTGGATCAAAGACCCAGCAAAATTAGTCAGGGCAGGATGTAGCTGGGAGTGATGCTCAGGACAGGCAACAGCAGCAATATTTTCTCCAAGTGATGCATCTGTATCATAAACTGAAGCTATTGGCTTTGAAGGCTTTTAACAGCCTTCTTCAGCCCTCAGGTGAACTCTTCTCTGATCATTAAGTCTTCTTCAGTCTAAGATACTTAAAACTGTGGTGAAACATTTGAATCATAGAATCATTTAAGTTAGAAAAGAGCTCATCGAGTCCATCCTTTGACCGATCACC
The DNA here is from genome assembly GCA_008694505.1 of Cyanoderma ruficeps. Classification (NCBI taxonomy): domain Eukaryota; kingdom Metazoa; phylum Chordata; class Aves; order Passeriformes; family Timaliidae; genus Cyanoderma; species Cyanoderma ruficeps. Next base: position 28,573,795 of record VZDJ01007749.1, on the reverse strand, counting down.
ACATTGTCAACTAAAGCACAGCACTAAATGCCATGTCCAGCTGTTTCTTGAACACTTCTGGGGGTGGTGATTCCACTACCTCACAGGGCAGCCTGTTCCAATCCTTAAAATGGACTTCACCCTTTCCATGGAGGAACTCTTTCTGAATTCCTTCTCAACTTGAACCTCCCCTGGCTCAGCTTGAGGCTGTGTCCTCTTGTCCTAGCACTTGTTGCCTGGAAGGGCAACTCCCCACTACCTTTCAGGCAGTTGAAGAGAGAGACAAGGTTTTCCCTGAGCCTCCTTTTCTCCAGGTTCTAAACAACCCCAGCTCCCTCAGCCACTCCTCAGATGACTCACTCTCTAAATGCTCCATTGCCCTTCTCTGGTCAGGCTCCAGCCCCTTGATGTCCTTCCTGAATTGAAGGGCTCACAGCTGGACACAGAATACTTGAGGCGTGGCCTCATCAGTGCTGAGTACAGGGAGCAATCACTGCCCTGGTCCTGCTGGACTCCCTATTTTTGATAGAAGCCAGGATACCAATGTCCTTCTTGGCCATCTGGGCACATGCTGGCTCATGCTCGGCTGCTGTCAACCAGTACCCCCATGTCGTTTTCCACCAGACAGCTTTTCAGCCATTCTGTCCCAAGCCTGTAGCACTGCCTGGGGGTTGTTGTGGCCAAAGTGCAGGACTCAACTCCTCACCTTATTGAGTCTCATACAATTGTCCTCAGCCCATCAATCCAGCCTCTCCAGATCCCTCTGTAAAGCCTTCCTACTCTCCTGCAGATCAACATTCCTGCCTAATTTAATGTTGTCTGGAAAGTTACTGGGGGTGCACTTCTCATCCAGATCATCAGTAAATATACTGAACAGGACTGGCCCAGTACTGAGCCCTGCCTAACCCTGCTAGAGACTGGCCACCAACTCCATGAGGCACCATTCACCACCACTCTCTGGGCCCAGCCAGTTTTTTACCCAGCTGAGTGCACCTGTCAGTCATAGTCATATTCCAACAAGTCGTTAATTAATCTTTGGTTAAAATCAATTGCACCAATTGCCCATGGTACAGGATATGTGTATGACTAGTCCTAGATAATCTTTTAGGCCATATGTCTCTGCCATAGTTCCTATACACACTCATAGTTTCATGTCTACAAAGAGCATATTTGCTAAAGCAAAGACATCAACTTTTCATTTGATGAGGAAAATGTTCGGTGGTTTCAGCTTCTCTAAAGAATAAAATCTTCCAGTAAACTTTCAGTTAATTTTTAGTCAATTCCTTGCCAGCTGTATGCCATTTCCTTCATTTCTGCATCCAAATCAAGTAGTTGATGTTGGCTATAGAACCTACTCCTTGCTGAAGGCGCACTTCTTTCTTCCTGCATTACTACTTTTGAGTCTTCTCAAGGAAAATCAGAGGGACTTGAGCAGTCTCAAAAAAAAGATCTTCAGCTGTGGGATTTTTTAGCCTTAGTTTTGACAGACCATGCATCAGGGAACCTTAAAGGAAAGGTATGTCATTTGTTGCAGTCTTCTCTGAACATGACAGTGGGTGGAACAGCATTAAAAAAAACCCCAGTGTATATGATTTATTAAGTTTTGAAAAGTGTGCATCTGTTCAAGGCCCACACATCAAGCATATTTTTTTAATAATAAAATGTCTTCCCAAGTAAGAAACTTCTTGAAGGAGTACAGCACACTGCGTGCCTTGATTTCCATGGGCTTCTAGGACTCTGAATCTCCAGCTTACCTAAAAATGCCCCCAGATTCACATTCTATTTGGAGATACTTTTATTGAGATTAGAAAAATTGCTGAAATAGTTTACTTACTTCACATAAATTCAAATACACCAAAATGAAATAAGAAAACTGTCTGCTGACTTCACCTGGGGATCCAGGAAGGGATTCTCTGTAGCTTCTTTGTAATTTTTGTGGTTTCCTCCACCATTTATGCAAATGAAACAACAAATTCTACTTCCTTGTACTAATACAGTAAAGAAAAAATGATTAATTGTCCTGTCAGAGACAATACGTCTTCAAGATGCAGATAATGCATTTAACTTGTGACTTTTAATGATCTCAATTTGTTAGAAATCCATGAGCATTTTAAATTCAGCCTACTGTGAAAATTTTGATTCTAGAGAGCTGTTTTTTGGGTTTTTTTGTCCACAGAACTTAGCTAAGTATCATTAAAGGCCTCTTCTTAAAACAATAACAAAAAGAAGATGAAGGAAAAGGAGAACTTCAGGAAAAACTTTTTCACTTTAGGTGTGACTGAGTGCTGACACAGGCTGCCCAGAGAGGTTGTGTAGTCTTCATCCTTGGTCCTGGGCAACTGCTTGTAGGAAGCCCTCCTTCAACAGGGAGTATTGGACAAGATAATGCTTAGGGGTCCCTTTCAACCTTCTTTTTTTGACTGAATTTGCATATGCAGAGATTTTTCATACTTTCTTTTGAAAGGCTTCTAAATTGAAAGCTGAATAAGTTAACTTCTGCCGCAATTTCACTGTCATTCCACCAAAGTAAAAGCTCATCTTGTAAGATAATTATTTCAGCTAGGTGTACCTACGAGCACTTTCAGCTAAGAGTAAAGAAAAATGCTGGTGGAGGCCACACAGAGGTTTGTATTTGTGTTTTGTTTGCACTAACATATACCAGGCAGCCCAGAAAATGCCATATGGAAAGCATGGGGAGAAGGGAGTAGCTAGTCTTCTGAGATGAATCTTCATGAAATTACATTTCTTGGAAGAATACCAGGGAATGCTGCAAATAAAGCACAGCATATGTGTAAAGATGCTGTTGTCTAGACCACTAAGGATTAGGTGTTCCTTCTTCTTTTTTCAAAGCAATGCTGTCTTCTCTGAAAGATGAAGCTCAGTCCCTAACATGTAGTTCGTGGCTGTAAAGAAAACAACTTCTCATGGCATTTATTAGTTGAGCTCTATTTTTAAAAACAAAATCAGACTGAGCATGCCAGATCTTAATGCTGTGAGAGTTCATGCTCATTTCTGTATGCTTGTCTTCCCCTGGGCCTCATGTGAATATAACCAGACACCACTCGTTAGCAGCACTCTTCATTCTGCTAGCTTGATGAAGGAGTGTTTTTCATAGTTAATTGTAATTAACTGGAAAAAATAAAAGTAACTTTAGAGGAAGCTCTTTTACTTTGAAGTGATGAAGGAAATTTGTGCATTCTCTACACAAATGCACAGACCCACCCTATCAAGTCTCTGAAGCACAGGGAGTGGATACAGGTGTCATTCTCCACAGTACAATCCATACACAATACTGATTGAGTGCAGTTGGGTCTTTTTTTTTCACATCTTAGATGAAGAGCATTATTAGTTCTTACTTGTACTTAGCTTTGAATCTTTTGACTCTATTCTCCCCTCTTTTTTTTTCCCCATTGGAAAAGAGTAGAGCTTTATTTTCTTTTTTCTTGCACAAATCTAAATACTGTCTCTCAATGTGACTAAAATGCCATTGTCCTGAATGGACATGCCCGAGGTTAGTCACCATAGCTTTCTTCTGATATTTTCCTGATTTTCCATAGGCAGCACTACTGCAGCTCACCAGTGTTTATCATCTGAACCACAAAAACTTAAGTAACTATTCACAAAATATTCCCATAACAAACAAATTTAAAAAAGCCCTGAAAATATACCATAGGGTCTAGACCTATTTAATGAAAGTGCCATCTGAAAATTGGCATCCCAAAAGATTTGCAAATGAGAAAAAAACAATTTCTAACCACGACTAGAAATTCTTAATTAAGAATTTGCAATAATTAACACAGCACAGTAAACATACTTCCAGAATTCCTTCCCAGAGCCTCCAGCTTGGTGCTTTTAGTAAAATTAGTCAATTTTTTTTTTCTTACTGTCAGCAGAGAAACTCAGATCTTTTAATTCTTTCACTGGTCTGCTAGAACAGCAGTTTGTTGAAAGCAGTCATTAGGGCAGACACAAAGAAACTTTATAGCAGAAAATTATTAGTGAATTAAGTCAATCCCTTAATAAATGTCCAGAGTGAGGTTTGCAAGATATGCTCTGGTTGGTGAAGCATCTAAATGGGTTCCAGTTAAAAACGTACTGCTGTCCAAAGACTTGGTCTACCAGATTTAACTTGTGTGTTCAATGTAAGCAAAAATGATGGTTAAGAGCTGGAACAACCTTAATGAGTCAAGGCTGAGACGAAATTCAGAGCTAGTTACTATTTTCCTACTAGACATCCACATATCAGTGAACATGCAAGATTCAGCATTTTAAACAACAGAATAATTAGGAAAAGATGATAGTAGAACACATTTGTAGCTATAGAGAACTGTGGTTGTAAAACAGATGATTCAGTCTGTGAAAATGTATTAAAAATACTTGTATGGAGAATTTTCCTTTGTGCACAATTCACGATAGCTGCTAATTATTTAAGAGTTGAGACCTAGATAAATTATCACATCATAAATCTACATAACATGTTATTATTAACTGTAAATTTTTTTGAAGTAAATGGAAGCAAGTTGGTTGAAAATTTTAGTAGCTGAATGACACTTTCAGCTTACATGGATATTTAACAACCTGATCTCTACTGTGACTTGGAACATGAAGGCAGAATTATTAATTTTGTTTTATGGTACTTGAAAGTAACTTACTCAATTAACTAGTAGACTTAACATTTTAAAAATGGAAAATACTCAGCTCATTCTTAGAGAATGCAGAATAGCAAACTGGCCAGATGCTTGGAGACCATTTTCCTATGCCATATTTTTCCCCCTCTCATGCTACGCACACCACATGATTGCATAATTTTTTTCACAGCTTCCTTTCACAGTGCATGCACATCTTTGTTAGTGGGTCCACACTCAATAAAGTTTCTGAGTAAGAGGTTGCTGTGGATTTTTCAGTAGTTGTACACTGCCTCTGATTTATCCACAACTAAATAGGTGTTCCTAGTTTAGGAATTTGGTTTGGTTTGGTTTAGGTTTTTTCTACATGCTATTTTGTTTTAAAAAATGGTGTGATTAGATTCTCCTAGAAATCAACAGGGAGGCACAAAGAGCAATTCAACATGTGTGACAAGAGGTCTGTCAAGGATGTAGTAGGATAAATCACTTCCTGAGGAGTTAATCTCTCTCCTGACTCCAGGGTAATGCTTGAGAACTGCCTCTAACAAGACACCACAGCTTTGGGGAGATGCAGCTATTTAGGTCAATCCCACAGGTTAAGTATCAGGTCAGAACTTGCCCTTTGCAGCAGCCACAAATAGGCTCTGACAGACTTAAACTTCCTTCTTCAGAATATGGTCTTATGGAAATTCCAAAACAGTTCTCTGGAGTAGCAGAAACAAAGAGAGAAGTGCATCAGCTGTGGTGAGTACCCAGCAGTGGAAAAGAGAACAAGGTAAAGAATGTCATCAGGCTACTGTGAGTTTACAGTTTATACTGAATTTGGTGTGAGGTTTCAGTGCCCTCATCGAAGTGGGTGGAGAATGTTGCAATAGGGTCACAAGGCTGCCCAGAGCTGTGGAAACTCCACTGCTGAAGGTACTAAAATGATAAGTTGAGCCTAACACTGAAGGTGACTCTCTTGAGGAGGATTTTGGACTCAAAGACATCGAAAAGTCACCTGCAACTTGAATTATTCTATGATGAAAGGCAAGGGATAGCATCTGTATGAGAACAAAATAGTTAAATTTAGTTTCTTCAACTCTGGCAAATTTGGGAGACACTGATTTTAAAAACCATGAATAGCTTTACAGAGGGTGGATGGACAGACAACGGTTTCCCTTTTGCACTCTAAAGGGGGTGATTGAAACAATGTGGATGCTGCCAATCTAAAATGAAGAAGAGGAGACAGCTCTTTATCATGGAGCAGACAACAGACCCGTGGAACTCTTAAATCACACAGTGATTGTGAAAAAGTTACCTCAGATCAGTGGGGCACAGAACATGTATTTGAGAGGTATATCCACTGACAGTTCCTAAATATGCATAATTACATTTGGTTAAAGAAGCCAATGGTCTGACCCTCACTGGTGGCCTGAAAAGCATCAGAGGGAGCTGGCATACATCATTGGCTTGTTCTTGCTTGCTTGCTGATGGCCAATGTTGGAGTCAGGCTTGTGGGCTGAACTACCCTTGGTTTAAAGCAAAACTGTCATTCTTGCATTGTTTAGAACAGACAGTGAGGGGTCCTTGATTTTTATTCCTTCCTGGCAAAATGACTTTTTTTTTTTATTATGGCTGGCATCGGCATTCAAATATATGTTAGTCTTTAAATTCACTACCTCTTGGCTAATTTGAAATGGTAATCCTTTGTAGATTTTCATATTTAAGACTATATATACCTCCCAAATTCTGTATATAATACGTATTTGCGTAAAAAATATATAATATATGTAGAATGCATAATAACTCTAACCAATTTTTGTCCTTAGCTTTAGAATCTGTCACTTAGCGTCACTCTTAAGGTATAGAAACCACATTAATTTTTGCTAGATTCCTTATAAAGTAATGGCAGTCTCAGAACAGTTTGTTCACAAATAAATTCACAATTCAGTATAAGAAGCAAATGTGGACTCATTTCTTAAGTTTGAAGTTATCCAGGGGCATTCCTCATACTTATCTTACAGCTGCAGTTTGGCTGGATACAAAAGACACATGGATGCCTTTGAATATTCCATGTCTTAATAAGAGGGTTTCCCTGATGTGTCATTTTTGCCTTTTTAATTTTTTTTTTAATATAGTGGTAGAAATGGGGCATATTCAATGAATGTTCAATTCAATAACATTCAAAGCACTGAGTCTGAGCATTGTAAAGCATATTATGCTGATTGTCCTGGCATAAATTTGTTTCAGGCTTAGGCTTTTTCAGGAGGCCAATTTTTTCTTCTTCATGGGCAACATTTGGGGGTAGGATGTAGCTTCAAGGTTGCAGCAGTCTGGCACTCCAAAGCAGCTCTGGGGAAAATAATTCTAATTGACAAATAAACAGTCTGTTATGTTGTACCTCGATACATTATTGAAAAAATGCTACTGAAAAAGGAAAGCAATAATGGGTGATATTTTACTTACACTGATTTAGAAAGTGAGGTAAAATACTGGAATTAATCTCAAAAGCTTTTGCAGGAGTTTGGAGATTTGGGTTCATAATTAGGCTTAGCACATGTTCTGAAACATCCTGTATCACAAGACAAAGTTTAAGGTTTAAATATAGCACTTTATCTTCATGATCCAAACATTGGCAATGGGCTTACTAGGTTAAAAAGCACCTGTATTGTAAGGAGAGCAGGTGAGATCAGGCACAAAAGAGTTCTCCTGCAGGCCACATCCGGAGGAGGTGACTGTGTGAGACAAGATGATAAGAACACTGAAAAGCACATGACATTTTCACCTACATTATGAAAACAACTCTTTGGAATGTTGTGGGATTTCTGGAGATGATTAGTAGACATCTATCAGAACATTTTGTTCAAATTACTTCTAGTCAGACAGTAATTGTATTTAGCAGCAGAATGGGAGATTAATGGGTTTGGAATGATCAGACAATAAAACCAAAATTATGTAACATTTTATTTTGATGAATATTGCCATAAAATGACTCCTCTATCTCCTTGCCATTTATTGTTTTAATATAAAAGTATTTACAGAACAGTATATTTTCCAACTTTCATTAAACATATACCTTTGGGTTTTCAGAAAAAAGAAGTAAAACCATTTAACTGAAATAATTATTATAAAATCTATACCTTTCTTGCTATCTCCCAAACATACAATTTTAATCTACTAAATTCTGTTTAGTTCTTAAAATAGAAGAGTGGATGGGAATAAAACCGTTATGGAAGTAGGGAGCCAGTCAGACACTCTAACCTCTCCCTCTGGCTCTTGCACAACCTGTGGACACCATGGGGAAACTACTGGTTAATGGGGCATGCAGATGGTGCATTATTGTTATTCAGACTGTTTCGTAGTTCCTTGTACCCACACTTCATCTCAGCCTTGCAGTTTCTCTCTGCTTTTCAAAAATATGGCTTTTTTATAAGTTTTCCACCCCTCCAATTGGAATTTCATTTCCTACCTAAATTAATACAACATCTTTTTTTTGCCCATCTAGACAAATAGAATATTTTCTTATAATGCTGCTACAGGACAACTATTACAAATTCACATTTTCTTAAAGCACTGAAAGTTCTGTCTCTGAATCCCTTTACTGGTTTCTGTTTCTGTATTCTAACAGCTGTAGCTTAATTAAGCATCTTCCCTTTTCAGGCTCCTCACGGCCAATCTCCATTTTGGCCATAATTTTTGACACTGTCAAAACAACCTCTTGCCATTTTTGATTCTTTGCTGGAAAGTTCTATTCCTGCTTCTAATGAGCCCTGGCCTCGTCACCTGTTATTTCCAACACTATGTTAATTCTTCCTGTTTTTTCATGTTACTGCTTTTTCATGGAAGGGCCTCCGTAAAAGTCAAGTCATTGCTTTCCCGTAATTGTCTCCTTGGGATTCTCCTCTGTGCTAATACCTGCAGAAAATCTGACACCTCCTCAGCCAACAGGGTAATTAATGTCATTTTGTTCTCTTAAGCTCTCTTACATCTAAATTATCTTTCTTTGCAGTGTTAAATATTACAAATATTTCTTTGGTATAGCATTTTTCTTGTTCTGTTCCTGGCTAATCAGCTATGATCACAACTAAAATTTCAAAAGTAGACAGAAATAAGCAAGAAAATTAAAATACAAAAGGAATTAAATACTGAAACACACACATTCTTTTTTTTTTTCATATAGGAATTATCAGCATTTCTACAAGTCTTGGAAGTTTCATTTTGAACAGGGCATGAGAATATTTCAATGCTGAGGATATCACCAGAAATATCTGCTCTTCAGATTTGAAAAGGAAGGTTTTAAACTATGATTTAAGTTATTTCCATTTACAAGTGCAGACAGTGCCACATCCTATTGAATGGAAGCAGGAGAAATGCAAAGAACACTAATTATCAAAGCAAAAGACAAGTTCTATGCAGGTATGAGAATGCCTTAATTTTAATCATAAGGTTTTAATTTTTCAATTTCCTTAGCACTAAAGGAGCCAGATAAATCACCATCGTTTCTATTTACTACTGGCACTTCTGTCATGCCTCATAACCATTTCCCAAAGAGCAGATGAATGTGCGGGCAGATCAAATACTAGGGCAATGCACCTGAGTGCCTTAATATTCAACTTCATAAGCATACTATAGTCCAAGTTCCAGCATGATGTAATTGACAGCATCATTAGAGAGATAAAGAAAATAAATGATGTAACAGCTGATACCCTTAGAACCAAAATATATTCAGGAAAAATTCTTCAAAGCCAGATCAGTACTGCAAAATGCATTCATTATTAGTAACATGTCAAGTAAGTATTTGCTTTGCATCACTACATGTATTAAAAGTAGATCCACACACTATGAGCTTCCTCCCATTTTTCACTGGCAGTCACAAGATGTTACCTTACGATTACATTAATTTTACTTGTTTGTGCCGTTCCTCTCTAAGAATGATCACCTGGACTAAGTGCAGTCAGTTTTTTTGGTCAAAATGTCCACGGCTACAGCCTCTCCCTTCCAGTCTCCCATCTGTTTCTCTAGGTTTCTTTGGGTCCTTACCCTTGCATGTTGGGTGGATAAGGTCACTTTGCCAGTGTGCCATACTCCCTGCCATGGGAGACCTGCTTCCATGCTCAGCCCAGGCAAAGAGGCCATCCCTTTTGCACAGGGAAAAGCAGCACTAACTGAGGTACTTAAGGAAGATCTGTGGAAAAAAAAGTAGGCATTTGGTGGCCTTTAGGCACCTCAGGAAGCTAGAGAGGGTGTTTGTTTCTTTATCTTGGAGTTAAGAACATCAATGATAATTTGTATGCTTACATACTTTTTTTTGGCTCTTATCCTTGAACACATTACAAAGGCCCGAGATTTGTTTAATCATCTTTTATTCTCTAGTTTCATAATATTTCCAAACAATTTTCCATTACCCTGTTCTGTGAAGCTCATCCCAAAAATATTTATCTTGGCTGACAGCAAAATGAAGCAGTGTAGCTGACATCTGTCACAGATTAGTGGGTTGAAAAATTACAAGAAACAAATTTGGTTATCTGTGCCTAGTACCATTTGAGATGTCTTTTCTGTTCTTTGTGACACCAGCTCACTTGTGCTTAAGGCTCTCACTTGTGCCTAAGGCTTTCCAGCTAAGTAGCAGCTACCAGGAACCTTCATACGTCTGTAATGTTCTCTAAAATGACCACAAGTCAAATATACGAACCAAATCTGTCAACCAGCTATTGTGGAAAAAAATTTCTTTCCCTTCTAACCAAAAAATATTTATGAATGATGCATTCATTGCCTTAGTCACATTGCAATCCCTGAAGAGGTCAGAGCAACTTGTGCTTAGCCTTAATAAAAACACAGACAAAAGCATCCACTCCACAGTATCTATTTAAATGCAAGGAGGTGAATTGTATATTGATCTCAAGAAGGGTTTGTAGGTTCCTAAAGACATTCCAATTCACACTGATATCTGAATAAAAGAAGATGTACTTACAATATTGAAGAACTCTGGTTTGTTCATTTTCCTGTGCTAATCCTAAGAAAATAAATGCATTTCAAATTGCTATGTTATGTCTATTTATTTATGATTTGCTTCTTTTAATTTCCATTTCATAGTTTCTAGAGGAAAAAAAAATCTTAAAAGAACCCCTTTCATACTCTTTTTCATAGAAACTCCAGGGATAGCTACTGGAAAATTGGTTCATTACTCCTATAGACTTATATCCTTCAGTAATCTTTCCCAGAGTGGTAAAAAATGTATTTTTCAGTAAAGTAAGCAAATATAATATGGGACACACACAGGGCTCAGAGCTGTTGGGTTAGAAGCCACTGGACTGACTTTAAGTATGATTTAAGACCCTTGAAGAAAGGAAAAGCTGAAGAGGGGGCAAACATTCAAATATAATTCAACAAGAAAGAACAGCCCAGAATGGAACATATGAAATGAAGGTACTCAGAGAGGGTGGAAGAAGTTAAGACAAAAAATTACAAGGGGAAAATTCAGAACAGCATTAAAAGCTTGAGGGAACATCTGAATGAAAATGTTCTGAAATCAGCATAGACCTCTCATGGCTTGTGTTCTTTGACTTTGTCTTGGTAGCAATCACAAGAAAAGAGATGTGATTGGAATTGCTTAAATTTCTTTGAGAAGTATTTCACTTCAGTTTTGATAAAAATAAATGTGTGTGCTAAGCATACTGAAACTTTATATAGGTCCTGTTTTTACAGATACATTTGCATGATCCTAATTTGATGCCAAATACAATCAATGGGATTGATTTGGGATGGGATTAGTTGAATGTAACTTTAGCCATTTGAAAATAAATATCTACCCTGAACTACTTTTATAGGCTGTCCATACTGTCAGTGCAGCAGACAAACAACTCCAGAGTTTGATACCTAGGATAAGTGAGAGCAGTTACCATTTGGAGGTGTCACTCTTTATCTCCCGAATATAAGTAGTGTAAGCATTCACTTTTAGACAATTCAGTCAGAAGATAAATTTCACTTTCTCAGTCTGCATTAACTGACATTAAAACATTCCTCTTTTCATAAGTGAAAGATTTGTGTGGTTGTCAATACCTGTTTAAAATTTGTTATGGTCACAGAGAAAACACAATATATTTTAACTTTTATTTTGTGAAAAGTTAATTAGCAGCAATAAAAAGGGATGTTGGGAAATTACTCAGCTTTCTAATGAAGTCACAAGCTTCATTAGAAAGAACTTCCACAGTATCTTCAGACCAGTTAAACAAGTAGGATAATAATTCAATTTTATAATTTTTTTATTCATATACATTCTATGCAAGAATCTTATACAAAGAAAACCATTACCTGTTTTTTCTTGAACTCTAAAATACAACTCCCTGTTATGTGCTGCATGAGACATTACATCTGTTTTTGTGATATGCTCTGTGACATGGGACATAGAGTTCCCTTGCTTTTTTCTCTCTGCTTTCTGTTATTTAATATTATTTTCAAATTATTATTCTTTTTTTCTTTTTTTTTCACTCAGAAAATAACAATGCCGAACATTGCTGATAATGTTGAACATGTAACCTGTGGTGAGAGCCTGGATGTGAGCTTTATTGTTTCATTTAGCATTTATAACTGCTCCATTAATGTTAGTTGTTCACTCTGTGAAATTTTAATAGTTCGAGCAATGAAAACGGAGGAAATCTTTTATCCCAAAATTTCATTACTCAATATCATCCCAAGAAAAGCTAGCATGATATTCTTTCAGCTCCTACTGTGCCAATGCTACTGTACTGCAAGACGTTTGAGGTCCTGGGCATTTGTTAACATTTTGAGAAATTTTGGTATTGCTTCACCTGGAACATTCTGGTAGCTCTTACTTAAAGGGTAGATCTCTAACTAGCCTTAAAGAGGGACTCTCACACAGAATTTAAGTGACAAAATGACACACTGCTCCACGGTGTGACAGGTCCACAGCTTTTTTTATACCCTGACATGCTTTGTCCCGCTCTGCTGAGAGACGTTTATTTGTTCATGCCATCTGAGAATTATCTTCTCAAATGTCTAATAAACAGTAACTGCAGTAAAAGCCACATCACGAGTCCTTTCTCACAGAATAGTTCAACACTAACTGAGGTACAGAACTACATCCCTTTTTTAAGCTTTGGTTTTCACATGAATGTCATTCAGATCCAAAATTTAGACTTTTGGGAGAACAGATTTTTGAATGAAGAGAGGAGGAAGGCTATTCTATTGACAGTAGAGGATTCTTCTTCCCTCCACAGCCAGCATATTCCACCTCTTGCATACCTACCATTCTATAGCAGTGGTTAGGATCCCAGCTGTAAGATTTCCATCTTTATATATACTGCAAGAGAGTAAAACCACACCTTCTACATACTATACTTTGCCTTTTTATTTTGTTTTTCATTTCTTTGCCTTTTTTTTTTTAATCCCCATGGCATTATATAAAAGACAGTGGTTTTAAAAGAAAGTAACAACCATGGTTGTGGCTATTTCAAGTAGCTTCCAGGTATTTGTGATGTGTGCAACGAAATTGAGCTGTTATGGTTCTTAAGGTTCTTAATAGTTTTAGACAAAGAAACATCTACTACTTTAATTTTGGTCACAGTGATTTAGGCTACTGATATAGCTGGACAATCTCCCACACTTCTCAGGAGAATGAGATGTACCTTTAGAGTTTTAGAGAGTCAGCCCCTGTAGGTTGACTGCTGTTTGTGTAACAGCAGGAGCAAAGACTTTCAGGGATACAACCTTGGATTTATATCCCATGTTAGGCCTGCAAAGTCCTTGAACAGCATCTAAACTTGTGATACTGATGGTATTTGCAAAGATCTGGGACATCAATTATGCTAAGTCCTTCTTCCACACTGTTACAGGATTCCAAGACAGCTGACCTGAATCTGTAGCTGCCTTTATATCTAACAATAAATTATAAACACAAACATTGCCTGGAATGTTTTGGAAGAATCACGGGAGGACCACGAGTTGCTCAAAATCCTGCAATTCACGTAATCTGCAGATGCTGAAAAAACTTTCAGATATGTGTGGTTAATATTTATCATTATGTGCATTTTTTCCAACATGACCAAAAGGTTTTTAGGTCAGTCTTGGATTCCTGCTCACCTAATTCGAATGATGACCCAGTTCAATCGGTCACAGTGAACGAAGCGTGCTTTGTAAGCGGTAAACACTCTCCATTTCCTGAGCCCAGTCAAGATCCATTTGTCATTTATCTGCTGAGAAACATGGCATTTCCCTTCCTGATTCCTGCTGGCTGTCTCTGTTTTTGCAAATCACATCTCAGAAGTTCTGTCTGGCAAACACAGCATTATCCGTGGCACTGCCAATGTGATCTGTGATCATTTTTGGGTTTGTATATCTTTCCTTACAGAGGTATCTATATAAAGGTAAATACATAATGCTGTTGTTTTCTTTAGAACAATGGTAATGTACTAATTGATACTGCATGGCAGAATGATAATGGCTGCCAGGGAAAAATGGTCTGAAATTCCCAGTAAGGGACTAGGCAAGAGCTGGAGCAAAAGGAGAAGCACAGCTGAGTAAGAGAAGACAGTCAGGGCCAGGGGCTTCCTGGGGAAAGTGGGGGCTCCCCATGGGAGACCTCTGGGGCCGGGCTTAGCAGTTAGAGCTCATCCTACCCCCCAGCCATGAGCAGGACAGCCAAGGGCATTGGTGCCTCTCTGGGGATGGTGATGGGCTGAGGATGGGCCAGGACAGGGCCTGCATGTGATGGTTGAGATTGGGTTCAGTGAAGGAAATGAGAGACAGAGATGGCTGCAGGAAAATTCAGCATGAGCATGGGAGCCATGTCTGAGGCAGCCCCAAGGAAGCAGGGGCAAGCCCTGGCTGAGTTGGCTTCCAGTTCTTCTTTTGCAGCAGAACAAAGGGGTAAGCGTGTACTCAGGACAAGTCCCGAGGACTCCTTGAACAGCTGCTAGCAGTGTCTCTATCAACAGGAACATGTATAGTATAACTGCTTCTACAATGCCTTAGATATGTGCGTGAGAAAAGAGTGAGACAAATTTTGGTGCAATGTGCAAGGCAGCCCACTTCTTGTAGCTGAGTGCTGTGGGCATGGTTCCTCAAGCAGTGGTCTGTGGCTAAGCTCCATCTGCAAGGCCCTGCCAAGTGGGCATGGAAGGGAAGAGGTCACCAGACACATCAGGTTCCTGTGCTCTTGGCTCATCTAAATCTAATACTGATTTTCTGACTTTGTCCCTCTACTGCTAAGACACCATCTTCAGCCAGGCTAGGTGGGCATGAAGGAAAACCTGACATCTCATTCTGTTGGACAGAGGAGCCTGGAGGTAACAAACCCGTGCACCTTTCAGTTTTCTTCCTAAGTGCTGCTCAAAGCTTCTGGCCCCTGTGCAGTGCAGGGCCTGCTTCGTCCTCAGCTTCCTGCTCCAGCCATTGCTAAAAGCCTTGCAGAATCAGCGCCCCATTGGGACAAGGTTTCTCATACTAAGGGGAAGATGAAAACATAGATGGAGAAGCAGCAAGAGGGACATATCACCAGTGAAATCATCTGTGTAGAAGGCAAAATTCATTGCCTTGCTGTTGTGTCCAGTGCGTAACATGCAAAAGGAAAGAAGTGAAGGTATGTTTCTGAGCTCTCTAGGAGCACTCAGAATTCACAGCTACTGCTCCTATCAAATGTCTGTCAAACTGGAACATCCTGCCACATGAGAAGACAAAATCTGAGCTCCCCCAAGTGCACCTACTGCTAGATTAGAGGAGTCTATGTTATGGTCAGAAATCAGAAATCAGAAACAGTAATCCAGCTGCTAGGGAAAAGACATTTTCCCTGTGGGTAGCATTGACTACCAGTTCTTGCTACATTCATACCCAAAGGCAGCTGTCATTCAAAAGCTCTTGCCTACCAACAAAACTTACTTTGCAACTAAGACCAGCAATTGATATACTGAAAAATACTCTTCAACCTAAAATTGGAGAAGGTACTGCAATCCAGATGTCACTGTAATTTTCACATTACCCAAGTGTAAGCAAAATATCTCTTCCTTCTGCTAAGCAACAGAAACAACACAATTGAGAAAAATAACTTTAACATCCTGTATTTTTTAATTAATTACAGCTGATTGACTCAACTGTATGATTGGAAATTTAATATTTTGGTCCACATGGAAATATTTACTGCATAAAATAAAGCAATAAATATTTTTGTCATATGGAAATGCTGTACATTAGTAACTACATTAACATGTATGAAGAGAAATGGCTTCTGAGCAACTATTTTGGAGCTCTGGTTTGGGATTGTGAACCTTTTCAAGAAGGAACGGTTTTTAAAGCATCCCTTCTCTCCTCTTCTCCTGATAAGTATACTTATCATACATACATTATCATAATGTAGTTTGTTTGTTTTATAAGTACTGCAGAACTTAAACTGAACCACTTAAAGATCTAGAGTAAATTGTTTTCCTAGTGTAAACACATATATCTGTTTAACAACGGGGTAGAAACCAATTCTTTTTATGGTATTTCACTATGATACATCCTTGATGCTCTTTGCCCAACATCATAATGCAGTATATAAAAGAAAAATTAATTAAATAGGAGCACAAAGGATATAGATCAGTTTTGGAATCTTAGGTGGTAAGCAACCACTGCTCCAAAGCTCAGATGTTCCTTGTACCCTTTAGAATTCACAAGCCTCCTGGCCAGCAATAAGCTGCCTCTGGGGTTTCTAATTAATAAGTGCTGAGACCACAGGATACAAAGCAATAACCTGGTATGTGTTCATTTTTCAAATGAATCAAAAAACTTTCAGTGTGTTAATTTTGTCCTTCCAAGTTTAACATTGAATCAACTGTTTCCTGTCTAAATCATTCAGGCTTTATAAACATCATCTGTCTCCCACAGCTGCCACACTCTTGGCTTAAAAGCATAAAGCTGGCATGCAATCTATATCCTGTGTCCTGAATGCTTGGGCTGAAATCGTGTACCCAGAATTGATTTTTCATTGGATGTATATGTTTCAGGGAAATAGCAGCACACAGATATGATGTGAGTGACTTTAAAGCCACAGATACTTCTGATCTCTGCCTAACTTTAAGTTCTGTTACTTTAGGTTCAAAAGATAAGCTGTAGTTTAGTTTATGGGTTAGGGTTAACTCTATAGGAAGTTTAACATTGACTTCATGGGTTCACTTTCTCCTACACAAAGAAGCCCTGTGATTAGTGATAACTGCTTGAACTCTTAGAAACATCTGGCCTTTTACAGTTTCCTGACAGAACGCAGGCATTTTTGCCTGGTGTACAGTAATACAACGTGTTATTGTAATGACTTAATTACCCACAAAGCAAAGTGATGGGCTGACACATTTCAAGTCCATTTGGGACAAAAAATATGTCTGGGGAAAAGATAAAACAGTAGCTCGTTTTCCGTTTCTTTCTTTCCTTGAAAATGCTCATGGTAAATAAGACTGAGAAGACCTTACAGTATGAAAAAATCTTAATCTACTATGTCAGTTACTAGGTATATAAAGTGACTATGGGATGAGATTATTATGTCACCAACAGAGGAATATATCAGAAATTTTTATGCAATCTGTACATAAAATCACAAGAAAATGCGTAATAACATCATTGCTATTAGTTTGCAGAATATGAGAACTAAAATTCAGGCAGTATAAAACATAATATAAAGTATCATCTAAATGAACACACTTGACCCTGAGGCTTGATAAAGCATACACATTACAGAAATCAAATGACAAAAGAGTTCAGTCAGATGCCTTTAATCTTCTTTTTGGTTTTAGCCATTTCTTTTTTTTCACACTAGTGATTAAAAGCAGCAAAGAACACATGATTTGGCTTATGCCTTTTAACTTGTAACATTAGAAGAGCACTATCAACTTTGGAAGTTATTTTACATCCACATTATGAACATTGCTTGCATTCCTAGCTGTACTAAAATGCGTGGCAGTTTGGCAGTTCTCTTATTAACTTTAGCTGGGCCAGTTTCTCCCCTTTTTTCCCTCAAGGAATCTTGAGCACCAACACAATGAATAGTGTCAGAAACAAAATGACACATAGAACAATGGACTTTCTTGGAACTTTAATTTCAAGTAAACAGTAGTGACCTACAGGAGTGTGTTCTCTGTTACCTGCTCAGAGATATCAGTCACATGTTCTTGGTATTTTTCATCAATATGCATTTTCTACAGGCCTTCCCTTGACCTCACTATCAGTTGGCATTGGGATGCTGTATCTGACTCAGCAGATGCACATCTGATGGGACAAGGTGTCTTAACACTGCAAAGCAGTGGACAAAAGTTGATGGATGTGCTGAGCTGTCAGAGCTTGCCTACCTTATAGCAGCAATGTGAGAGGTTGGAAGAAAGGAAAAACCCACTTTTCAGAATTTTCTCCAGTCAAACTCTGTTTTTTTATTGGTGGGCAGACATGAAATGTGTTTAGAGATTACACAGATATTTGTCCTTTTCCCTATAAAATGCTAATCCTCAAGAAAAAGAATCACAGTTGAAACTACACACTTCTAAGAGAAACACAGGGCTTTTGACAGTAATTATGATTTTCTCATTAAGGTAGCTTTACCTAAGTGTTTGGGCACACATTAAATTTCATGCACATGGGTAAACCTGTTGAAAACAATAAAGTTATTAAGTTTTTTATTCATTGTCTTCTCTGCTTTCCTGAAATGGAATATAAGGTGGGAGGAAAAAAAAAGGGGCAAAAGACGGAGATGTAGTATAATTAAACCAGCAGAAACACATCGCTCAGAGTTATTGCAGTCTACTGTGTCACTAATACCAACTTTATACCCAAGATCATGAAATGCTGTTCATACTGGGGCATCTGCACTCCATGTATTGCTAGCATGCAGCTCTGGGGTGGAGCACTGCAGTCACATTGGAGAGTGGCTCAAGAAGTGGAGACAACAAAAGAAAAATGTCCCTTACAAAACTGAAGGAGGATGGAGACAGTTGTGCTATCTGCCTTTGCTTTTAATAATTTAATTGTGTGTACACAAGGGTACACAAATACATCTGGTGTGTGCCTCTTTTCTGTAATCAAATACTAAAAAATAAAAAGTACTGGAGAAATGTATGAGCAGGTTTTCATGAACAACAAGAAAAAAAAGAGCAAATTCTACTTCCCAGGCTCTGTGTTTGTTGCCATATCTTCCTCTCTGGGAAACATATGGATTGGAAAGATGTGGGGTCTGAGGCTTATCTGCCGAGTATGGAAGGTGAGAACGTTTCTGACATACAAGCACAACAGCTATTCTGGAAGAGTAACATAAAAAAAAAGCACCTTTAACCTGAATGCAGACAGATTTTATAGATGGCATAGAGCTACAGGAATAACAAAATTCATCAAACTTATGGGCAGCACAAATATGTTATTGATGATGGTGGTATATTACCATTTTGCAATTTATTTAAAAGGAAACTTACAGTGAGGAGGTGAGGAGGTTCCTCAGTGCAACCAAATCAAATACAAAAAACATTTAAAGCAATTTGGATTTGAAAGCAATTCCACTACTTAGACCTACATGATTTAGGAAACTGGTTTACTCTCAGAAGGTTCTCAGACACTGGTTTCTCTTGCAAACCAACTGCTGACTGCAGGGGAGTTTGCAGAGAAGACAAATTCTTTCTCTAGGAAAAGTCGGGAGATTTAATATGCAGCCAGAGCCGGACAAAGCAAAAGCAGGTGCTCTGTGCTAGAGAAATGAAGTGGGGGGAAATGATGATTTATGTTTAAAAAGGTTAAATGTTTTTTTCCAGACTTAGGAATGTTCTTTTTTTCATTATTATTACTTTTAGTAAAAGGTTTCTGAGAGGAAAAAAACCCTGTGGTTTCAAGAGAATTTTTTCCCCAAGACATATTAAAGTTGTGCAAGAAGTCTTTATTTCTTTTCTCTCCAAAATTTAGTTTTCAAAACTGGAAATAGTTGCTTTTTATTTCTTCACTCTATGCACCTTATGACACCATTCATGTTCCTGCTATTTCTTGGTAGACACATGAGGAAAGCCACAGGCACAGTACTTCTGACATTTTAACAATGTGTAGTGCCCCTCATCTATGTGGGTATTTGATCTGTGTGGCTATTGCCTTGAAAAGCTGCATTAAATTATTTTTTCCCTCAAGCACTGGGAATACTTTTTTTGCTGCTATTTTTTTTGGCCAATAACAAATTCCACAAGTAGACCTCAAATAATTTTTATTTCTTTTATTTATTTATTTTATTTTTCATTCTATGTACATGCATACATGCAAAAACTCTATCCCTCAAGCTCTGTCTCATTTGCAGGCTGGGCTAACACTTTTAAGAAAAATATTTTATAAAATACTAAGTACTTACCCTCTGCATAACTGCTACTCAATATAATGTAGAGTAGTTGTGGAGACCCCTGCATCTCTTTTAAGTATTTTGATTTATTCTGTTGAGCTGCTTCATTCATCGACCATGTAAAGTATGTAAAGTATGGAAATGTTCTCAGAAAGAGCTGCTACTTCCTTCTTTCCATTGATGCTGCTATTTTCTATTCCCTCACAAACCATTGAAGAACAGAAGGAAAAGAAGAAACAAGAGTATCTCTCCCCTCTTCCCCAGAACCTCAGAAACTGAATCTCTTTTGGCTGGAAAAACCAAACTAGCATGTTACTTTTATCTGTGGGGGAATTTAAGTTGATGTAAAATGACTACTTAATTTGCTTAAAAAGCTTTTTTTAGTCCTAGCCACATTTGCTATTATGACAGTAGAGACTATGTCTGTCTGTTGTCATACCTAGAACTGGAAAACCTCTCTAAGTCCACCTTTCTAGATCTAAGTGGAAAGATTGATTTATGTTTTTCCTCTCTCTTTCCACTGAAATTTATAGAAAATGCTGCTACCATGTAATTATTAAAACGCCAACCAAGTTCTTCAACTGGTGGAACGTATCTTTCATAGCATAATAACATCACTAGCACCATGCTGAGAAACTATGTAATTGGAAACTCTGATAATTCCTCACAATAGAATACAGTTACTTAGTTCACTCTCTTCCACTGAATCCTTTTCTCTGTTTTATCACTGTTTGGTATTTGTGGCTTATTTGGATTGTATGGTCAGACAGTATGGCAAATGGCCCATGAGGAGATTGGGTTCTGTTCAGGTCTGGGAAATAACATGATTTCAGCTGAATGTTTATCTGGCTGAGATGGTAAGATACAGGGAGCCTTATTTCACTCAGCAAAAATATGAGTGGAAAGAATGGGGTTTATGATTTCCTTTCCATGTCTACATAAATGAAATCTTTACTTCCTGACATGGCATTTCTCAAAATATGGGGTTATGGTACGTACCAGATTCACTCAGGTAGAACATCACTGCCATCCAAAAATGACATTGCTTTTCCAGTAGGCCAGAGAAATATTTCTTGAATAATGCATAGCAAAAGAAATCTTTTTATAGCACCTATTTTATTAATGGGTTTTTTCCCACTACTAGTGACTTACTTTTTTTTCCTCCTCTCTGCAATTTTCTCTCTCCAACTTCTCAACCTTTCCTTTTCTGCCTAAATTTTCTAAATTTTATTTCTCCTGTAGATCACCTCTTTAAGGAAACATCACACGCTCTTTGTGCTGAATTCAGTCTGAAGAGATGACCTGATGGCTTTTGTGCTGCAGATCTTTCAATTACATGAATTGTGACCCATCTTTCCTTTCAGTCACCATCATTGCTATAGAGGAATGCCAATGTCAGCCTTTCCAACTGGCTGCAAAGGATCACAAGCAGATGAATCTTAGGACTGCAGTAAACAGAGCAGATTCTTCAGGAAAAAAACAGGGAAATTACTGTTGCTAGTGAAGGATGACATAGACCCTGTACCTTTCTTGCATCTTTGGTCTACTCATAACTTTGATTCTTGCATCTCTCCTGCATATTCCTTCCCCTTTGCATGCTTCTGATACAATTCTCAGCCTGCTTCTTTAATTCCTCCTCAAATGACAACCCCAACCCATAACATTTTCCTTTGTTATGTTTAGAAAAAATAGGATTTGAGTGATAATCATGCAGGGCAATGAGGCAACTACAGATAGAAGAACTAAGAGCAAATGAAGGACGGAAAATGAAGGAAAGTATTGCAATGGTCTTTTCATTAGTGAATAGGCAGGGAAGGTACTTAAGGAGCTGCTATTTTCTTAATGTACTTTCCACAGCTCCATATAGCCTTTAAAATTATTCTGTGCACAAAACTTGGACAAACAGCTGGAAATACAGAGGTAACTGTATCCAGTATCACAGAAAGCACTACAGCAACCCCAGGCCCTGCACCTACAGCATGCTGGTTCATATATCAATAACTGTTGGTTCCTGTTCGTGTCCCTGAGGGGTCTCAAAATTCACTATTTATTTCACTATTCACAAGTGCAAGCCAGCATCATGGTTTCGATCTCATTTCAGTGTCTGAACCAAAAAGAAAGCAAAATGAGTTTTGGACACATCTAAACCCCCAGTCTTTTCAAAAGCCAGGAAGCCTGGTTTCCTGGTTAAGTGACCAAACTACTCCTGAATCTGGGCAGGAAGCAGAGAAAATCTGCCCTCTAAAGACCATGTTTGCGGGCTAACTCTCAAAATCACCTGAGAAGGATGTGCTGAATAAATAGATCATTCCAAGTGGAATATGGAGATCCAATGGTGTCAAACAAAAATGTGTACTGCTTTGTAAGAAAGAAATCTGTACTTTTTCTGTAATGCATATCGGGTTCATTCCTCAATTGTAATAAACTGACCTAGCCTTGACACAGTCACTAGAGAAAAGCCAAATTAAGCTGTACTGAAGATTTTAAATGGGAAAATTCTCCTTGTTCCACTTTCAAATTCAGTGACTAGAACAAAAAATGCTGGCTTGTATTTACAATATTTTTTTCAGCAAAATATAGCACTTTAATGTGCATTTGCCTCACTTGACATATAGTTACTGTAAACAGTTTTAGCTGAGCTTATCCAGAACACAAGTTGTGCTTTTTCTTTACAGCCTTGAGATCATCTAGTAGATGGCAGTCACATATTTTTCATTGTCTGTATCAAGGATATCAAGGAACATTTGCTCATTTGATAGATTCAGAGAGCACAGGTGTTAGTTTGTTTCTTGTTTTTCTGATGACCTATTTTGTTTTCTTCTTGGAAAGGGCATCCAGGGTTTAAATATAATCAGTCCCACCTCAATTGATTTCAAATGTTGAGATTCAACGTAACATGAATTGAACCACTGAACTGTACTTCACCCACCACAGATTTTCTTTGTAGTCCTATATTCTGTCATCCCTTAAGGCTATGGGATATAGAACTGATGCCGTACTGCACTCCTGGCACAGTAGTGTGCACTGAAGTGAAACATATTTTATGGGTCATGTAAACGGAAGTTCTCATTTCCCTTGGAGACAGTGACATCTGGAAACCCTGCCCCTCATGTTACTATGCGAGAAGGATCTCATCTGGGGAGAACTAAGAAGCTGCAAGTATCATTTCTGCATATTGTCATTTTTCCAGCAGGGAACTTCTCTTAGCATCAAACAATTCACTTCTCAGACTCTTCTCAGAGGTTTTAATGAGACATAAATGCTATGCAGGTCCAAAAGCATTATTTTATTGAATTTCAAAAATTTCATTACATCTACCACCATCACATGTAGAAGTGAGAGAACAAAAGGAATCAGGAGTAATCAGAAAATGATAACAAGTAAGAGAATAAGGCAAGGAAACAACATGCAGCCTATGAACATTGGTTGGTTCTGGAAACCCCTGAACCAACCTCAGATGATTTCTTTTGCTAGAGTGCCAAAGAGAAGATTTCCTTTTAACAAATCAGATGCAAAGCAACATGGCAACTGCAAGGAGAAATTCAAGGAGGGAACTAAAGATCAGAGAGAGTCATTACAGTCATCACTCATGCAGACAGAAGAGAAAGTGAAGGGAATTTTACTCTTGTCATGTACAGCATCAATCACTGCATCTCAGTATAGACTTCTTTGTGCCAAATCCAAAAAGCTAGTCAATGAAGAAAAATTCTGCTTGTACTGTTACATCAGCCAAAGAACTCCTATATACAATGGAGAATGCTTCACACCTTTAATTCCTTGCTCAGCTGATTTTTTTTAGATATGCATCTCTATTCTTTGTCTGCAGAGTTGTCAAGACTTTTTCCAAGATTTCTGACACAAGCCAATGAACATTTGACTACATGAGTCTACTCCCTGCTCAACCTATTCTCCATCACTTTCTTGGACTGAGGAAATAGTCCTAATGGAATATGTAAAAAAGTAGTTTAATATTTCTTGTCTAAAATATTCCAGAAGACTTTTTGCAAACCATGACAGAGAAAGGAAATAGCTGATGGAGATATTTTTCACAGTTGGGTAACCACAGTATATAAATATACAGTTATGATGAATATCTATAATATTTTTTCTCAATTAAAATATGCATTACATAACAACCAGGGGACTGATGCACCCGCAGTATTTGCAGACTTTTTACTTTCCATGGTTTGTAATTTTTAAATTACATGGATTTGAAAAAGCCATGGGAGTTCCTCAGTGGCTGTCTGACTGGTTAAAACTCAGAGATGAATGATACGTTTTCTTAGAATATCAAATTTCCTTCAAGACACTTCTAAGAACACTCGTAACAGATACAGTGTCAAAAATTTATGGAAATAAAAATTCTCTGAACTTTGTTATTACAGAGCTCAGGACAAAAAAGCTGCTACTCAATGCAATATAAACTTCCACTTCTAAAAACAAAGAAATGCAATTAATGTACCACCTCTCTTCTGTTTCTGGAGCACCCTCTTTAATTGTACAACCCAAGAAAACATCTGAGAAGCATCTGGAAGAGTTATGAGGAGCTTTTTCTACAGGATCTGTATGATAGATCCCTTGATCACACAACCTAGTGTCTTGTGCCTCGTTTATATTCAGCTCTGTTTGTCAGGAAGTATGCCAGGATAATCCTTGCTAGTAAATCAGTGCTAATTTCCTTGAAAAGCACTTCTAAAACTGGAATCCATATATACATAGATCTTCAAACACTTTGAAAAAGTCTTCTGTGCCCAGAAATGCAAAATTGATTTTATATGCATTGGGTTATAGCTACATTATAACATTTTTGTATGCTCCAAACTTTCAGCTCTGCATGCACATACCAGATGCATGTATTTTAACAGGGAAAGTGATGGATTCTGCACCTGGAATGGGGAAATCCTGGCTGTATGTGCAGGCTGGGGAATGAGGGGTTGGAGAGCAGGATTCTGCAGGGTACCTGCAGGACCCTGGGGGTCCTGGTCACTGGCAAGCTGAACATGAGTCATTGTGCCCTGGCAGCCAGAGGGCCAACCCTGTCCTGGGGGCATCAGGCACAGCATGGCCAACTGGGCAAGGGAGGGGATTGTCCTGCTCTGCTCTAAGCTGGGACAGCCCCACCTTGAATATTTTGTGCAGTTTTGGGCACCACAATGTAAGGAAGACTATTACAGTGTCCCAAAAAAAGGCAATGAAGATGGCGAAGGGCCTTGCGGAGCAGCCTTGTGAGGAGCAGCTGAGGGCCCTTGGTCAGTTCAGCCTGGAGAAGAGGAGATTGAGGGGAGACCTCATTGCACAACTTCTTCCTGAGTGGATGAAGAGGAGCAGACACTGATCTCTTCTCTGTAGTGACCAGTGACAGGACCCAACGGAATGGCCTAAAGTTGTTTCAGAGAAGGTTTAGGTTGGATATTAGGAAAAGTTTCTTCATCCAGAGGGTGGTTGGGCACTGGAACAGGGTCCCCAGAGAAGTGGTCACAGCATTAGCTTAACAGAGTTCAAGAATTGTTTGGGCAGTTCTCTCAAGGACATGAAGTGATTCTTGGGGCTGTCCTGTGCAGGGCCAGGAGTGGAATTTGGATGATCTGAGTAGGTCCCTTCGAACTCAAAATGTGATATGCTTCTATATAATTCACGTTTCAAACAGCGTCAGGATGAGATCCATGCAAATTCTAGGCCCTTCCTTATGGCCTCATGTATTCTCATTTTTTCATTTTTTTGGAAAAGAAATCACGCCTGCAGGCCAGAACGTAGGCATAACTTCTATCATTGCCTAGACCGGACAACCCATGGTTCAGTACACGGATGTACGCACATTCCTTAGAGTTGTCCATGACCATGGGAAACTTCAGAGGCACCAAACATGAAGTTTAGGTTATTTGTCTCTTTGAACCTCACGGACACCGGATCAGTCCATGTGTGGAGCTCCTTTGCTACTCAACACACACAAAGCCTCAGCATTAATGTGTTGCTTCTTTTGGCTCATTTTCCTGGATGGCTTTGAGATTCCAACTTAAACCTTGAGAAAGTTTTTTTTTACATTAGCCCTTTCCCACTACCTCATGACCTAAAAAGCCATGGCTATTGTGTGCTTGAGACATATCCAAAAGGCTCATTTTTGAGAAAGGCTGAGCCAATGGCTGAGGCTTAATTGTACACAGAAAATGAAAGATCAAGTGGCTTTGTGTGCTGTTCCATGGGTATGGGAGAGGGGCACTTTGGAATCAATTGCTTAAATACCCTTGGACCTGGGAGACAAACGCTATCTTCAGCCTCAGGAGTACATTTTCCAAACAGCCAGGGTTATATGTGAATTTTGGAGTATTTGGAATAGTCATCTTTGAAACAGTAAACCACTGTCAATTCCACCTGTAACTCAGTCTTTATTCTGGCACTGTTCCTATTTCATTCTGTGGCATTTTTGACTAAAGAATGATTAAAATTGAGTAGGAACATCAGAATTTGTTCCATACACCATAATGCTGAGACACTGCACACTGCTGTGTCAACTACAGAAATGCATGTTTTCCTGGCACAACTTCCCAGTTTGATGTATAGTTTAGTGACCTCCTCCCACTCCCTGCCAAATGCAGCTGTAATGAGGAGATATTTATGGCTGCCCCTTTAAGTTGAGAAGTTCTTTTCATGTCTGGCTCTAGGATATACAATTTAGTAGTAACCATTTGGGACTCCCCAAGTCTCATGGGTCAAAGCACCAACAAAACAAAATCTTCTATGTTTGTGGTGCAAGAAACATCAGACATTTCACCTGTAGATTTTACTTTTAGCCAAGCATTTTTATGTAAAGTGAATACATAGATCTGACAAGAAAAAATTTCAGGCACACAAAATTTTCCTGAAAAATATAAAGGATCAGCCTCACTTTGTGAGCAGTTTTTTAGGATTTTGTGACATGTGCATGCCACTTTTCTGGGATATCTAAGTCTTCCTGCAAAACTCCTATTTCTGGAAGTTTATACAATGAGGATCACTTTTTCTCTTCATGCTGCCTGCTTGAAATGTGAACTGTGTATTAACTGTGGATTTTCTTTCATGCTTTAAGATTTGTATTGATGCCAGTTCAGTTTGTGTCTGTGCATAAAGTAAGTCCAAATTAATTTTTTCATCAGTACAGGATTCAAGGAGGTTTTTGTCAGTTTTTGGGTTGGTTTTGTCAGGTTTTTTTCCCCCAGCCATTCTTAACTTCAACCTCTGGACTAGGCAAAGATTTAGAGACAAATTTCTTATTAGAATAATCGCTCAACAGGTCATGGTCTGACTAGGAAAAAATTCCTTGATCCTCCCTTCCTAGGAACATTCCTACACAGTGAGAGTCAACTTCTATTTCCTACTGACATAAATCTCTTCTTCTGTTTGCTTAATATTTGGCAGTGTAGATAATTTGATACTTGTGGATTATTCAAAAGGATCCATTAACAACTGCTATATACACGATAGAAATGTCGCAGGCAGTGTAGATACCAACATTTCAGCATTAAGGTTATTTGATTCTCTTTTTGCTAGCTTTTAAGTTTTTCCCATGCTAATACTATCAATTAAAAATTTCTGGGTTTGAGGCTGTGAGGTATTTTTTAGAAATGTTCAAGAAAGAAATACTTGGGAAGGTTGTTTATAAAGTTGGAATGAGCACATCTTACATCTGATATTCTCAGCTCATACAAACCCTATCATTTAGAAGTAGCTTTGCATCCCCATTTTTGGAATAAAATATCAAAATTCAATTAAAAGACCAAGTTTTACTTGGAAATGCTGAGAAAGTAGTTGTGGAGTTACTTTGAAGGTCGGGGGAGTCAGGAGTTGAGGAAAGTAGTGCTTGTCAGCAGATAGAAGGACATTTGGGTACTAGACAAGAGAGATGAAGGAAGGAAGGACATAATGGGATTGGTGTCACACATGGGGGACAGTTAATGGCATTTCTTTAAGAGAAAGACATTGGAGTATACTAGCAAGAGGGTAAGAAATTACATCCAAGAGAGACACCGACTTGAGAGAGAATTTTTATCCATAGTTTTAGCATCCTCACTGCAGAATCGAACTTTTAGGAGTTTGAGTTCATGGCTCCCAACAGATATTTGTGGGAAACCAGCAGGAAAAGGTAAGACCATCCTTGTCCAAAGGCTGCATAATTACTCAGCCACTGCTTTTCCGACTCTTTAGTATCTGCAGTTTTTGTCAGAAGTCTGTACTGATGCTCCAACTTGCTGGCAAATGTTTGACATGAAAGAATTCCTGTGTCTTTTTATTGGGTCTTGTCTTGTATCACTTTTAGAACCTCTAAATAATGAGGTGTAGTACAAGTACTGTAATAATTTGCACTTTTTACCCTTCCAACCTGACTGTCTTGGTTTATCTTGCTCTTACAGAGCTTAAAAGATCAATGGGAAATTAACTCTTCTTCAGAATCTGAGTCCAGCATTGGCTTAAATATCCAAATCTATACCTGAATTTAGCACATTCTCTGCTTCTTTGTTATGGACTTACTGTCCTCATTCTTTCACTCCTGGATTTTAGACATTCCTTCTTTGTTATTCACTGTTAGTTTTCATTATCTCCATTTTCCACATTTGTTCTTTTGGCCATATGTTGAATTGAGAGAGGAGGTAACAACTTGGTAGTCAAAGAACAAATTATTAACTCAGAGATTAAGCAGGAAAGACCCAAAGGGCCTTCAAAATGTTGGATACACAGCAACAATAAGGAAAATATGTGTTTAGGCTTATCAGAACAGTGTGTGAACTCTGACAACTCAGTCATTTACTGTCACTGCAACTTTTAAAGTCATGTTTTGTTAATTTTGGTCTTTGGTCTTTGGTAAGCATTTTGAATCTTGTTCCTTACAGACTAGCTTTTAAGAGAGGGAGAGTCATCCTCTGGAAATGCCTGTGTCTCTCTGTTGACCACAGAAAGACTAGAAGTTGAATAGCTAAGAGTTGTATAATGAGCTGAGTTAACTGAGAAAAAAAAATGGATTTTTATAGTTAGGGCAGCTCTCAATACATCACAATTGGAATTTTCCAGAATCTCAGTTTCCTATTTGACTTTTTTTCTTTCTCAGCAAGCACAGTCCAATTAGTTTTAAAATTCTCCTTCCATGGTGCTGTGCCATGACCTGCTTACCACTTTTACAATGCACAGACGTACACCAAATGTGCTTTTTATCATGAAGACAGATGACTAAATGCAGTTGTGAAATAGGTTGCCTATAAAACAATCCAGTAAAGATCAAAGAAGATCTCAGGCTGGCCTTCTGTTATGAAAGTTCTAAAACACATTTTCTTCTGGCTGTGTGTTCAACCTAACACAGACCTCAGTGATGCAGAAGTCTGATGACGTTTTAATTATATCTGGGACTGCATTTGTATGAAAATCAGCATTCTAACCAGCCAAACCTCAGAAAACAGCTTTCATTGCCTCTTTTCCAACAATAAATTGAGATGATTTTCTTTTGCGTTCTTCCATAGATTTGACTTTTGGAGACCATATATATAAGGCAGTTGGAAGCTACTGATTTTGCTGTTAAAACTTATCATTGCAGATTTATAAGACAAAGTCAGACTGTGTCCTACCAGGAGCAGAAATCACTATTGTATGTTTAAAAGATAATAGACAACCTCTTAATTGAGACAGTAGCAATGAGCAACTTATGCACCTATGGCTACACTGCTCACATAATTTCCCAAATGTCTTTCAAGCTTGTTTGAACTAAAACCCTCTAAGTTTAACTGTTACTCTCTCTGTGATGTGTTAAAGCTGTCAGTGTACTGATGGCAGTCTTTTCAGCAGCACATAACAATAGAGACATAACCCAAATTTACATCCTATTTACACTGGACGGCTTCACACCTCTGAGGAGAAAGGAAAGAAAAGTTTACACTTCAGCATAAAAAAGCAAGCCTGTGAAAGCCACTTAGGACATGTGGTGCAAATAACCTCATCCTCTGGTTATGTGTCATCAATCAGCTCCTTTCAGAAAGTGGTTTAAGAGACTGGAAGCAGTATTTGGCTGAATATATCCTACTCCATATAAGGAACCCCAGGCTGGATAAAGAGATTGCACCACTTCCGTTTACAGAGTGAAATGCATTCTTTTAGAGGTAGTGACTAGTTTTACTTTTCAACCCAAGAGGCTAAATTAGTAATTCTAAACAAAGGTGAGGCAGCTAGATTTTTATTAACTACAAACAACTTGATTTCCAATAAAGAACCTTAATCTAATTTTGGATCAAAAAGTGTAGACATAACTAATATTCCACTAACTTACTTATACTGGAAATGAATCTGAAAAAAATCACAAAAAGAAGTACTGAGAAATTAAGAAAGGACACAAAATAGAAGTTAGTTAACCATCTCTGATGGTGTAAAAAATAACCAACTTTTAAATATCTAATAAACTTCCATTGAATTTGAAATCATAAACTTGCATTGAAAATGGCTCCTCTTTACACAGAAGAATGTGGTCACAAGGGGACTCACACAGGTACAGTCACTGAAAGTTGTAGCTACAGTCCTCAGGGAAATGTTGGTGCAGGGAATATGCTTTAGTACATACTTTATGTCTGAAGAGAAATGCCTAACAGTTGTTCAGGAATATTTCTTCAAGATCAAACCTAAACAGGATTATAGACTATCTAGTAACATCTTAACACAAGTAATAGATAAAATGTTAAGCAAAGTCTAAAAGTCCTTAAGAGGAGCTACTCCAAACAGCCATGTTGTTTTACATTTAGTATCCAAAATTCAGTGGCAAGAATATCACTTTCTCTGCAAAGTTTTATTAAAAAAAAATTGAAAAACAACTCCTCATAAAAGCCTGTTTGTAATGAATTATAGAATCAAATTTCCACAGACTTGCACTATAGGAACTAGTCACTCTGAAGGTGTGCTGAGGTTGCTTAAAAAGCAGAGGCTCAGTTATTTACTTATTTATTTGAACGTGGGAGCCAAAGGCATTTCAGTGTGTTTTTGAGTGTCTGAAACAATAAATAAAGATATATAACCAGCTTTCTGTAAAAAGCACTTCAGTACTTCTGGGACGCAAAGGGTGGTAGTTGGGTACCTCCCTCTGCCACCCTTGAGTACATTAAAATGCCACAGAAATTCTGGGGCCTAAAGGAAGGTGAGAGCATTTACATAATTTAACAAAATAATTGATCAAAATTACATTATTTACTTTGGAAGAAAAACATGGTTGACCTTTTTTATCTCACTTCTAAGGGAGCACTTATTAAGAAATTTAGTAGGAAACTCAAAGACAGAAATTTAGTTTTCTTGAGAGCAGGATCAAGAAAATAATTAAAGGCTTTTCTGAGCAAAATTTAATTTTTCTGCGGGCATTTATATTAAGAGTTTGTCAGTTATTGTCTCAAGAATCTTTTCACCATAGATCCATCATAGACTGGAAGCAGTACTAAATAGAGCATAGTAACTCTTTTGATTGCATTAATAGTTACAAGTGAAAAGTCTTCACTTCGGGTGGCTGAAGAGAGTATTGCAGAGGTCCTACAAGGGGCTCTTCTCATTGCAGCCGTGTTCAGTAGTTGCATGTACCTGAAACAAAATACCAAAATTGCTGAAGTTTTCAGCTCACAAGAATATTTGAGGCGGTGTCCCTTGAGAACACACAATTTAATTCAATGAAATATAAGAGCATAGGAAGCAGTGACTCCAATCTTTGTAAAAGCTCATAACACAATAATTAATTGAACAATTCATCAAGAACTACAACAGGATAATGAAAAAGTGCATCTTGGACACACATACATAGGCAAATACCAAGTAGAACAGGGAAAATGTTTTTATCGCATATTTTGCTGGAAAGCTATATCCGCTTCTGGTGTTCATATTTCAAAAATACACATGGATTTTAATACAAGGAGGGAAAAGAGAAGGAAAAAAAAAGGAAAAAAATTAATTAGTAAATGGCATTTTAAAAAAAATATTGCACCTGAGGTGGAAGAAAAGGCCAAACTCCCAGGGACAGACATTCCCAAAATTTTCATCACCAAATAATTTTTGCACCAGGACTTTGAAGGAACTAGAACCAGAGGTTTCAAATCCAGAAGTAAATAATTTGAATCTGTCTTATCTAGGACAGTCTCATAGGAAATGGGTAAAATTAATATATATTTCATAAAGGAGAAGAGAGAGCAAACCAGGACGCAGTAAAGCACAAAGAATTTAAAAATACTAAAACCAGTAGTAAATGAAGATAGGGAGAAAAAGTGGATAAAAGCAAGATCTATTTACCAAAGGAACCTCATGGTGGCTTTTATGCTAATATAGACCTTAGAGAGAAGGAAAATGCAAAGTATCTAATTCTGCAGTTGTTAGCAAAACATTAAGACCCAGTGGCAAATGGAGAATTATCAGCTAAATTGCAGGAAATGAAGACTGCTACAAGAGCTGGAATTTTGAATGAAGAGTCATCCAGGCTGGCAGATAAGTAGCTAGGAAACTGCCTCAGGCACAACTTTTCTGAATGCTGTTATTGAGCTGGTTTCTAGATGGTTTTTGGGTAGAGATTTATAAACATGCAAAGGATTAGACCTTTAAGCAGGCACAGAAAAACGAGGAATAACAGTAAGAACAATTAAAATTAAGTGAATAATTTCTTGTTTGCTATTCCATTTTTGAGAAAAAAAATGTATTAAATTCAAATTAAAAGCAAATGAAAGGCATTCTGCTGTATTTGAATAAGAGGTGTCTGATGACAGGATTAACATGTAGTATATATTTAACCAAAACAAAAAGAAGTAAAGCTACATATTTGCACCCGAGGTGAGTCTGAACTTCAGCATCTTCGACAGTGTAACACAGGGAATTTAGCAGGTTAATGCAATGAAGGACACACCTCTGAATAGTCACACACTTGTGCTCACACAAATGTGTTAACAGAAACCCACAGAAACCTCACCAACATGCAGGACTCCACCACCAGTGACATGCACATAGCACCACCTCAACATCTGCAAAATCTTCATCCAATTGCAAAAACACCACAATCACCAACCCTACTTCTTCTCTTCCTTATTGCTGCGAGCCATGCAAATTACCATGCAAATTTAAGATGCATTATGTGGTAAGCTGAGACAAAAATTAGAGGCTTTATGCTCACCAGAGCTTTTCTTGAAGTAGAGCCAACTTTTTTCCTTGTGACTTCATAGAAGCGAACATTAAGAAACATTAAAAAACTAACTAAATAAATGCAAGACAATAAAAAATACTTATGTGTCTCTTCATCTGACCAAGTACCATTCCATTGCTGTGCCCTCATTTCCAACACCTCATTGTAAGCATTCATGGAAAGGAAAGTGAAGCAATGCCAAGAAAGCAGTATCACTTGGGAAAAATACAGTTAATTGCTGTGAGGTAAGTAAATAAGTAAAAATAACAATACCAGTAAACCATGTATAGGTTGAATTACATTACTGTTGTTTAGCTTATCATTTTTTATTGTCAGAGAACAAGTATAGAAATAGCAAGAAAATGTTTCATAGCAAGGGGAACAAATTGCAGTTTCCTTGTAATATATCACTGATGTGAAGGCAATTAGTTCTTGAATAGAGCAAAACACAAAACTAATTACATTAAATAAATAAATCAAAGGCTAGTGACTTGCAAGAAATAGCAAGTCTGCAACAAATGTGTATGAAGATACATGGCTTTGTTCCTGGTGTATGTTGTAAGGAATATTTTTTCAGCATTCCATTATATGACTAAACTGAATTGAGTAGTCTATGGTTATCATCAGAGCAAATTTCTCCCTGTTCTCTTTCAATAGTACCAGACACAATCACAGTGGAACACAGAACATAACAGCAAAACTGACTTTCTTCACCTCTTTCAGAGGGAGGTTGAAATTATTTAATTCTATGTGGAAGATGTCTTTCAGAAATATTTCATAGCAAAATGGATGTTTGTAAGCATGAGTACCATAAAAAGTCCCATTTTAACGATTCTAGCCAAGTATTTGTTTGCCAAGTGATGGTGTGCTAACTGGGGAGCATGAATTCCGCCATCTGACTCTCTAACCATTTACTGCCAAGCAAGATGATTTGGATTTTAAATATTTATCAACAACACAAGTAATGCCTATATGAGTACACCCAGATAATTAATGTGCTAGGGGAAAATGTGGTCTGAGTGTGGATGTTCTTATGAGGGGAAAAAGAGGCAAAACACATATTAGAGTATATATATATATATATATATGGGAATTATTTGTTCAGCTTTAATCTTCATAATCACTATCAGGCCAGAGCTTAATGACGCTCTTTCTTCCAGTTAGTGACACAGCCAGCAGTAGTAGTTTCATGAATTGCCTTCTTTCATCTCTTAACTTCATCCTGTGGGACTCATGACTCCATCTGTGGGACTTTTGAACATATGGAGAGATATCAAACCCCACGACTGTTCTCTGTGGCCTTTCAAATTTTTGCAATCAATTTCAATTCTTTTCAGTATTTTTTTTTTGGCCTGTTGGAGCTTTCTTCCATTCAGTTTGTCCACCCAGTTGTGCCTCCCAGTCTCTCCAGCCTCTGTAAATCCCATGTTTCAGGGACACACTGTACCTGGTGAGGCCATTATTATATTGTCAGCCATACCTACAAAAATGGGAGCCAAGGAGAAGAGTTCAGATGCCCAGGCCCTTGCTGGAAGCAGAGAGAAACCATAGCAGAGGCAGCACCCTTGGTCATGGGACTGCATGTCTGCCAAGAAAAGGGTCCTCTCCTGTGTTTGCACCTGAAGTCCCTGCATGATGGGCCCCCTCAACACATGCAGCAGTGAGAATAACCCACACTTCATAGGGCAGTTGTGCAGGTGAGGCAAGGACCCATCATAATTCTGATGAAACAAAGTGTGGGTCTCATTGCAATAAAAAAACAACAATATGTTTAGACTAAGATCATTCAAACATTTGTTATAGCTTATTGAGCTCTCAGTATTTGGCATTTTGTTTCACCTAACTAAATGAAAAGAAACTAGGCCCAAGCATTCAAAGGTAGTTTGGCACTATACCTTCCTGAAATGAATGGCATCTATTCCCCCCAAATAACTTTTAGAATCCAGCCGGACCACTGAAGTTAAAATTTTAGTTGTATTCACTACGTTTCATCTAAAGCTACTGTCAACTTCAGTATGCTTCACATCTAAATATGTATTTAATTTAAATCATCAAAAAGCTTTGAGATTGGGTTGGTTTTGAGCATATGTAGATACAACAGACCAAATCCCATTTGACATATGGAAAGCACGGTATTGGAAATATAGTACAAATTATAATATTACAGCCTGCATAATAAGGATAGTCTTAGTTGTTTAAAAGTCAGTGCTTTAGTGACATTATCCTGTTATAAGTGAAAACATCAATATTTCTGTGATAGAATGTGAAACTATGTAACAAATTTGAATAAAAGCGGGTCTTTGGGTAATAAGTCTATTCTGAATTTGGTAAAAGTTTTGGGGGTTTTTTAACCCAGAGCAGCAACATAGGATTTACAGAGCATTTTCAGTGCTCACTTGCACTGCACTTGGTAGGGGAATGTTTCTTTTTGGAGGCTGAAAATACTTGGCAGTCTTAATATGTTCAGCAGCTCACGTGGGGAGAGAATCCAAAAATTCTGTAAAATGGTTAAGGGCACAGTTAACTGTTTGTAGACTGATATTTGTTTTGCCATATGTACTTCAAGAACAGGGAATAAAAAGGGTTTCCAGATCCAAGTTTCCAACCATGAGTTAAAAGCCTTGGGTTCCACTTACGTATGGCTCTTTCCATAACTTACTGTGTGACACCAGTTAAATCATGTAGGAACCAATGTAGCAAAACACTCAGACATGGACTTAGCTTTAAACTCAGTCTTCCTGCTGAAACCACTGCATAAGTTTTTGTGTACAGCCCTTTTTTGAGTAAAGATGAAGTTTGCAAATGGGTGGTAGCAGTATTTCCTTCTTTGACAAGTTTATTGTAAAAGCATACCAGTCGGTGCTCGTGCAGTCTATGGCCATTTATTCTGACAGAATGAATTAGCATTTGTATCTGGATATACTTTATACCTGGAAATTACTTAAGGAAGGTTTAAAACAAGCCCAAAACACTTCTTCCTCTGAAACAAAGAGCAGAAGACCTGATTATGATATCCATTTTTACCTGGCACCAGAACCTAAACTAAAACATACATAAAGCTTCGTCAAAACTACCTCTCTCCCTCATCATAGATGCATTCACTCTCCCTTGTGTATTCTATTCCAGGACTCAAAATCTGCATTCAGCTGGAGTACTTACAATATGTTGTCAGAGGAAGTACTCAGGTCCCTCTCCCTTGTCCCTACAAGCTCATTCAAAAAATTCAATGAATGAGTCACACCCTAATCTGAAGTGACCTGTTTCAGTTTTGGAACCTCAATACAGTGAATTATGAAAATCAAATTCTACTACAGGAAGAAAAAACCCCAAAAATTCTTCACGGCTTTTTGACTGCTTTTCTGTAAGAATGTTTATCAGCATTAGGTGAAATTGAGAACTGCAGGATAAAACCTGAAGGACGCTATCATGCTTATGCAGCTAGATCTATTCCAACTAGTGGGGGTGCTTTTGTCAGAAAAGGAAAAAAAAAGATCAGAATTTCACCCAGAAAAAGTCACATAATTTGTCTTTGGATCACGCCAAAAGCACAAAGTTTCAATTTTATCAAAAAAGCAGTAAAAGAAAAAAAGTGGCATATATAGCATATTCCACTTTATTGGGATTCCTTCTAATGTAGGAGAGTTCAAGTCTTCCCTGAAGTCAAGCTAAGTCAGAATTTCAGTGATAAAGTCTTAGAAAAAAACATGGAATATTAGGTGGAGATCCATCAAATCACAGCTCTTTCTGAGAGAACGCCATACCAGAATCCTGACATTCTCCAGGGATTTTGAGTCATGTATGTTACCTTGTACGATATTTACATGATCCAAAATGGAAGATCCCTAGGGCTGGTTCAGAAGGAAAACAGTAGACTGAAAAAGGTAAAGGGAGGTGCACAAAGAGATGAGAAGTTAAGGACCTGTGCTCCTGTCTGATGTGCCGCTCTGAAGCAAAATTCAGTGAAAGGTAAAACACTACAGAAAACCATCAGTATGAGATCTGCTGTTACCTCAGTTGTGTTCCTATACGTTAGCAAATCTAACTTTACAACCTCTCTAATTACCATTGTTCACTTTCCCTTTGCACTGAAAAACCAGGTAAATTGAGACATGTGAATGTTATTCCAATGTTCGCATTGGCTCGCTGCAGAAAGCAGAGTGTGTGTTTGTTTCTTTGAGACTTTCTATCAGGAATCTTGGAAAGAAAATATTTACCTCTTCCAAGGTGGCCAGGGGAAAGTGAGCAAGTAAGCATTTTCATGGTTGTGGAAAGACTACAATCAAAACTGTCTTGTCAAAGGTCATCATCCTATATTTAAACCACTCAGCTCAAAACAATATGCTATCGATCCTTCACTCCTGTAACACTCACAGAGATGGAAAGATTTGCTATGAGGCAGGTGATTAAAAGCTGTCACAATAAAATTTGTCTCTTTATTGTTATTTTATTGACTTAAAAATTTTTATTATATAAAAGGCTTTCCATATAAATGTACAAATAATTAATGAAACTATCTCAAAGATACCTTCTTGGTCTCTTAAACACTTTGCTGCATTCTCTTCTCCAGCTGTAATCCTAGAGCAGCTTCCTGATCAGTTATCCCACCACAGTTCTGTCTAGTGGAAAACAAACCATACAGCTACATATATAGATATAAAGACTAAGTCTTAATATAGCAGAGGGAATGAGTAAACCCACTAGAATTTGAGGTTTTGTGAACATCATTAGCTTTTTTTTTAAAATTCTTGAGGTTTTGCAAAGCTGAAAACCAAATGTCTTAGGAAGACAAAAAAGCCGTCTCCCTCCTCTCTTGGCTCAGTCCCCTGGACCCTGTGAGAAAGGGGAAGGCTCCTTGGCTCCTGCTACCCTGCAAGGCCAAGGCCAGCCAAGTTGGAAGGAGCATCCATGGCAAAAAGAAAGGGAGCAGTGCTTGCATTGGCATTTTCTGCTGTAGTGACAGATTGAGCCTTTTGAAGTCTTCTCAGCTCTGAAATATCAACACCTTTTCCTATTGGAATTTCAAATTGGGATGGGCAAAGTTAATGACTTCCTGTGCTGTTTTTTTTTTTTAATTTTTGTTGTTGTTGGTTTTTTGGGGGGGGGAATTTGGTTTGGTTTTTGTTTGGGTTTTTTTGGCTTTTTTTGTGTTAAGATTTGTGAAGTTTGTCCACCTATGCATTTGACAGGGCTACATTTCTTGGATTTTGTGGGCAACCGAACCAAATCCATGCCTCTTCACATAGGCTGCAGGATTCTTTCACAGATATTCTGCAACCCCAGTTCAGGACTCAGCAACTGGGATCATGGTCCTCCCCTTTGACTTCACATGTCACGGCAGGTTCTGTGCGCAGACCTACTACAGGGAACTACAGGGATCCATCCCCTCACTCCTGGTGGAGCGTGATGTTGGAAGCTGTGCTGGCTGCTCCTCAGCATGTTGACCTTTAAAATTCAATGGTTGTGCCTGGAGTCCTTGCTTGTGGAGACAGTTCTCAGTTCTCCTAACGTGACTAGGATCCACCTAAGAGGGAGGTTTCCTGTGTGCCGCTTTCACTAGCCCCAGCCAAGGCTCCCTCCACAAGGAGCACGCCTCAGTAAGCCCTCAACGCCTCCCGTGGAAGGAAAGGCGATGGTGCTTCTTGCGCAGAAGAGCGGGACCGAGGCGCTGGGCTCACTTGGAGCTGCGGGCTGACATCCAGTGAGCACTTTGCCAACTGACCGGGGGACGGCGCAAGTCTCGGCTTTGGGCTGTTGTACAATTTAACAATAAAAAGGGTAGAAACGAGAGAACTGAGTCCTCGAGAAGGCCAGGTTTTGCCGCGGTGGCGGTAAGAGCACCGCGCTCTCAAGTGACAAGTGTCCCCGGGAGAGCCGGGCCGGCCGGAGGGGGCCGAGGACGCACTTCTCGCCCGCGGGTACCAGGCTCGGCTCGCCCCGCCGGCGGCGCCGGCGGGTCCCGGCCACGCTCCTGCCCCGCCGCGGGCCCTGGCGCCGCCTCCCGGGAGCCCTGCGGCGCTCGGCCGCCACCGCACCGACGGCTGGCCCCCCCGATTCTCCGCTCCGCTCCCCGGGGGGAGGTCGCAGCCGCCCTCCCCGCCCGCCGCACCGCCCCTGCACCGCCCGGCGGGGGCGGGCCCGGGCCGGGGATGGCCCCGCAGGTAGGGGCGGTGGGGAGGGGGCGACGGGGGTTATGTCACCACCGCGGAGGGGCGAGCCGGGGGTGCGCCCCCGCCCCGCTGATTGACAGCGGGGCCCGGCCCGCAGCCCATAAAGGCGTCGACGCGGGGCGCGGGGCCGTGCAGGGAGTTGCGACGGCGTCGGCAGCGGCGAGGTCTGTCGCATCGCGCTCCTCTCCGGACCGGCCCCGCCGCACAGAGCTCCAGCGCACCGTCGGCTCCCCGATGCCAGGTGAGGCGCAAGGCGAGGAGATGCCATGCCCGCCGCGAAGCCCCCTCGGGCGGCGGTGGAGGCTGTCAGTCCGCTGTCCCGCCGCCCGCTCGGAGCTCGCCGTGGGCGGTCGCCCCGCTGCCGACCCCGCGGGGACTCGGGTGCGAGGTGAGGGGAGCAGCCGCAGGGCAGGCGGTGTGCGGCACCTGCCCCAGCAGCCCTGCCGGCGCCGCGCTCGCCGCACAGGCAGGGTCTGTCCCGCCGGGGACCGCTGGGTTCGAGGGGTGAGAGCGGCGTCCTGGTGGCTGCTGGTAGTTGGCTGTAGCGGTGGTACCCTGGGGATGCCAGGTAATAAGAGTTCCGTGAAGAACAAAGAAAATGTAGACAGGAAGAGCTGGCGGCATCCCTGAGTCCTTGCAATAATGTGTGGAGTTGGCAGTGCTGAAGTTACTTGGCTGTACCCAGAGAACTGGATTTCTACACATTCCGGGGAATGCTTCTGCTCCATTCATTGTGAGCTGAGGCACATACGGAGATGCAATTATGTGGTTTATAACTGCACGGTGCTACTGGGCAAACCCAGCATGACATTAAGAGTCGCTTTATCCAGCTATGGTTGGGTACAGAGGATTGTATAAATAATGTATATATGGAAGAGAGAGGAGTTTGTATCATGGCACTGAAAAAAGGTACTCCTGTTACTCAGAACCATCATCTAGTTTAGATCCCATTATCCTACAAAGATTTTTGGCTGAATGTTGTGCCCCAAAGTAGAGATATGCTAGCAATAAGCTGTATCTCCTGTAGTGTCATACGTATGTCCTGTAGATCTCTATGCCAGCTACTGAAATTTCATTAAGAAAATAATAATGCATACTTTCTGCATGTCTTTCCTTTTTATTAAGGACATTTCCATAAAAAGGATCTTTATTTTTTTAATTCCTCTTCCCTTCACCTGATGTCACATTTTACTTGTGCCATCAAGAGTGTCACAAGAATCAGTCAAAATAAAAATTCTGATTTTGTATGTATAGTTGCTGTTTATGGCATTTCATAAGGAAAATTGCACTATTTATGGTTGATAAATATAAGTTCTCTAATACTTACTACTTTTTGGTTTGTTCATAGGAGTTATGCTGAAGAGGAGAGGGTTGTTGTGGTTTGCTGTCTTGATAACCCTGTGGGTTTCCTCAAATGCGCAGGGTGAGTTCAGACACTTCTTAACTGGATACTGACTGCCTCCCAAAGTTAAAAGTTGTAAAGTGTTGGCTTACCTGAACTACAGTGGGCAAAGTAATCATAAAGAATTTTTTTAGAAGTGCCTGGAGTATTTTTGGTAGATACACCTTGCCAGTGCTAAATGAAGACTTCACAATATATCTCGAAATTGCTTCCTTTAGAAGTTATTCATTAAAATGTATATAATCCCAGAAATAAATGATATTATAATTTTCTGTGTGGTGGAAATGTATAGTGAAAGTAACATAAGCAGAATCACTGAGTGGGAGGAACATTTTGAAAAGATAGAGGTAGAGAAAGAGACATCTACAGACCAAATATAAGTAGAATACAAATTGGCACAGTGCCAGACCCTCATTTACATCTGATTTCTTGGTTGCAGTCTTTAAAAAGCAAATCTTTTTTTTTTTTTGGTCATCCTGTAGGCAGATGGAGTTTCATAATTTGATTTTCCATTATCTGGTAATGAAAATATGGAAGTTGCCTCAGATTCCTTATCCATTCATATCTTTTAAAAATATGTAATGAATAAATTGTTACATGCATCCATGTGTAGGCATATACATGCCCTACAGCATATATATAAAAATGTACAAGTATGTACTATATAGTGCTATAAAATATGAAGGCATATGTTTAAATGTATAATAAAAAGTATTTGTATGCATAGAAGGAGAAAATTGTCATGTAAATGAAAATGTCAGATAGAAATATGGTTCACTTGCCTGCTTGTAGGAGCAGTTCCATTTGTGGAAGGCGGAAAGTGCTGGGTTTACTCTGTCCTTAATGTCTGTCATATAATGGCAGTTACTATGCATACTGTACAGAGCTTTTTCTCGTAAGACTTTTTGTAGACACATTGTCACACGCTGTTAACTTTTTCAGATGGTGATAAGGAAGAGGAGACTACCTTTGATTTACTTCAAGTCAGTAACATAAACCGAAAGACAATTGGAGCAAAGGTGTTCCGGGGCCCAGACCCCGCTGTGCCAGCGTATCGTTTCATTCGGTTTGACCACATACCTCCATGTAGACCGGAGAAACTCAAAAAGATCGTAAAACTAATACGGCAGAATGAGGGCTTTATCCTTTCAGCCACCCTGAGGCAGGACAGGCAATCTAGGGGCACTATCCTTGCTTTAGAGGGTCCTGGCATCAGTGAGAGGCAGTTTGAGATCATTTCCAATGGCCGGGCCAACACCCTGGACCTTATCTATTGGGTGGATGGCTTCCAGAACGTGATTTCCCTGGAAGATGTGGACCTTGCTGACTCACAGTGGAAGAACCTCACCGTGCAGATAACGGGGGAGAACTACAACCTGTATGTTGGCTGTGACCTTATTGACAGCTTCATCCTGGAGGAGCCTTTCTATGAGCAGCTGAAAGCAGAGAGCAGCAGGCTGTACGTGGTGAAAGGGTCCGCTCGGGAGAATCATTTCAGGGTAGGTGACCAGCAGAAGATTGGGTCTCTGGTGTGGTAAGAAGGTAACTGCAAGTAGTTTGGGAAAATGCAGTAGGCACAGTTTTGCTGTCCCAATGCCTCATGGATTTGATGAAATCACAGGTGTTCCCAAACAGAGTGTGCTTTTATTAATTGCTGGATCTGTGTTGTGTGATTTTGGGGTTCCTGAAAGCAAAGGCTTTTCAAGTAAACCCAGAAAAAGTGTGCAAAACCAATTTTTGGCTTTCCTATGCAACCATCCCTTTTTTCTTCCAGATGTAAGACTTCTAGAGATGTTGGGTTTTTGTAGTGACCTGTAGATTTTTTTGCAAATTTCTTGAAAAACTGCTTTCACACTGAAATATATCTATTCAAATCATGAGAACATGTCAATATTTTTATTTTTTATTTGAAAGAAGAAGACAAAAAAGAATTTTTAATGGAGCTGAAGCATGTGGTGTTGGTCCATTCTGTAACGGAGCCCCCTGGTTTGCCATTTTGAATATTTCTTTTCAATTTAAATTTAAAAAAGAGGAAAAAAATGGAAAAAAATTGAATAAAAAGTTTTGATCACTCCTGTAAATGAGATTATTTTTCTGTTTGTGGAAAAAAAATTGAGATGAAGCAATTGTAAGCTTTCCGGTTTTCCTATCTAATGAAAATGACCTTCTGCCTCAAATAATCTAGTAATGTGATCTGGCTCAAGTGCTTTAAGGATGGCTCCTTTTCAGTCACAGATGAAGTCAGACTTGAGCTCATTGCTCCAAAAACTTCAAAAATACATTTCTTTCTCATCATCATGTGCCATCTAGTTTTCAGCCAGAGCCTGACATGCTGGAATTTGGCTCCATGGGATGGCCAGTTTTGGCAGGGACTTCAGAAGTTCTTGCCCACGGCCTCTCCATTCCTGCCTCCATGCCTCAGTTACTCCATCAGTAGTGCTCATACAACTTGTTCTGAAGCCTGTACCATTAAGTGGCTCACTGAAACAATCTGATTATTTTTTTTTCTTTCTTTGAGGGTTTTTTTTTCTTTCGCAAGTGAAATAGATACCAGTCTGGTTTTAGAGTGTTGTCTCAGAGTAGTGTCAGCACAATTGAGGAGGCAGTGAACTACGGTGCATAGGAATGACTGGCTGAGGATGGAAGTGTGATGGTGCAGGAAAGTTGGATTTTACCCTATGACAAATCTAAAATTCCCTCTGAAAATGGAGTGAATAAAATATCTTTTATTATGTTTCATGAGCATGTTTCAGGACATACCTAGCTTTGTGTCTTATAATACTGAAATTGTATATAACAAAGCTATAACCACTTTTTTTTTTTCTGTGCATCAGGTTTAATGCCTTGTAGATTGTTTTTGATGTACTTGCTTATGTCTGAATCCAGTCAGTAGCATGGAATTGAGACAGGTCAGTTATTAGTTACTCAAAAATTGATCTTACTGCTTTTAATTGCTTTTTAAAATTATTATTACAGGGTCTTTTGCAAAATATTCAGTTAATCTTTGATACTTCAATAGAGGATGTTCTGCGTAAGAAAGGATGCCAGAGAAGCCAGTCAAGTAAGGCTTTTGTTATCTTGTTAATACTGTTCAGTTGAATCTGAAAATTAGAAATGTCAGTCATGAAATATCTTAAAACCATGCAACACAACCGTTTGAAGTGAAAAAGAGAATGAGTTGCTTTTTGGTGGTAATGCTAACTTACGTGTTTTTCTGATGTAATTTCTATTCTCTAGCCTATTATTTTAGTTCAGTCACTTAGATTTATGACTCTGAGCCTCTGTTTTTAAGTTTTTGAGAAAAAGATTTTTTGAGCAAGAAATTAGTAGAAATGGAAGGAAAAAAAGCACATGTAGGAAAATATGTATTTTCATACATGAGCTTTCTGCAGTTGTTTGCACATGAGACAGGTAGTGTTGGTTCTGAATTCTGCTGCTGTCAATGGGCCCACAAACTAATCTGCCATTCTTAAAGACATTGAATTCCTTAGCAATACCTTTGACTGAAAGAGACTTTGAGTTTGACTCCCAAAGTATTGTTAATCAAAACAACCTCAGGAAAATAAGAAATCAAAGGAAGATATATGGAGTGCATGTATGTTATGGGCTGACATGCATTCTTGTTAGTCCAGTTCATGCTTACCCTGCCAGGAGGGGAGCATGCCTTACGTAGGAGTGTAGTGGATTCCCCATAAAAGAATTAGGATTACTTGTCAAATATGTGCTAAGGTTTTGTACTCAAGCTCATAGACGGTGCTGACTGTTTTACTTCCTAGTGCTTGTAGCAACAAGAGCTTAGCCAAGAATCAGAGCTGCTCAATCTGTCAGAGGAATGTTGTGGGTGCACAAGGCAGGGCTTCAGGGTTTTGTTTCAAACTCCTGCCACGTGAAATGTCATTATTTCTATTATTTTGTTAAAATATGGGACATACAGAAAATCAGTTAAGCAGATTGAACTCAATTTTTTTCCTTGCTTATTCAAAACCCAGAAATTAAACCATAGCAGATCTTGACTTCTTCAAAGGAGTACTAAATATTTTGAAATATCACCAAATAGAAATGGGATGTTACTGTACCTCTACTATGAAGAGGAAACCAATGGGAGCCTAAAGGAATAACTGAATTCTTCATGCTATTACATAACTTAAGAGGAATTCTTGTACAGCTAGCCAACAGATAATAATTTCTCAATGTATTTTTATCACAT
Organism: Cyanoderma ruficeps; assembly: GCA_008694505.1. Classification (NCBI taxonomy): domain Eukaryota; kingdom Metazoa; phylum Chordata; class Aves; order Passeriformes; family Timaliidae; genus Cyanoderma; species Cyanoderma ruficeps. The sequence continues at coordinate 28,528,952 of VZDJ01007749.1, read as the reverse complement.
CTGTTAATTGCCAAATTTTCAGTTCTATAAATTATACAGATTTGGGGTTTTGTTTTATCCTTCTTGGGAGTTATTTAGTAAATAATTCAATTTGCATTATTTTTGCTTTTCTTGCAACACCAAGAGAACACTACAAGATGGAAGTTTCTTGTGCAGTAACAAGAAGGAGCTAATGGAACAGTGAGGCTATCAAAATTACTTGAGAGGTTTTTTATGTGCATGTCAAGTTCTGATATTGCCTGTCCAGCTTAATTACATACTCAGGGAATGGGTCAGGTTGAAAAGGACCACGGGGCACCATCACTGTAACCTCCCTGCTCAAGGAGGGTCATCCAAGAGCATGTGGCACAGGATTGTGTCCAGATGATTCTTGAACATCTCCAGTGAGGGAGACTCCACAATCTCTCTGGGCAACTGTTCCAGTGCTTGGTCACCTGCACAGTAAAGAAGTTCTTCCTCCTCTTGAGATGGAATTTCATGTGCATCAGTTTCTGCTCATTGCCTCTTGTGAACAGAGCTTGTCTCCATCTTCTTTAGATATTTATACACCTTGATGAGGTCCCCTCTCAGCTGTCTCTCCTTGAGGGTGCACAGACCCAGCTCCCTTAGCCTTTCCTCATAAGAGGTAGGCTCCAATCCCTTAATTAACGTTTTAGTCCATGGCTGGACTCCAGTCCAGGAGCTCCATATCTTTCTTCTAGTTAGGAGCCTGAAATTGGACACAGAACTCCAGATGTGGCCAAGGATGAGGAGAGGGGCAGAATGGTTCTTCTCCACCTATCTCTCCAGCCTGTCAAGGTCCTTCTAAAGGTCTGCATAGCCTTCTGTGGTTTTGGTCATGCCTCCCAGCTTTGTGTCATCAGTGAACTTGCTGAGGAGGCATCTGTCCCTTCATGCAAGTCATTGATGGATGGTTTAAACAATACTGGTCCCAGTATTGAAACCTGGGGGATGCTGCTAATGACAATTACCACGTTTGAAAAGAAAAGCCATGATGTTACTGAGCACAAGATATTTTCCCATTTTGATAGCTCATTCATGTGACTGAAGTACATGCATTAAGATGACATACTTGTGAGGTAATGTCCCATGACAGCAAGGCAGATGTTACCAATGAAGTTCCCTCAGCCCTAAGGACAGAAAAGGAGACAGGACTGTGTCTTCCCAATGTTTCTTTAAGCCTAGTTTGGGAATGTGACATACGTGAATATGGTGAAATGGTGGCTTGGGAATGCTCTTTGGTTGAGGGTAGGAAAGTATGTCTGTAGTGGGCTGCAAATCCTTTAGGCAGGATTTATACACTGCACTGGATAGGAAAGATGACAAAAACACACTTAAATAGGCACATCAATAAAATCCCATATTGAGGTATATCACCGGAATGATGTTTGCATATGTGAGAGGATGCACATTTTGCTCTTCTGGTTTCTCATTTTAATCATCTGGTCCTTAGGAAATTAGCAGGAAGCCAGCAGCAGAGAACTGATTTCCCAGTGATCCCCAGGCATCTTCTTTCAGTCACTGCCAAGTACCAGTAGGAAGTGAGGATTTAGTTCTTCTAACATAGTTTTGGTTTATGTTTCCTGCTGAGATTGCAACTTTATTAATGTCCTCAGAATGTTCCGGTCAAGGCACACTCCATGTTGGCTTGAAAAATATGAAATTAATGATCTGAGAATTGCTGTGGGGGAATCTGAGAAATCTAGTGTTTCAGTGTGGTAGGAAAATTGCATTCCTTCCAGGGAATCAAAAAGTGGCTGAAATAAACTGTTATGACACAGAGAAGTCTGATTTGCTGTGTGGTTTTCTCCCATCCTGTAAATGAAGCTGGACAACTGCTTCAACTTTGGAAAACTGTGAACAATTTTTTGTAGACCTTGGCTAGTGGCAGATGTTTCATAGCTAATTTAAAAGCACATCAAGCCAATAATTTTAAGTTTGGTTGAGAAGTAATTACTTAATGTCATATTGTGGGTTGGTTCTTTTTTCTTTTATTTTTAGCCTTCCAAATGGATAAAGAATACTTTGCTCCTGTTTTCATTTCCTTTTATATTTATATATAACACTTTACATTTCTTGGTAAAGCACTGAATCAAGCCCTTAACATTTCTGAAGCTTTGCCACCTTTGGTGATTTGTCAACACTGAATGGTATTTGTGTTGTGAACCATATGTTTTAAGGCACATGTTCCTGTGCTGTTTTCTTCTTTTTAAATTGCTATATCATTTGCTTGTCTTTTCTTTTTGGTAACTTTGAGCTATTCCAACATCAGTAAATCTGGAAAATAAGTCTTTATTAAGAGATAGGGAAGTATGGATTGGTGTATAGCTGATACCAACTTTATTGTGGAGTCCTTAGAGATAGTGTCCATGAAATCTATAAGATACTTACCTGATGGAGATTTAAATGGTTAACTTCTGTTAAGCATTAAATAGATTAGGCAGCACAGACTGTTTTATTTAGTTATCTGTGTGGTTTTTTATTAGTTAAAATCATGCTTTCTGTTATGTTATTATTGAGGAATTTACTGTCGACAGGGATGTCTTTTAAAATTATGTTAGAACATGTCCAGTTCTCCGTGTCTAATGCATACAAAGTTCTGTTTTAATTACCATCTGCCTTTTGGAGAGTGTTTGGAGTGACAAATCAAATAATTGGTCTGATCTTAGCTTGACCCCCATTTCGCTTCAGAATGAAACTATTTTGTAGCAGCTCCTCTGAGCTTAACACTGAGCAGTGCAATATAGAGCAACCTAAAGTCTGGTATACATTGCATAATGGCCCAAATTTGATCCAACCATGGAATTTATGGGCAGGATATGGAGAACAACCTTCTGCAAAGAAACTCTTTCTCCTGCCTTTTTCTCTATCTTGAGGAAATGTTATTGGTCATGAAAAATCTGAAACCTTTCATGTCAGAGTGGATAAAATAGGTTCGCTTTTTTGATGCTGTGTCTTTTTGTTAGCCTTCTTCATAAATGAATGTGTTGCAGTGCCAACAGTTTTGAAGTTAGGGCCATATGAGACGTAGCTTGGCTCTTAATTTTGAAAAGGGAAAGCCTATAATTCGAACCAGCTGTTGTCTAACCCCTCTTTTATTCTTGGGTATAATAAGCATGAAGCTGTGCCAAAATAGATGTGTTCAAACCCAACCCATGGGTGCCAATCTGTGATTTCAGAAGGAATCTGGAATCCATGGGAGGGCTTTGTATATGCTGCTCTTCTCTTTCCTTCTCTTGCTACCAGCTGAAGTGAACACCATCAACGAGAGCACTGAAATCCTTCACTTGAGCCCCGCAGTCACAACTGAGTACGTGGGTGAGAAGCCGGAGAAGGCTGAGTTCTGCGACCGCTCCTGTGAGGAGCTGGGATCCATGTTCACAGAGCTCACCGGCCTGCGCATTGTGGTGAACAACCTGGCTGATAACCTCCAAAAAGTGGTACGTACCTGCAAGTCTGGAGAGCTGACAGAGGTCTGCTGTGCAATGCTCTTTCCTTCCGTATTTTATGCCGGGGCATTTAATGGAGATTTCTGTATTGCATATGAACAGCTGTTAGGATATCTACATAATGTAAAGATGTCCTCTTTTCATTGAGACTAGTTTGGTAGTTCTTGAGTATAATGCTTTAATCAAGGCTTGGCTTTCACAGACTGGGTTTAAAAGAGCACACACACATATGCACTTATACACAGGGGAAATCCTTCTAAAAGTTTGGAAATTGAAAGCTAGCAATCCCAACCTTGCTTGCATGCTGGTAAAGCCTTATTATCATGTTTACACCATTTATGAATACATCAGTAAGTGGCTACATGGGCTACCTAAACTGCAAGTAAATGTATGGGATTTTTGTAGTTGAAGTATGATGGTGATGTTTTGCTGAAGTATGCCCTTCTTATTCTGAAACAGCTAATTATTTCTGAAGGAATTTTATTAGTAATGCCATATGTGTCAGGACTAAAATCTCACCTAAAGATGAGTTCTACTAGAGGAAAGCAAAATGGCTAAGAACAGATTTCCCTTACTATTGTGTGACTGTGGTTGTACCGAAGAATAGCCATGCAGGACTTCATTACTTAAGATCATCTTCCTTGTGTGCATAAATATGTAAAAATACATTTTTTGATGGAAGAATAAAGTCCAGTCACGTCTCAGTTTTGTGTATTTAAAACAGTTTGCTTATGAAATACACAATTTGTTTTCATTAATTTCATCTTCTAGTCTGAAGAGAATCAAATTATGTGGGAACTGATTGGGCCCAACAAAACAATGAAGAACCAACCAGTTTGCTGGCAGGATGGCCGTGTCTTTGCAGATAATGAAAGTTGGATTGTGGATAGCTGCACCAAGTGCATCTGCCAGGTAAGGTTTTGAGAATATTATTCTTCTCTGCAGAAATGGAGTTCCAGTTCAACTGTCCACATCAAGTCATATTCGCTTAGAGCTTGACCTTTATAAAAAGGAGTCCCCATGTCCATGATAGAACAAATCAAAACATTTCCACACATGGAACTTCCCCAGATGCCCACCTTCATTTACCTCTCTGAGCATAAATCGTTAAATTGATTTATTTGCTTTTAGGATTCCAAAATTGTATGCAATCAAATCACCTGCCCAGCAGTCTCCTGTGCTGATCCAGCTTTTGTTGAAGGTGAATGCTGTCCAGTCTGCTCTCACTGTGAGTATTTAGCTGAGGAAAAAGATAAGTAGTCTTTGGAATTATTTAAAATCACTGCTTGTGTTTTTGAAAGCTCAAAACAGGTAAGACGTCAAGGCAAGTAAGATCAAATATAGAACTTCTATGTATGCAAAGATCCTACAAACTAACTTGGGTGCTTGAAGTTACCCTCTGAAGGACTTGGTCTATCTTCATTGATTACATTGGTTGCTTAGAAGTAAGATGATAACCTGCTTAGCTACCTTGTGCCTAAAATGTTAAAAGCATGCTTCTCCCCTGTCATGTTTCACATTTTTTTGCCCATTCAGAGCATGGGCATATTCTTACAGTGTGCTCTTGATCATGTTCACCATTATGCAGCTTTCAAAGGTGGGGCTACATCTCATCATACTGACCTATATTCTGAAGCCAAAGGCAGTTTGGACTCAGGTTTTGGCTCAGTCCATTCTAGAGATAAGATGTTCTTCCTTCAGAGATCAGTGCTTCCTGCAAACATACTGCACACAAGTTCATGAAGATCCAGAATTCTTACCTGAACTAACCACTTACTTATTAATGGTGAATTATTACACCATAATTCCATAATTTCAGTGGCAGGTTGGGAGAGCAAAATTGGAAAAGGAGATATCTGAATGTTAAAGTACATACTCTGAAGAAAGAGAAGAGAATATCTTCTAAATAGGATAATAGAGCAACTCTCAAAGCTAACCACTTTTTCTTACCTTTTGCTCTGCAGCTGATGACAGTGAGGAGGGCTGGTCACCGTGGTCAGACTGGACAAAATGCTCAGTTACCTGTGGCTCTGGGACACAGATGCGAGGAAGGTCGTGTGATGTCACCAGGAGTGCTTGTACAGGCCCACACATCCAAACAAGGATGTGCAGCTTTAAGAAATGTGACCATCGCAGTAAGTAATAAATTTCTTCTTTTTTAAAAGCTTCTTTGGACATCTCAAAGCAAAACCAAGTTTAGTCAGGACAGTATGTACTTGAGAAATCCTATATGCACAATTAAAGTAGCTGTCATTAGATTCTTTGCCAATTTTCCCCTTTCAAATATTCCTCCCTTTCCTGACAATTTAATAGGTATGTGCATTCTGGGTTTAGCTATATTAAAAAAAAAAAAGAGCGATCCTTTCTTTAGCAATATGAACTGGAGTCTTTTGTTTGAGCTCAGTTTGGAGACAGCACTTAGTTTGTAAACATATGCAAGACTGTGTTTACGTCTGCCATTCATTGATTGTTGGGCCATTCCATTCACTTAGCTGTGTTTAGGAATACAGTAATTATGGAAGATTTCTGCAAAATACCAAACTGCTTTTATATTTAAGGCACTTACAAGGATGATATTCCGGAAGTGTAGTTGATGCTATTGCAAGTACCTGTGATATCCAGGCTAATATAGTACCTAAGGCAATATCTAGCAGCTGAGACTGCTTGTTGTCCAAATGTGCATTTTGAACAAGTGTTTTTTCATTGGAAAAGTTTATTTTTAAGTAAAATGTCAGACATAATTGTTGGTCATACATTGGTTACTGAAATTCCTGAGAAAGCTGTTCTTGAGTACTGGGGCTGGTATGCTGGGCTTTTCCCACGATGAAATGGTGGGAAAGAGATGGGACATTCATCAGATGTGGTGAGAGGCTCATTACAAGGCTAACCTCACAAGTGAGTTCGTGTTACTGCTACAGGTGGGCTGTTTGCTTGAGTTTTGCTCTTTTCTCTGGCAGTACGTCAGGATGGTGGCTGGAGTCACTGGTCTCCCTGGTCCTCCTGTTCAGTGACCTGTGGAGTGGGAAATATCACCCGCATCCGCCTCTGCAACTCTCCTATTCCCCAGATGGGTGGGAAAAACTGTGTGGGGAATGGGCGTGAAACGGAGAAGTGTGAGAAGGTTCCATGTCCAGGTATGTCTGTGGTTTTGACTCAAAAGTAACACAATAATATTCCAGCTGAATTCCTTCTCTTTATTCAGATCTTAATGGCAGTGAATTTTTGTGATGGGAATTTTATGATACAGTTTTATCTTATGAGTGAAATAACACACAAGGGTGTTTTCAAAATGAAGACAACAATGCGGTCAGAGGTTTTGTAAACTTTCCAAATAATGGCTTTAAAAAACCTTTGAATAAGGCTTTAAATATTAAGAGTTTGAGAAATTTCCATTTTTGTGATGTATCTCTGCATATCAAAAATAAACACTTCCTTTCTAAAAGGAAGCTGTCTCTCTACTTGTTAGGAGTAGACATAGAATCCCCCAATAGATTTCTTTGATATTTGTGCATGCATTTTTTACACATTCAACACAATTAATTGCTATTACAATTGTTTCTTATTTGTCTACACTTCTGTATCTTTTTTAGAGATCTTTCATTCCATACTTTCACCTTCCTTTCATATAATTTTCCTCCTTTTTTTCTCTTTGCATATCCAGTGGGCATGGCATGCTGTTTTGAATTATTGGCCAAAAAATGCCTATGAAGCAGTTGGGTATCTTTCATTTGTTTGTTTCTGAAATATTGCTATCTCAGTGCAAACATCTGCCATCATCCTTCAATGCACATAGTGAGAAACTGTCTCTGGTTAGGGATCTGATGAAAGGTTGCTGTCATTGGCACCAGATGTCCCCACTTTATTGCCTGTGATTCTCTGCTCTTCTGCATATCTCAGTGAATGGCCAGTGGGGTCCTTGGTCTCCGTGGTCTGCCTGCACTGTTACCTGTGGAGGAGGAATTCGTGAGAGGTCTCGCATCTGTAACAGTCCGGAGCCACAGTATGGGGGAAAGCCGTGTGTGGGAGATACCAAGCAGCATGATATGTGCAATAAGAAGGATTGCCCAATTGGTTGGTATTCACTCTTTATTCAGTCTGAGTAATTATTCTTGCTGTTATCCCTTTAAAGGGTAAATAGGAAGTGACACTACGGGAATCTGCTGATTACACCTTTATTTCAGTAGAGGACATTGAACTATTTTGAGTGCTGTTTAGTGTGATTTTATATATATTTGTGATACCAACTTTCTTGGACAAGTACTCCTTTCTTAAATAGGGATTGAATATGCTGTAATGTATTCAACTGGATGTAGCGATCTGTAATGTTTTTCATATTAAATCAATAGTAATTAGCTTTAAATGCACTTAATAACCCTAACTTCAGGGCTTTTTATACGAGTCTGTTGCATCAAGTGTGATTTAAGCTAATGATCAGACAATACCTGTTTCATAATTGAAGTTTTACGTGCCTTTTATGCTCCTTACTTAATATTCAGTTTTGTGTATCTTTGCCAGATGGGTGTTTGTCAAATCCTTGCTTTCCTGGAGCAGAATGCAACAGTTACCCGGATGGGTCTTGGTCATGTGGGGCTTGCCCAGCAGGATACCTTGGTAATGGTACCTTCTGTGAGGATCTTGATGAGGTATTGGCTTTGTTTCCATTTACATCAGAAAATTACCATGAAAAATTCATTATTTGGGAATTACACAACTGTCTAATTGGTTTCTCCTTTCTTTCTTTCTTTACCTACAGTGTATAGCTGTGTCAGATGTTTGCTTTAAAGTGAATCAGGTCCATCGCTGTGTGAACACAAATCCGGGTTTCCACTGCTTGCCATGTCCTCCACGCTATAAAGGAAGTCAGCCCTATGGAGTAGGGCTTGAAGTTGCCAAGACAGAGAAGCAAGTAAGTGATATTGAAGGGAATTTGATGGCTTTGAGTAATTCTCATCTGAAATATCTTTGAATGATGGTATAAGATTAACTTGGGTACCAAACAAAAATAGCCTGAAATAATTAACTGTTGTTTCAAAGTATTTTTGTTTTGAGAAACAAAACACTGAATTTGGGATTGGTTTTTAAAGAGTTTGATTTTCTTTAGACATCTGCACAGTTGTACCAAATGAGCCTAAAATTCCTGGAGAAAACATTTCCTTGCTTTGCATTCCTTTCTCTGTTCTGGAAAGTGGAAACTGAAGAATTAGGATTGTTTTTTCATAAATATGACGCTGTTAATGTCAGCGTTATCAGACAAATGTTTGAAGTTCTCACTCTCTAAATTCCATGGGGCCAAAGCTTATCAGTGGTGAAGGACAGCAGGAAGAAATGAGGCTGAAGACTACAGTTTCCTAGAAAAGACAAAAACGTTAAAATGGAATTCATGGTTTGCCTTCTCTTTGTTGCTGTTGAATCAATCTGTGGTTAGATCAGCTTGTGAATTCTACATATGAACCATCTGTGTAAGATTCTTAAATACTGTCAATGAAAATACAGTGAGAAGGAAGAGGTAACAAAAACCTGTGTGAGGTGAACACAGGAATTCCTTGGGGTCTCTGGTTTAAGAAAATAAGATAGTCTTTTTATACTGTCAGGCAGAACACTGAAGAAAAGAGGTGAGTAAAATCTCCTTTCTGTTGCAGGTAATTTCTGGGGTTTAATGACGTCTTGAAGAAGGCAGATACAGTACTGAAATTGTTAACCACTTTAACTGCTTTTTAAATAATGTCCAATTTTTCTGTGGTCTATTTTAATAATTTTCATTGTACATATTTGTTGGAGTTGCGAATTGACAGAGCAGTATGATTTACTAACTACAAGCAAAACAAAGTTCCTGTCTTCAGACCTCTACATAACTGGGCTGATTTTGACAAAGTTGAAGCACACACAGATGGCTATGATTATCAGGTTTCAGTGAATATGCTCCATCCTTTATAGGTCTGTGAACCTGAGAATCCATGCAAGGACAAGACACACAGCTGCCATAAGTCTGCAGAGTGCATCTATCTGGGCCATTTCAGCGATCCAATGTACAAATGTGAATGTAGGACAGGTTATGCTGGTGATGGACGTATCTGTGGTGAGGATTCAGATTTGGATGGCTGGCCTAATAATAACTTGGTCTGTGCTGCTAATGCAACATACCACTGTGTGAAGGTAGGTGAAAAAGGTTGATAAAAATGCCATGTGTTAATGAAATGTTCACTTTTTCTCAATGAGTTGCAAGTAACCCTTTTAATTCGTAAAGGTGGTGGCTGCTTTCAGTAAGCTTTGACTGTTATAGCATGCTGGTTTTCTAGGAGATGCTGTAAAATGTGTATTCACTTAATCTGGTAAGGTACAGTAAGGGATTCTCAAAATTAAATCCAGAGTCCTCTGCTTTGGATTTCTTCCTGCTCAGAATACATGGACAATTGGGCTGCTTGTGAATGGAGTTAGCACACTGGGCAGGAGTTGCCTAAAGTATGGGTGTGAAGCACACAGCTAGTGAGAACCAAACAGGAATCTCAGGGCCCAGGGGAGTGTGAAATCCCACCTGCAGGGCTTGTAAAAAAGACACTGACAGCCATGTAAGGGCTAGAGCTCAAAATGCTGTCTTGAACTATCCTTCCTTTTAAAGAGTTAAGCAGACCACACACTGTGAAAACTGGATTCAGAGCCTGAGATAATTTTTAACAATAGGAGCCTAAGAGAGGAATGAATGTGACTAATTAGGGGAGTTCTCCTTATTGCAAAGGCTCACAGGGAGAGGATGAGAGATTCAGCTTCTCTCACCCTTCAGAGATGTGAAATCCCAGCTCTCACCCTCCCAAGGGGAATGACCTGACCATTGGCTCTACACCTGGCAAATGGGACCTGTCCAATCTTGCTGTGTTGTAGTGAACAATGAAACATTACTACACCAATGAGAAAAACCGGCATCAGGGAGCCTAAAAATGGTGGCATGTAGATTTAGTAGGGTGTATCCACATGATATGTTCCCCGGGACCTGGTTCTGTGCTCATCTAAAGCAGACAGTAAGTCCTTCTTGGTTTCATGGCCTGAGGTTCCTTCCAGTGGGAATTGCTCAAAAATGGTGAGCCTCCTCATACAGATTATCCTGATGCTGTATGAAACCAGGCTGAAAGTTGTTCCACCAGTTTAACAATGGCCCAAATAGCTGAGGGTTGAAGGCAGCCCCTGACAGGCAATTCCCTGGATCCTAGTTCTGAGTGGTGGCCTTGCTGATGGTTGAATGACAGGCACAATACAGAGGGGCATATAGTATTTGCAGCAGCAAATTAAGCAACTGAGATGGAGGAGTTCATATCCAGGTGTTCAGTTTTAAACAACTGCTGTGGGACCACTGACAACACTGGAATACCTGTATGTGTTCACTAGGCAAATGCTCAAGTACTTTGCTGATCAGTCATGGCTGTGAGGACAAGCTTTCTCTTCTGAGCTATTTTAGGGTTTCTTTTCCTAGACCTGAAACATTTTTCTTCTTCTTTCTCCGTGTTAGAGTGACCTACCTATAAATCTTCTTGAAGTTCTAGCACAAAAACTTCTGCTTAAAAAAAAATGAGGAAAGAAATGCAAAAACGACTGAGCTCTAGACTACTATAGTAGTTAAAACAAATACTGACCAAGAGACTAGGAAAGTTTGAAATCAGGCTGTTTGAGAGAATAAGTCACTCGAGGGAATCTGGACTCTATCAGTCAAAGAGTTTCAGATATGGATGGAAACTTGGGCCTCAAATGTTGGTCTTCTTCACTGTTATTGATGCCTGTTCATTGTGGATTCAGCTAACTCAGCTGTTACAGTTAATATATACTTCTTTTAGTTCCTGTCATCAGAATGTGCACATGTTCACTCATGATGTAACCCAAAGCATTAGTTTTGGTTAAACACAACATGCTGAACCCATTCAGAAAAAAACATGTTTCCAAAGACTGTTTCATGTTTTTTGTAATATGTGTTGATCTAATAGACACAAGTACTTCATTTAAGGGGACCTCTCCACCCACCAAAAAAAAACCCCAAACCTTAAAAATGTCACAAATTTTCAGGCCCTTATATTCTTTACAAAATATCCTAGTTCAGTAATTTGATTTTAAAAAGCTTCTTTCCTTGAGCTGATAATAATTGAAAATTAACTTTCTCTTGTGACTAATTTCTTTCATTATTTCCAAATTTTTTTTGTGTCACTGGTAACTAGTGTTGAGGTAGACAGTCAAGACTCTTCACAGGTATTTGGTAAAAATTTTGGGATTCTGTATTTATCACAATATTTCCAGTTCTCTTTTTCTTAAATTGTCTGTACTATTGGAACCACTGAGATTGAAAACCTCCTAGTGTAATATTCATTTTTTAGAGTATGTGTTACAAAAGAGATATTTCTGCATTCTTTTGACAGATTCAGTTTTGGGTGAGGTAGATCTGGAATGTGAGTAAAAATGAGAATAACAAAGTGTGCTTTCCTAGATGTATTTATGGATAGCAAGTAGTAGAATTGCAATCCATTTTAGCTGATTTTAGTATTTAAAAAAGTGCATGTTAAAAGTTTGGCAAGCTATTTTACTGATTTTTCAGTGTAAATTAAGAATGGTTTATTTAAAATTATCATTCTTTACAAAGCTGTGATATGAAATAGGTATGTTTGTCTATAATTTTTAAAGCCATGGGAGTGCAAAGGTACTGTTTTGCAGAAGAATATAAGGACACTTTTTTTCAAAATCCTTTCATTGTTGTGTAGTACTTTCCATTGCTGTGTAGTAACTTTCCATATGAACAGCTGTTTCTGAAGACCTTCTCTTGGCTTGTTTTTTTATTTTTCTGGCAACAAAACCTGGACATTTTTTGTGTGATCTTCAAAGATATCTCATGAATTGTCTATAAAAAGTTGTTGTAAGAGTGCATGTCTGTGTGTGTGGTGTGTTTGTTCTCTGCTAGTTCCCTCAAAAATTTACTAGAAATGTCACTTTAACGGCAGCTGGGAAATAGAATGATTTGCAGCTGCATTTCACTTATTTTGCAGTGTGAAAGCAGCAAATGAATACTACCTTTGGCAATAAAAAATCAGGCACTTTAGAAAGTACTTTGTTGATTGCTCTTGTTTTATAGTCTCTGGTGTACCATGATCTTCTGCCAAGGCAAGTTATTCTGACATAATATAAGCATAACTTATTATTTCTTTTGATCAGGATAACTGCCCCCTTCTGCCTAACTCTGGCCAAGAAGACTTTGATAAAGATGGCAAAGGAGATGCCTGTGATGAGGATGATGACAATGACGGTGTCGAAGATGACAAAGTAAGACGTGTATATCTCTGCAGTACATTTGACCTAAACATCTGATTTTAAGGAAAACCATTACAATAGATGTGAACTTTATTGTTCAGAGCTTCAGCTGAGCTATTCTGCACTTCCTTCCCTGAATGATGTGTAGTGCAGAGTAAAGCTGTGTTCAGCCAAAGGAGAGTAGTACTGTTCAGAGCAAAGCAGTCTGGGGAACCCCAGGGGCTTCGTTCTCTGCATCAGTTCAGAGTTCAGTTACGTACATGAAAACAGTTTAATGATAAGTGGCATTGGATTTTTTAATATTGTAGTGGGAGAATGACAAGTCTACTGTATTTGAAAAGCTAGTAAATATCTATTATGCAATTTTTATTCATTGTGACTTGTTTTTAAAACAGCTATAAACACAGCCAGTATCAAAGGAAAATGATGGGAGGAAAATAGGCTGGTTCATACTTTCCCTCAGTTCTACTCAGAAGACAAATTCATTTACCTGCAGAGCCTAAAAATAGCCACTTAGTCTAAAACTGTTGCCTTATACATTCATCAGAAAGATAGAGGCACTTTGAGAGTTTGCTTCACCCTGCCTCTTCGGAACATGTTCAGAGTGAATGAATTGGTACTAGAACTTGGCTGTTCCTCTTTGTTCCTTCAGAAGGAACCTAAGTGCTCTAGAGCTTCAGATGGTTAAAGTTGGGTAAGAGCTGGGTTCATTTGGTCTCTATTTGGAAAACTTAAAAAAACCCCCAAAGAATCATTTGATAAAGTAATACAATTTATTATGTGCATTTTTTAAAATTGTAGATAGAAATGGTCTTATGAACAACATAAGATTTTGCCTCTCAATTTTGCCCTTGAATATATGAAATGTATTGAAATATATGAAATGTATGAAATTTCTGGGGAATTTAAAATATTTTGCTAAAACTGTTTCCTACTAAATGTGGGGTTTTTCTATTTCGCAGAGGAAAAAGTAGTTTAAACGGTTTTTTCCTCATGACCTCCCTTCAGATTCCATGCCGCTGATGTAGCCCTCAATCCCACTGTTTTGGTTTTCTTTCTTTCTTCTTTGCATTTCAGACTGAGTACTTCGTTGTGCCTGTGCAAAAGTCCATGTGCAATTTGGAAATGTGTGAAATGACATTCCACAGACTTTGAAACTAAAGTGATAGGAAATTTTCAAAATTCCATTAAGAGGTCTCAGGTTTCACGGTGTCAGAGAAACAGATTTTGATAAATGAGTTTTTCATTTTGACATTTTTAAAAACTTTACATTTTATTATCTTGTTCAATAGAACCAACAAAAAGTCAATACTTGTTTAAATTGAAAAATCAAAATTGTGATACAAACTTGAAAATATCTCTCCCTGTGAGATGTGGAACACAATTCACATGTTTTGTACAAAACAGACTGTGAGCCAGGCTGTCCAGATGCCATCCTGTTACCAGCAAGACCTTCATTACAGGAACAGCTTGTCTGTTAAAAAAGGAATGGATTAATATTCGATTTTTGAATTCTGTCCAAGATGAACAGGAGTTACCACTTCATAGTATACTCTCATGAGTTGTGATTTATATTGTGAAATCTATTTTTTTCTTACTAGGACAATTGCCCTCTTCTGTTCAACCCTCGCCAGTTTGATTATGACAAGGATGAAGTTGGTGACCGCTGTGACAATTGCCCCTATGTGCACAACCCTGCTCAGATTGACACAGACAACAATGGGGAGGGTGACTCATGTGCTGTGGACATTGATGGAGATGGTATGATTTGACTTTTAAGAATTAGGTGCTGTTCCACAAGTGCACTTTGCTTTATGTCCAGTAAAATGGGCTACTTGCTTTTATACATGGAATAAAATTTGGTCTAGGAGCTTAAAAATGTAGGAGAGGACAGAGGAGGCTGAGATTCATCTGTCCTGTGTAGTATAGTTGCCTGCACAGTCCCTAAATGACTACAGTTAATATTACTAAACCATAAATCACAGCAAGTCTTTATCAGTGTAATCTTAAAAAAAAAAAATCTTTCCTTCATCTGTGTTCCAAAGTAATCAGGGTCTAATATGACAGTTCTGTTGACTTTTCCTTTTAGGGAGGGAAAAGGACATCAGAATATTCACACAGATAAGACAATATCCCTAGTAAAGTAATCTGCTTTTCTATGAATGTATAAGTATGCAAAACTCACAGTAATCCAAATACACTTTTTTTTTTAATGTCTTAAGATACTGTTAAAAGTGCTTATTTCCTCCACCAGTACATTCTTGTGTAATCCCAATTTGATCAGATTTAAGATGGGGAAAAACACATATATTGTTCAAAAATCATATCCCTGAGGCATTTCAAACGTGTGAAGATACAAAAATACTAAAGGTTGAAGGAATCTAGCTTTGGGTTTTCCTCAGTAATGTTTTAAACTTTTGGATGCTTATCTGACTTAAGCTTCTGAACATTTTGAAGTTCTCTTATCCTCCTTCTGATCATCAGGTTCATACTAGTGTACTCATGGTAATTCTGCATTTGAAGAAAAATCCAATCATATGTTTTTGGCTGAAAGATTATGCAAATAAATGGAGACCATCTAATACAGGGAGGTGTCCTTGTATGTTTCCCAGACAGATAGTCCAACATGTGTTTGGTTCTTTTCATCTTGTCATTTTGAAGTAGATTGTTGGTATTATAATGAAGTTTCCTGAGGAGGAACAGTTTCTTTTGAAAATTTGGCACACTATACAATCAACGATGCTATACAATTAATGATGCACATCTTCTGGTTAAATTAAGTTATTTAATGCTGAGGTAGCTGAATATTAATACAGCTGTTTCTATACAAAAGTTCAGAAGTTTGAACCTAATACAGCTGTGCATTCTATGCCATTTCTTAGAGTGGGGAATAAAATCCAAACCAAATTATTAAAAAAAAAAATACCCCACCCCTTTACCTGTTATTCTATGAAAAGGGCTAAATTCTTAAGACATAATCAGCCCTTATTCTTCCATAGGAAAATACATACAGAAAACTTTGTCATAACAAGAAGAATGGAATTGATACCATAATTTTTTTTTCTAATAGTAGTCTTAACTATTTGTAGCA
This sequence comes from Cyanoderma ruficeps, assembly GCA_008694505.1. Classification (NCBI taxonomy): domain Eukaryota; kingdom Metazoa; phylum Chordata; class Aves; order Passeriformes; family Timaliidae; genus Cyanoderma; species Cyanoderma ruficeps. The sequence continues at coordinate 28,513,136 of VZDJ01007749.1, read as the reverse complement.
ATGATGTTGTAGCAATCAGAAAGCTTATGAACCCCTTAAGAACCTTGCTTCTGTACTGATGACTCCTACAGTCTATGGCTGTCTGTGTTGGATATTGTATTGTTTTGATTTTTTAATATTTTGTTGGGTTTTTTCCCCTAGACATTTTTAATGAACGAGATAATTGCCCTTACGTCTACAACACAGACCAGAGTGATACAGATGGTGATGGAGTTGGTGATCAGTGTGATAATTGTCCATTGATGCATAATCCAGACCAGGTAAATGATGAAAACAGTTTCCTTAATGGTAGCATCAGAACAAGGGCAGAGAAAAGAACACAGGAATTGCTATCTGTCCCTGTATGGATCAGCTGAAGAGGTGGATCTGTAGTGCTCGCTTCCACATCTCATGTTGTGAGATCCCTTTGTGTCAGATGAAAGGGAAGTACAGTGATGATTGCTTTAATCCATCTGCAGATAAAGCCCTGCCCTGCAAATAACCTGGAGATCTTACCCACTGATAGAAGAATAAGTAGCCATACTAGCTTGAAGATATGCTTGTGCCTTAAGCAATGTTGTCATTGTGGTATCTGTCACTGCAAGAAGCCCTTGAAGAGAAGTGTTGAACAGTTAAGTACCAGGCTGTACTTTTGTATTGAGTAAAAATAATAAAATTGCTCTGTACGATTCTTTTTTGTACTAGACTGATGCAGATAATGACCTTGTTGGTGACCAGTGTGACAATAATGAGGATATAGACGAAGATGGCCACCAGAACAACCAGGATAACTGCCCTTACATCCCCAACGCTAACCAGGCTGACCACGATCAGGATGGCAAAGGAGATGCCTGTGATCCTGATGATGACAATGATGGTGTCCCAGATGACAGGGACAACTGCCGCCTCAGATACAACCCTGACCAGGAGGACTCAGATGGTAAGAACAAGGTCATATGAATCTCATTTAGTCCTTAGTATCTGATTTTGGTCTTGGAGTATTAACATCTGGTGAAGAGAGACTTCACATCAAATTGAGTTGCTTTTGACATTTGAGACACCATGGTATTTGATGATACTGACCTGATCAGTTTAGTCAAGGGTTAGAGCATTAAACATCTTAGACAGGAGCTCAAACATGCACATACATAATAATAGAAGAAAATCTTTAACAAATTTTTAAAACTAAAAGAATCTGTGTTTTTGTTAATTTTTTTATTTTCACGTTTAATTGAAATATTAAAAGGGTCAGAAAATATTTCAAATAGCTTGAATTACAAATGTCTTAAAGTGAAAAGTGAGCTGTTTCACTTTCGAAACAAATTACAGTCTGAAATTAAAATGGAAAAAAAAACATCCTTTACTGCTCTGTTTTATTTTGAAAAACAGACTATTTCTTAAGGATTTTTCAAGTCGAAAAGTATTGTTAATTTTTAATTATTTTTTTTATTGCCTCCTGAACAGCTCTTCTCAAATTTTCTTTACAGACTGCTTTAAATATGTCTTGATGATATACATCTCACAGTTTAAAAAATGGATATGTAATTGCTTTTTTCCCTTTTTTTTGGTAAAATGTTGGTCGCCTCAAACAGTCTTTCTGTGCTTGGAATTATTTAAATGATGAAATAGAGATAGTTTCACAATTATAATTTTAATTTTGAAAAGGTTTATGATCCTTTGAAAACCACTATATATGTTTACAATAATGACCCTTGCAGTAAATGTAGGTAAGCAATTTCTGTTCTAGGTTATACAGCTTGCTGGAGCCATTCCATGGCTGTGCTGTAGAAACTGAAGCAGAATTTATTACCTACACAATATGTTTTTAGGTACATTTAGAAAGATAAAATGCTGAGCCTTCTCTGATTTTCTGGTAAGACAACTGCTGTCAGTAGGAAGTTTCTGGTTGGTAGCTAGTAGTAGCTCTTATAGGACTGAAAGGTTATATAAATTGTGTCTAGAATCTCTTTGTAGTTGCCAGTCCCTGGAATAGCCCCTTAATTTCATAAATCCAGAATAAGGCTTGACCCAAGATGAGAAGTCATCCATTACCTGGTTCTTGTAAAGGAAACTACATTGATGTATGGATTAACAATTCAGAAAAAGCATATATTTAATCAGTTTAGCCAGCTCATCACTGTCATTAGCAGCAGGTCCAACAGAAATCTTGGAAAAGGGGTAAATAAAGCCAAAACTTGCTTCCATACTCTTGAAGATGTGAGTTTTAGCGTATCAGGATGAAGCCCTGGAGAGAACTGTTGGATGTGACTGGATAAACAAACACTTTCTAACTTTCCTTGACAGAGAATGAATGTTGTCAGCAGCAGCTCACTACCAAATGAACATCAGCTGGACTTTTAGTGAATAATTAGATTCTGCTGCAAATTATCTCTTTGATTTGGCAAAGGAAACAAAATAGGAAATTTCTTCTATTTCCCTTTTCTCCAATGAGTGCGAAGACAAGCAGGTAGAAGAACACACAGCTGGTCAGGATTTGGAGTATGCCAGATATCCAGGGTGAAAATGGGGCCATTTTACCACGTATCTGATCTGCAGAGGGCCCTGAGTTACTAGATATTTCAATTTTCTCTAGTTACTCTTTTCTTTTTGGCTGTTGCCTAAAACTCATTCTGCTTTCTGTCTGAAAGCTCCATACTTGGGTAATTGTATGTCGGTTGGTCCTGGTAACGTGGCTTTCCATTTTTCTGTGAAACATCTAGTAATAGGTCAGTATTGAATGAGCTGGGTCATTCCTATTTTCCGCTGTGTTAATTCCCATGTTCTTAGGGCACTCATAAAACATCGGGGAAAAAAAGCAAGCAGATGCTCTGCTATGGTTAGAAACAAGTTAGTTGGCAGCACTGGTTTTGCATTAGTACCTAGTGTAATATCCAGTGGTTTCTGTCATAAAAGTTGAAGCCATTTGGGAAATTTTTTCTATACTTGTCTAGCCAAGCTTTTCTACATTATTTTCAGGTCTTTGTGCTATTGTATGCCATGGAATAATAGAGTCATTGGCACTGAGCTTTTTTATAGATGCCTTCTTTCACTTCTTGCTATTTGAGGCGAGTCACACCTCCTGGTTTCCATTAATATTATAGGCAAACTAAGAAAGGAAATAATTTTTCATTCTAAAATATTGAGTGTAGTAGAAGTGTTGAGCAGAAGCGCAACTATAGATGAGCTGTACTTTTTTGTTCTCTAAAAAACTTCCTGTAATTCATATAACGAAACTTAGTTTTTTCATTCCTCTGAGGCTAGACCTGTTGAATGCAGCACTGCCTTCTTTTCTCAGGCATTTTTCTGAAGCACTATGTTTTTATAAGTCAAATTGTTCTACCTACAAGTGGAAGAGTGTCTAAGCATGTATGCCTATTTTACTGCAACACTCTCCCCCCTTTTCTTTTGACATAGGGGTGACACATTTGCAATCTGAAGCATCTGGATTCAGGATCAATTGTTGCAGGAAGAATCTTAAGACAGTGTTAAGAGTCTGAAAAAAGTTTAATATCATAAACAATATATAAAGATTGAGTAATATGTGGAAGATTAAGATTTTAATGCTGATCTTTGAATTGATTTGCACAGCACTTATTAAAATGTGGTGGTGTGTCCACATCTGGAACAAATCAAACTGAAAATGTAATGCAAGAATTAGTGAATTGCATCGACATAGCAAACTTCCAACTTTTCCCACCCACATTCCAAAGTGGTGTATAGACCGGGGCTGGATAAACTGCTAACAATTGCCTCTGCTTATTCACATTGCTTACAGGTGATGGCAGAGGTGATATTTGCAGAGATGACTTTGACAATGACAATGTTCCAGATATTTATGATGTGTGCCCTGAAAACAATGCCATCAGTGAAACTGATTTCAGAAAGTTCCAGATGGTCCCTCTGGACCCCAAGGGAACAGCTCAGATTGGTCCCAACTGGGTTATTCGCCACCAAGGCAAGGAACTGGTGCAGACTGCTAACTCTGATCCTGGAATAGCTGTAGGTGAGTATCAGATGTCAGTCATCATCTTTGGGAAAGTAACCAGTGATTCTGTGATAAGGAAAGGGAAAAAAGGTAGATAAATGCACCTTTGTGGTGCAAACTTTGGACTAACCACAGAGCCAGTGTATATGCCCAAATTATAAACAACTCAATGCTGCCTCCACTTGTTGTCCATTTATCTCATCACTGACTGTAACATACATAAAACACACAATTGAAAAAACGTATATAAGCATAGTGCCTGCTGTCTTCAATGCCCCTTGTAAGCAACTTACTTCTCTCCAGAAGCCTCCGTGTGGGCAAGTGTAATTACCTCCTCTTCTACAGGTGAAGTAATTGAGAAATACTACTTATGTCTCCTGCCAAAATTCAGGATGTAGCTGTACAATGTAGAAGAGCTATAGCTCTTGGGTGTGTGTAGCTGGACCCAGCATTGTAACTCAATGGTTTGTCTCTGTCTTCTCCCAGGCTATGACGAGTTCAGCTCTGTTGACTTCAGCGGGACGTTCTACGTTAACACAGACCGTGACGATGACTATGCTGGCTTTGTGTTTGGCTACCAGTCCAGCAGTCGATTCTATGTCCTGATGTGGAAGCAGGTCACTCAGACCTATTGGGAGGACAAGCCCACCAGGGCTTATGGCTATTCTGGTGTGTCGCTCAAAGTAGTAAATTCAACAACTGGTACTGGTGAACACTTACGAAATGCTCTCTGGCACACAGGAAACACCCCTGGACAGGTGAGAGATTAAAAACTTCAGGCCAACAGTGCATGACTAATGTTTTAAAAATGAGGGATATGTTTCGAAAAAAATTTCGTTTCACACCTCATTTTTTGTGGATGTTGATCACTTTTTCTTACTTTCCTTTGTTAGTAGTGTCAATAGTAACACATGCATTGTATTTCAAAGAAAATCACATGAATTAAAGGAAAGATGAGGTGTGATCAAAAGGAAAATGAGAGTGATGTCTCAGTTATGCACAAATCCTTTGTAACTTCTGTATTGGCACTTGCTTCTTTGGTGTTCCAGCTTGTTTTAATTATACATGGTTTAGAGTACAGTAACCAGAGACAGAAAAAGAGAAAGACATTTTAAAAAAGAGAGAAAAACTGCAGCTGTTCCAAATGGAAGAAATGTTCCAATGGAAGAAACTTGTGCATTTTGGAAATTAAGTTACTAGGGGTTCACATGTGGATAGGAATTGACAGGACTGATACTGAGTGGAAATTTTCAAGGAGTAGCCACAGGCAGTAACATCTGTGCAAGCTGCAGCTCCTCTCCGTCACTGGAGGCACTCATGCAGCATCAACTCTTTCAGCCTGGTTGTGTGTATGTGGAAACCCAAAGACTTCCAGAAGAATTTGGACAGTACTCTTGGACACATGATGTGACTCTTGGGGATGGTCCTTTGCATGGCCACGAGTTGGGTTTGATGATCCTTGTGGGTCTCTTCCAATTTGGCTGATTCTGTGGCATCCTAAGGATCATAATGGTCTTCAATGATTCTAGCTATCAAACTGCAGATGTATCACTGTTCAACAGTTTAAGACATTTAAGAAATTTCCATTACTCTCACCCCATAAAAGAAGTCTTTTCATGATACAGTCGAATGTTAAACTACTTTCAGTTTCAGAAAATAAGCTTTGGCAGTTACTATGGTGGACGTAGAGTTACTGGGGCACAGTGTGTTTCTAATAAGGCACTTGTATTCCTGCTGTAGGTGCGTACTTTGTGGCACGATCCCAAGAACATTGGCTGGAAAGATTATACTGCTTACAGGTGGCATTTGATTCATAGGCCTAAAACAGGATTAATAAAGTAAGAAATATTTCCTCTACATTTTCTTGTGGCAGTGCTTTTGTCTCTGTTGATTTAAAAGCTATGTTACCAGTTTCATTGTTGTTTCTGATAATTTTGTTACTTGTATGACAGTTTGTCCAACATTTTGGGAACATTTTGTTATCTTCAGAATAAGTTATTTTCCTTTTCAGATATACTTAATTTAGTCTGAATGGTTCAATATTTACATCAGCTAAATACCCTTAAATTAAAGAAAAAAAGTAGACCTCTTTCTCAATAGCTTTTCTGTAAAGAGACCAAAAATTTCTGAGCAAAACTCAAAGCAAGATTAGAATATGAGATTGCTCCCCAGCCTGTGGAATTTCAGTGAATGAAAATAATTATAAACATGAGCGTTGCCTCAGGGAAGTAGGCCAAGGGCCTGTCTACTTCAGCATCCTGTCTCCCATAGTGGCTTAAACGAGACACTGCAGAAGTGGCCATGAGCACATCTGTAATGCACACAAGGAGCTGTGGCAAATGACTTTCTGTAGAGCCCAGCTGTTTAGCTGATGTTCCAAAGACTGAGCATTAACTGCCCCTGTCAGTTTTATCTTCTACTAACTACTGGAGCTGTAAAGGATATTTTTCATGGGGTAGAGTCAGACCTTACCTCCAAAGGTCTTGCTTCTGCTTATGTGCGGGGGGTTTTCATTTGTCTGGGAAAGACAAAGTGTAGACAAATTAGGGTAGACTAAGTTACTCCTCTCTTTCCAAGGAAGAGGTTTCTTTATGCTCCAGTATGCTGCAGTGCAAAGCATTGACTGATATAGGTCCAAAGGAAACTTGATTTTTTTTCATTCATGTTGCTGTTACCTGTAACTTCCTTTACAGAATCTACAAAGTGTCAGACAAAAGATGTTACCACTGGTAACATCACATTAGATCAATTCAGCATGGCAAATTCTGTGGTTTGGTACATTAAATTCCTTCATACTTTAGGGTGTTCTAATAGAAAATAAATTAATTTTTTCACTAATGTGGTCATGAAACAATTTTATTTGTACAGAAATATCAATTCCATATGAACATGATCAGAGCTATGTAATTTTTTGGTGGGTTGAATGAACCAATAAATTCTTCCCATATGTTTTGGGTTCTTGATATTTTGAGAATTATATTAAATAGGATTATATGAACATGAAAATCTGTCATTTTTTTACTGTCCTTTTCACCGTCTATTAAATACTGATCTAATGGAGCAGTTTCATGCTTGTCTTTGTGCACTCTTCAGGAAACAGAGCACTTGATTACAAGTGCTGGACATGCATTTCTGTCTAAACAGAAATCTGCCCCTACCTAACCCCTGAGTTCTAGGAAGCTGCTCAAGTGTTTTCATGCTCATGTGAAGCCATCTTGCTGTGTGTAACTAATGTACTGTCAATTGAAGCAGGACAATAATCCCTGCCTCCAAAGACTAGTCTAATTAACAAACTATAGAGTAATTTCTCATTTGGCCCAGGAGACTGAGAGCCTAAAAATCTAGACTATCCTCAAGGCCTCCCAGGAGAAGTAGAGGATGCAAGTTTGCAGAAATGCAGTCTCTCTGATAAAGAGAGAAAATGAACTGCTTCCTTTCGAGGTCTTTTGTCTCCAGGGTAGATGCCTGAAATACTAAAAAAAATCCTCTCAAAACCAAAAAAAAGAAAAAAAAAGTTTTCCTTTTCCAATTTAATATTAGTCTAGCTGTTTGTGTCCAAATCCTTCCAGCTTTCATTAAGCTCTTAAAATGTCTGAAATTGAGATTCAGCATGTCTCCAATTAATGTTTTGTTTGACTCTAAAGGGATGGTTCTTCTAATTTCTGATGTTGGCCCTTGCACCTAAAGATAAATAAATCAGCTGTTCACACAGCTGCAAAGACAGCTTTGCTCAGTGATGTGACGAGGCCGTGTGCTAACCCCTGAGTTCACTGGGACAGGGGCTTATCAGTGGATGCTAGTACATGACATAGTTCATTCCAGGAGACATGACTGTTCTAAATAAAGAGCTGGGAAATCTTTTGCAGATGGTGTGCATAAAATCACATAAGGAGCAGCCCTGCTGCTTCTGATTAATGTGTTGTGGCTGCCAGCCAGGTGGGTGTGAGATAGAGATGAGAAGTGATCCCTGCAAGAAGGTTGGGTTTTCCGGTGCCTTGTCAAAATTAATTCTGTTCCAGTTTTTAGAGACTGTTACTAGCTCTTACACTGGACACTGTATTAGCCTCCTTGTTTAATTTATGTTCTTTTTTACAGAGTTCTGGTTTATGAAGGGAAACAAGTCATGGTGGATTCTGGACCAATCTATGATACAACTTTCGCTGGTGGACGATTAGGTCTTTTTGTCTTCTCTCAAGAGATGGTCTATTTCTCTGACCTCAAATATGAATGCAGAGGTTAGTTACAAAAAACGTCTGGAAGATGCTTAAGCCTTTCATAACTTGTGGAACAAGCACAAAGTGTCTAAATGAAAAGTATCCTCTAAATGAAAAGCAATCTGTAATATCATAGCATGGCGTAAACCTTTGGTGAAATGCCATGAATGCCCTTTGCCCCTAGAGTAATCTCAATTTGAATAATAAACTCCAGATGTTTAATACTATCCACCTGGAAACAATGAGGAAATGAGGTAGAAATTTCTGAGAAAGACTTGTTTAGAATTCTGTCTGTATATCCATTGTCCTCTGTAGGCTATTTCAGTGTGTCCCACAGACAGAGAGATACTTCTGGATCACCTTTCTTTCAAGAGGCATGGAAAAGAGAGCAGATCTCTTTAATGAGCATGTCTGTCTGTAATGCCTTGTCTGAAATATTTTGAAGTACAGAAAAGGCTTTTCCAGGTTTTCTTTTATATGATTTGTATATACATTTAGATGCATAGCTGCACATACACATGCTTGTCTCTCTCTATATGTAGGCACATGTGTTTTTATCTAAATGTCCTCCCATTTGGAGGAAAATGAAGAACAGAAAGCATTGTGCTGCATCTCTTTAGTGTATCATGGTGGAATTCTTGTGTGATTGACTTCCTAACCAAAAAGAACCCAACCACAATTAATATATTTTTTCCCATTTCTTTCAGATGCTTGAGCAGTGGTTGCTGCATTACCAGCAAAGTACTGTAGATGCTATGCAACCCAGACACCTCAGTACACCCTGGTACTCCCAGTTTCTATTTTTGTGTACCTCCTGCCTTCTTTCCTCATACTCCACTCTCCATGATCCTCTCAGCCGCCAGGAGTGCTTCAGCCACCCTTCCACCCAAGTGCCTTCTCACTGCCAGGACTAATGAAACCTAAAAGTGAACGTCGGACCCACCACTGAAGCAAAAGCAGATTGATATATTAGAATACTTTTGTAGAGTGAGAACTTAGCAAAACTTGTTTGTTTACTTGTCTTTTTTAAAGAATGACGTTTACATATAAAAATGTAATTACTTAATGTATTTATATATATGGAGAAAAAAAGGGGAGGGTGATGATTATCAGTCGTTATGTTTAAATGAAGAAAAATGTGTCTTAAATTTTTGGGTGTATGGTTGACACTTCCTTGCTCTAATCAAGACTGGACTTCAGTAACACAGAGCTTCTGGGTCTAATTTTAGCAACGTAATGGAGGGCCACACCAAGAGTGAAAATTACTTTGGATATTAAAGATCAATTATAAAGATTTCTTGATTCAAAAAGGTGCTTAGTTGATAAGGACGCTCTTAGTAACACTCTTTAAAATTATTATTGGTAGAACTGTCAAATTTGCAACCTAAAGCATTCTTTAGTAGGGGCTTTATTTAGGCCAGACAGAATTGAAATAGAAACTTTTATGTGAATGAGAAGAGTGATTAATTTAAACACCTGAAGCTATCACTATTGTCTGACTTGAAAAAAATTATTTCCAGTTGCCCTGTTTTCATCATATTCTGCATTGCCTTGTAATAAAGAATATACCATGACCATGTGGAGCAAACTGAACCTGAACCACTCTTCCAACTCTGCTGCAAAAAGCACTTTGACATCCTGAATCCTGATGTGGGTTTTTGAAAAGATGGCAGTGCTGCCATTACTTAATTTGGTAACATATGAATTTAAGGTTCCATTTATAAATATTTTGTTAGTATTTATTGGGATTATCACACCAAGCTACCTTCTCTGATAATTGATTTTAAAGTGTATAATCCATCAATAATAGATGCACAAATAATGATATTTTAAAGCTATTTTTGAAAGTATATCACAATATTTAGATATTGTCTAGGCATGGCCTAGACTTAAGTATAGTTCCATGGGTTATAGTCATGTATACTTTAAAGTTAAATGAATAATAATAAGGAATTTACAAATGGAACCTTAATATATATCCAGTTACCCTAATTTTAATATTTTTGTATTGTTACCTATGTCTGCTGTATATAGAACTTCTTAAATGATGCTGAAGGGGTACCAGTGTTTATTTTAAACGGATACAACAGTTACTCAGATAAACAATAGTATAGACATGTTAACATTTTTGTTTTGTTTAAGATGTATGAGCTTTGTTCACAAAAAGAACACAGGCTGATGTAATTTTATTCATAGATGGGATACCTGATAGAAGAATACAGTACCTCTGCCTTCTTCTAGGGCACAGTGAGCTAAATGTTGAATCAACTTTTTCTCCCTTGAAATAGATTTTGTGGCTATATTCATTAGAAAGGAATCAACAGTTGCTGGCTTTATTGCACATTTTACAGTATTCATATTATCAAATATTTTTAAATTTTGTTTCAGTTTGTTTTGTTGCTGGTTTTTCTTTTGTTTTGGATTATTTTTTTTTGTTCTCACAAATCCTCTTCATGAGGTTTTTAAATATTTGTTTCTTTTGGTGTTTCAAATGGCATCCCCAAGGTTCAAACAGAAGGGAGGATGACTTCATTAAATGTAATGAGTAATCGCTAATGTAGGGTTTTTTGTTTTGTCAGAGAGAAACATCAGTTTAGGGATGAAGATGTTAATATTTGGACTGTATAATAATTTTCCTATTATATGTAAATTATTTATGATGGGATTTTTATTTCTTTCTCTTTTTTTCCTTGGAAGTATGTGTGAGAGAGTGAGATTGATGAAATTTCCTTTTGTTTTGCCAAAGATTGTAAATAATTATTTATTTGTTTACAAGGACAGACATTTATCAATTGACGTCCTGATTCATTTAGTCAGATCCTCATTTTTATATATATATTTTAAGAAATTAATAGGAAATAAACTGTAAAAAGGTTTTATACTCCAAAATCTCTTTACCTTTTTTATAGTTACAGTTTCTCTTTAAAGAAAATATTCCATTTTGCTAAGCCAGTAGTTAAGTCTCTTGCCTTGCTGTAAACCAGTTCATTTCAAGCAAACCAGGAAATCTGTTGCTTTGCCAAAAAATCATTGACTGTCTTCTAAGACTGTAAACAGCAGCTTTCCTAGTATCTCTGACAAGACATCATTCCCCATGAAGTCTTTATCTGGCAAACAATCATGGATTTTATTTATAGCATTGTGAATGAGAAACTTTGGTCCTGCTTCTCTGTATTGTCTTGGCCCATGTGTTTGAACAAATATATCTTATTTTGCAACTGCTGCTTCTGGGTCCCATCTGAGTCATTGGGATTTGTTAGTGTGAGTTGGGAGTGCCTTCCTGCTGGAGAACTTCAGGAACCAGTGAATCATCACAAACAAAAGAGAATATAATACAAGAAAATACTTCTTAGCAAGAGACATCTTTCCTATGGGTATAAACTACTCAAGGGGAATTTGAATTGGATTAGGAAAAATAAGAATGCCCAGCATGTTAAAATGCCAGTTTTGAGATGTGGACACAAGTTCTAATTTTTCTTTGCCTTACAACTATCCCAGCTATTTGCTTTCCTTGACTTTTGATTCTCATGAGAATACTTGAAACGTTACACAAGAAAGCCATGTACTCTTCAGTACATTTTTTGATAATTCCTTTAAAACAATACAAACATTCAATCTTGTAGACAGCTGCAAGGACATCAATGATTGATATTATTGAGCTAATAGAGTGATCAAGAACTTGTTATCCACTTTCTCAAGAGTTTTGTAAAACTCTGATATGGATCTTCATGAGAGTTTTGAACATGAGCACTTATTTATGATTCTATGGGAAAAAAACTTCATGGCACCAAACAACCCCCCACAAAACTAAAAACAGGGAAAAAATAATGGAATGTGTGAAAACATAAGAGCAACACTTTAGCACTAGTACAGGGTGTCTCAGAAAAACAGGAGGGAAGGACCAAAAAAGCAAGATTGCTGTGAATGAGCAGGTTCACCTAAAGCAACATCCTCTGACCTATGTCCATTGTTCTAACTAACTTTTCTAAGGCTTTTGAAGATACTCTGAATTATTTGCATAATCTGGTGAAAATACATATTTAAAAATTTTGCTGAGTCTGCACATCTGGTTTCCAAAAAGAGATGGGTATGGAAGAAGAAACTCTGAAATTCCTGTGGAGAGGCTGTGGCTGATTTTTCTGACAAGGGGAAGCTGAGTAGAGCAGGTGAGGATTCTGCCACTAACACATTAGTAATAGTAGGCAGATTGATTTTTTTTTTCCACTTCCCTGGGCATCAGATTCCCACCTATGAAAATTCAGTATGAATTTCCTCACCTTTAAAATACCTGTTTTATCTTGTATATATCTAACTGGTTTTGGGCCAGCCAGAAAACCAGGAAATCCTGAAATCCCAAAACCTTCCTAAAATTAGGCTCTGATGAGACTTCTTGACCACTTCTAAAACGTCGGGCAAATTTGGGTAAACTTTGGATAAGCCAGTGAATTCTGAAAAGTTAAGCTGAAGTCACAGTATTTAAGGGTTTGTCCACTATAAGAGAAGCAGGTTTGCCATGGTTTCTTTCAGAAAGAAAGGAAATAATTCCACCCAAGGATTATACCTGTGATTTTGCACATCAGGCAGCCCAAATAATAGTATCATGGATGTTAACCTATGCGTGTACTCCTTGCTAGCTACATGATGTGGCAGGAGCTGAACAGACCAGACTATCATCTTCATCTTGGTCAGCTCAGTGGGAGTTTTGCTATGGGCTTGAGTGACAGCTGGATGAGATTCAGTTTTTGGTTTGTGCTGCAGACATCCACAGAGCAAGACCTCTAATGCTTGCATGGGAACATCTGCTCTCTAAAGCCATTTGAAAAAAAAATATATATACATATATA
>VZDJ01007749.1:28483894-28500109 GCA_008694505.1 Cyanoderma ruficeps | reverse complement strand
AAAATATATATACATATATATATATATAACTATGTAATAACTTGGCACAGCATTGTTTCCATTGTGGAGAAGACCACCCTTGTAGATCAGGAAGGGGGACTTCGAAGGAAAAAAATCCTGGTGCTGATTAAACCAAAGGTTCTTTTAATCTATTATCCTGCTTCTTGAAAGCTGCCAGTATCAAATTCACTAGAGGAAGGTGTCAACTATTTATCATTAAAAACCATATATTAGCCCTCCTAGAGGGGAAACATCGTTCTTAGCCCCAGCAGTTAGTGGGTGGGTCTGCCTTTGTGCCTGTGTGGTTTTTGCACTAACGTAACTGCAAATATTATTGTTATTCATATAAATATCCCAGATTTTTAATCCTAATTCTCCTCCTATTGAGAGCTCTGGAGATGGATTATACGATCTATGCAGTAAAAATTTCCTTTTACCAGTTTCAGGTCTGTCGCTGTTTAGTTTCATTGAAAGACTTGATTTCTCCCAGACTTTGGAAATGAATGAATAGTATATGTTTCATCATAAAATTCTGTGTTAGAAAAATAATATCCTATTTTGCTTTTAGTGCTTGTGTGCATGTGTCTGGGTTCATGTGGTACATCAAAGGTACAGGGATTTCCTCTGCTTGCTGAAAAGATCAGCTGTTGTGTTGTTGATATATTCTTGGAGGCATAGGACACTCCCCATGTTTATGGCCTCCAAATCTATAATTTTAGCTCTTGTGCAGATATATCATATATGAACATGCACACACAGAGAGAAAAATCTGCATATTTTGCAAAGGTTGCCTATCATTCTGCACTTGGCTTGTTCTTAATGCCTTACCTAGCCAGCTGCTACTGGGCACAGTTGGAATTGGGCAAATGAGTTAGACAGATCTTTTGCAACTTTTTCTGTCGTCAGTTATCACTAATCATTACCTATTCTTGATAATTTAGAGCTAGAAGTGTTGGGTGTTTCTCCTTTAGAAGCAAGCTAATATATTTTCAGACACCTGCTGTCATTTCTGAACCCTTTTCATGTGCCAGTTTTTCGAAGCTGGAGGGTTGCATTGCAAATCACATTTCAAATCTTAGCAACAGCTGTAATAAGGTAACTTGTAACTTAGAAAATTATTTTAGTCACTGAGATTACATAGTCATTCAGTAACTTCTGGCAGATAGTTTTGACACCCCTTTTATGAGCTGATTTTTTCTCTTTAAATAATATTGATGGAAAAGAAAACAGAATAGCAAGCTGCAGGCACTATTAGCAGCTGAAATGGATAGTTTGATCAATTTTATTTTTTTTTTCATATATGTGAAGAAAAAGAAACCTAATGGTTTCAGTTTCTTGCAAGGCAGTCTTTGATCATTCAATCCAGTTTACTTCCTGGGGCTGCTGCTTCTGCCTTCCTGCAAGTAGCAACAACCTCCAATAGAAAGACATTTTTTAGGCACTCCTTGCTGGTGCGACTGGAGAACCTTTGAGTTTACAGTATTTTAGAGCTGGAGCCCAAGCAAATTAATCTGTCCTGGTTTTTTAAGATTCAGCTCAGTGTCTAGGTTTTTGCAGCCAGAAGGAAAGGACCACCCATCTGGATGTGGATGTAATCCAGTGGGTTTAACTGTATCTAGTAGCTCACCCTGGATGCTGAAGAAATAGGGACAGTGTTTCAAGCTGAAACTGGTGACAACTGGAAGATCAATTGCTTTCTCAGCGAGATTAAGTTCCAAAGATATTGTCAATCACTCTTCTAGAAAACAACAGTTCTCCATTTATAAAGTTCCAATGCTCATAAAAGAGAAATAAGAAAACCAGAACATTGTTAAATGCTCAGGTTAAGATTTGTATGATTTTTTTCAGAGAAATGGAGCGTACACAGGCAGTAAAATGACAATAGATCACATTATTTGTTTGTTTTTTCTTCTTGGAAATTCTCCCTTTTAAGTCATTGGGTTTTTTAAGACAAAAATAAAGAGTCACTTTGCTTTCAGATTTGTTATTAATATATGATATAAAGCTCCCACTTATTTGAGAAGAAAGCAAAACTCAAGTTTACGCAGAGGGTGCTATTACTATTTTACACAAAGGGTAAGATTATTTTTTTTTTTAGAGTTCCAAATTCCTCCACAGGAATTAATTCATTGCTTTTGGTTGAAGGCTTTATAGCTTTCTTTGTTTTTTAAAAGAGTCAACAATAATTTTTTTGGGGGGTTTTTTTTTGGGGGGGGGTGGGGGTCAGCTTACTTGATGTCTCCACTGAAGACTGGTGTCCAAACTTGAAATGCATTAGTTAAGTATTATTCATTAAATGGAAAGAAATGAAGCTGTTCATGTTTATAATAGGAAGATGACCCAGCTCTGCATAGAAGCTGTATTGTCCATCACTGGACAATCAAGAAACACATTGTTCTTTATGCCTAGCATCAGCCATCCTTGTGGTGTGAGAAGATAACATTCTCATGCTTCTCAACATAAGGGAAATGGAAGTTGTAGCTGAACAGAAATGAAGCAGAGAGATTCTGAACACTAGGGCAATGACTTTATCACAGGACCATCCATTCTAAAACAAGAAGGCACAAGTTATTATGACAACAATATGAAAAAATCAGCTCCTGCTATTTCCTGTTTAGAATTTCCCCTAAAAATGAATTAACCTCCCTTTGAGAGAAGTTAAGATACGCAATATTTACTGAATGCTTCCATATTCCCTTGTTTACCTTCTAGTTATTCATTTAACCATGGGGCACTGTGCTGGAGACATAGATCAAAAGAACTCTTTCCTGCTATCTTGTTAGATGTGGCAGGTTGAGACCAAAAACACTGTAAGATCCACAGTTTCAAACATATCTACAGTTTTGAGTACAGAAAGATATTTCGGGGCTAATGCTTAAGACCCTGGTATTTAATTTGTTATCTGAGTTTATTTTTAAGACGAATAATATTTATGGAATATTTTCAAAGTGTGGCTGAAATATTTACTGTGTTATAACACATATTTCAAGATACGTGGATAATATCCACTCTTTGCAGTGATTGAAGGGTGTTTCATGTAATCTTTTCAGTTCTTAGTGTTGTTTTTTTTCTGTTTCTATCTACAGTAATACAAACATTAGGTGATAATTTTTGCTACTAACAACCATTCTTAAGAAGATATGAAGTCTGTTTTTTACTGAAATTGCATGCCCTGGGCAGGAATGTTCTATCCAGAACTATTTAACTCTTTTGTGGAGGGGAAGATCTGTTCTCTTCCAGTTCTCTTCCAGTTCTCTTCCAGAAGACATTAACAGCCTTCAGATGAGATAGTACAACTGAGTTACTGAAATCAGAACCTGGCATCTCTGGCAAGAATCCACCTGACCTGTCATGACAGCCAAAAGATAGCCAAGGTAAGAAGTCGTGCTTACAGCTATCCTGGGTGCAGTTCTCCACAGAGAAGGGTGGGATATATGCCAAGGCAATGGATAGTTACTTCAGGCACTGAGCTTTGCAGATCAGCTCCATGGCTTCTGTGTTGCCTGTACTAAAAATACTTTCCCCTATCCTTATGCCAATGCATCTGTGTACAATCTAGTTCCAGATTTAACACCTGAATACTGCACTTAAGGTTTATTTCTTTTCTTAATGATGCATACAGACTGAAATTAAACAGTCTTACTCCCTTATTTCTGGAACATTTGTGCCAGAACTGCTTTTTTTTTTCTTCAACAAACTGGGGTTTCACAGTGGTCCTGTATATCTTAGAGCATGGAATGATTTGAAAGAGTTCTTAGAGAAACTCCAGTGCAAACCACGGTAGTGTTATAATACTGGAAGGATCATTGCTTGTGCATTTTCATCCCTGTCCAGGACAAGTTCATAATGTGGTGGGTCCTATTTCTCAATAAGCATGCATTGTTTAGCTCCATAATTATATACATACTTTCTTCCTTTTGTTGTTTCTCCAGACAGAACACTAGATATTGTGATCTGACAATGCAGTTGATAAATCACAACCTATTTCATATCAGCTATGACTTCATATCAACTTCTTAGGCCATGCACAATTCCCAAAACAGTGGAGCCACTGTAATTTTTGTAGTACTTTCAAAAAGAAAAGATTATTTGTAAAATCATTGCATTAATTTCTATAGTTCCAAAAGAAATTAAGGTGTATGTTTGCACATATGGCCTTCTTATCAAGAGGAAGTTCACTTTTCTGTCCAATTTTGATGCTGCATTTCCCTATGGATATGGAAAAGACATTATCAATGTACATTTTTGTGCCCCTTCCTGCAATATTCTAGTAAAGCTTTAACACTGAGGAATGGCTTGGAAAATCTTTGGGCTGTGACATCTAAACAATTCAAGACACAGAACTGGTATTTCTCAAGAAGAAAGATTAATTTTTGCAAGAAACTGTAAACATTTCACTGTGATTTATAAGTAAGGTAATAAATGGAAGTATCTTTACCTCTTCTGCTGTTCATTCAATAGTCTGCATAGATGTGTCCTTGTGGGATAAGCCAATGTTGGCAATTTGCCTTATCATGACTGTCAGTTTTTCATTGACATGTTCAAAATTTTGAGATACAAACGTAATTTTTTAGCAAAAATCTTGACAGTTATGTTGCAAATGCTTTGCATTTGAAATGTAAAATAGAACTGAAACTGTGAAAAAATTATTAATTCAAAGGGAAACTATCTCAGAGCATTTTAATTTCCTGCCATAACCATAATTTTCTCTCATCATCTGGGGTGTGACACATATTTATGTCTGTGACATCCCTATTGCATGAGAAGTTGTTCCATTTCTCCTAGGGATAACCTATACTCCTAAGAGAGGGGAAGACTGAAAATCCTCCACTTTTACATACCACAGATCTTGGAAGTGCATATCAATGCCAAGGTGGTGGGAGTCAGTCAGCATTACAGATACCAGGTTCTCAGAAGGAAACAAGAAAAATTAAGATAAAAAGGCCAGTGGTAGGAATTGGTTCTACTATTTGCTAGGTCCAACAGCATCAAATAGCAGTTCCTCATGGAGGCTTTTAGGGATTTCTAAATTTTCTTCAGTTTAATTTCCTGAAGTATCTTAAGCCAAGGGGATTTTTTTTAGAACTGTTCTAATACAGAACTGTGAATGCCAAAATATCTGTTACCTTATCTATCTAAAGTTCATTTTCATTCCCTTCTATTGATGATACTTCAGGGAGTAAACTGCAAAAAAACCAATCCTCCTTATTTTCATACTAAATGAAACACATTTTGTATACTCTAAAGAGAATTGTTTAACTGTCAGGGAGACCTTTTTTACTTATTTAGAAAGGGTTACAGAGCTTCATGAGTGCCAGAGATGCTGCCGTGGAGGAAGGGAATAGTCCAACCCTCGTGATGAGTCTGAGATAATGCATGGCGAGGAGCAGGGGATGTGCATCTGAATTTATGTGGTTCAGCTCTGAAGCACAAAACCTTGGGAAACTCAATTAATAAAGCCTATTAATACAGGTTTTCTGCTGATTACTGAGTCAAGGATATTAACTTTATTCACTTTACTCAGCCTGTGAGTCAGTCACTAAGCACTTGTGACTACATCTGTACAAATGGACAAACCTCTATTTAGACATATTCAAAGTAAATGGTCACATGCACAGGGCTTTGCATGCAATTCACAATAAAAAATGCACCTATTGCACAATTCCTGTTAACAACAGCATAGCTGCTGACTCAAAATAGTCAAAGACAAAAAATATCAGTACTAAACTTTCAGGCTCAGTGGCAGATGGAGACATATTGTGATGATTTGTGCTGCAAAGAGGCCTCCACTTTTTTACAGTATTTATGCCAATATCACTTTACAGAAACTAATGAAAAGCCAGCAGAAATCTGTCAGATGGAGACATGTAACATTCCAGATGTGGCTTAGAGGAATGAGTACAGGAAAAGCAGCAGCAATAAAATTGCACAAAATTTTATAGTGACAGACAAACCACGCAAAATAGGTGGGCAGAGGGAGGAAAATACTCTGCTCAGGTCATACTCAGTCCTTCAGAAATGTATGGTCTAGTCTGCAGAGACTATCAGCCAGCATCTGAACCACCTAAGATGCCTGGCAGGATACCCTGGGGAACTGCTGTGCTGTGTGCATCAGAAGACAGCTGCTAGGCTTTCTTTGTTGCTGTGCATTTTTTATTAAGCAACTATAAAATCAGAAAGCCAAATTCTTGCTTCACTTGTGCAAAGACAGGATGAAGAGTTTGATGTATGCATAAAATACAGATCTTATCTTCCTCAGTGAGTTTACAGAGATGGAAATCTTCACTTTTATTCCTTTTACTTGGGAGTTTTCTCTCTTTTTGTTTCCTTAATACTTTCAGAACAGTATGAAGGCCTCTCATCCATATTCATAGCTAAGAAATACTGAAGGTTCTTAAAGACGAAAACACAAATGATTTGAAATTGTTGATGTTGGACTGAGGACAACTGTTAAATCATGTTTCCCAAAGGAATGCTGGTCACAAAAGACTGGCCATCCCATTTAGTTTGTGTACCACAATACCCCATTTGCAGAAGTAAAGATTTATTTCCTGATAGGTGAGAGAGAAGATGTTATGGTAAATAAATGGGGGCAGGGGAGGAGGGGGAGAAGGCAAGAAAACCAACCAACAAACCCAACCGGAAATGGCACTTAAACATCTGAGTAAATATCTACACTTGGCTTAACTTTTTATACATTCTTCTCAGTTAGTGTAGGAAAACAGTCTTTTCTTGGAACAATTTTTTGGGTTTCTTTTTTAATTTAGATGTATAAGATAGGACAAGTAAAGCTGAAAAGCTCAAGTCCAAGCCAAAATACTGAAAAAACTGTTCTTTTGGGTGCAGAGGGAAAACACCATTCCTGTTGTGATCTACTGTCTTGGGTTGCAATGCAAGATGTAACCAAAAGTATGTATTCTATTACCATCTGTTGAAACCATTTGGGGAGGTGTTTTCTTTATGTCTTCTATGACCCATAGTCTCTCCAGGGGGATACCTTCTGTTAAAGGGCCATTAAGGCTCACTGTATCACTGATAAAATTATGTCATCCCATTGTGAGATGCTCCACCCAGTGGGAGTAGCCAAGCATTCCTACCTGGATAAAAGCTGAGATTCAGAACACCAAGGCAGCCTGTTTTCCACTGCATTCCCAGGGGAAGACTGAACCTATCTCGCCACCAGTGGACCTTCAGAGGAAAACTGCAACCTTCTACAGGGTCATCTCTGCTCCTACAGAACCACATCTGTCACTCCAGGAGGACTTAAATGGACTGCTACCAACACCCTGACCAACAGGGCGTTAGGTTGTATTCTGACTCTGTCAGTGTTTTATTTTTTGTTTGCTTGCTTTTTTGTACTGCTACATTTTTATTTTTGATATTTCTAGTAAAGAACTGTTATTCCTATTCCCGTATCATTGCCTGAAAGCCCCTTAATTTCAAATTAAGCCCCTTAATTTGGAGGGAGGGGTTTACATTCTCCATTTCAAGGGAAGGTCTGGCTTTCCCTGGCAGATACCTGTCTTTCCAAATTAAGACATCTACTCAAAACTGAATATAAAATCGTAATTATTCCATATTTTTCTGGTACAGCCTTTAAAAAGTGAGAAAATTTCTCTTACAAACTCCTAGTGGGATATAAATAAAATCATTTTTTTCAAGGTGCACTTAATTTTATCCAGGCAGATGAGAGGAAGTGCTTGTTTGACTATGTAGATTCCAGAGGATTCACTGCCTGTGTTCACTGGATGACTTCATCCAAGTTGGCCTTGTGTTTGACTCACCTCCCTGCACTAAGGCATTTGAATAGAATGACTCATTAATCACTTATTTCTGAGCTTAAGCAAAAGAACTCTGACCAGACAGAAGGACCCAGATGCTTGTGATTCTGGTTCCTAGCAGCTGCATTCACCTGACATTGCTAATTTTAGAGTTTTAGCAATATTGGAATCGATATAAGTCACCTCCTAAAAATTTAGTAATGCTGCTGTGATATATAGGCCATTGCTTGGCTATAAGAAAATTCATCACTAAACCCAAAATCAGTTTTGAGTAATTGTTCCAGCTGGCTCTGCTTGGAGCAGGGGGGTTGGGCTAGACATTTTCCAGCAGTCCATTCCCACTTCAGCCACCCTGTGACCCTATAGAAAAAGATGGAAAAATAAAGGAGCTCTTACACAGACTGCTAGAAGCACTGAATTCAGTTGCTTCATTGTTAATAGCAAAGCTTCAACAGCAAATTAGACTGAGCAAGAAAATCTGTAATCAGTGATGAAGTTAGATATATTTTAAGCTATGTGATATGTGTGAGGCTGTACAGTTATCTTCTATTTAACCTGTATTAACGTGTAACCACGTGCAGACTATCAAATTACACAGATCTTGAAGGAAGACAGGGTTCTGACTACTCTATTAGACAGATGCAGAAAGTGAGTGTAGTCCTACCTAGACCAGTAGATGTCTAGAGCTGAAACTGGCTTTAACCACTAACAGAACTATCTGAGTGGTTCCAAGATACCTGCTTTCCATCAGAAAGTTAGACACTTGGAGAACTGTGACGATGCATCTTCACAAGGACTTCCACCTCTTTATTCCTCTGACAGAAAACCATTTGCTTTGACAGTAGTCAAAATAAGAAAAGTCTAAAACAGAAAAAATTAAGCAGTCAAAAGAAATAAACCATTAAGGATACAGAACATGCTTTGTATCAATTTTACGGTGAAAAATTAACTAGGAACTAAAGTAAGGTTCTTACAAATCCTCGTTTCTCAAAGAAATGAAGCTGGCACCACCATGCTCTCCATCTGTCTATCATCTGCCAGTAAATAACTTAAAGAAATTTAAAGCTCATTGGACAGTTTTTTAATTTACTTGACAGCTGAATTTGACAGACATTTTGAGGATTATAAAGTATATATGATTTTCGTGCCAATAGGATTGATTAAGTTTTCTCTTCCATGTGGATTCTCTTTTTACTAGTAAGTTAAAAAAAGACTGAAGTCTTTCCTCATAATTAGCAGATCTCTAATCTCTTTCTCTTTGATGCCTTACAAAGCTCATGAGGAATGAAAATTCAGCTAAAAGATATAAATGGATTGGAAGCCAGTCATTAGTTCCAGTGCCCATGGAAATACCTCAGAACCCTCATGAGTGGTCTATTCATGTGAAACAAGAACAAACAAACAAAACCAAATAGCAATTTCTTTCTTCTGTATTAGTACTAGTCAAGACTCATGGATAACTTGCTAAGTACTGTGCAAACACAGTTTCAGGTGCATTTTGCTGTCCTGGAAAATCTGTTAAGTGTCCAAGATTAAAGGTACACATGTACAAGCCTGTGTGGAAGTCATGAGTGGAGGGAAGGACAGATGGAGAATTGTGTAATAGGCGGGTCAAGGGGGTTTTCCCTAATTTCCATAGAAGGTTACAGAAGAACAGAACAAACCCCAAATTTTCCAAATGCCAGATCTTGTCCTTTCTCATTAGTATCTAATGAAAAGTCTTAGGCAGGATTTGAAAAGCCATGAGGAATGAGTTTAGTTTGTCCTCTAGCAGGTAAGATCTTTTAGACTAATTATCTTCCTTCCTGATATTAGACACTGACACCGTCTATGGTAATATGGATAAAAGTAAAAGATATGCATTCAGGTAGAAAGATAGGAAAAGAGTTAGGGAAAGAAAAATCATGCCTTTCAAGGGTCTGCTACTTCTATTTCAATGAAAAATAGTTTTATACTATATCAAAACGTTGCTGTAAAATAGGAAGGATCCATGGCCCAGATCCTCCTCAAGCATGGTCCATGTTTCCTCCTGAAGACAGGGAAGCCTCTATTTAACCCACTCCTGACAGATGACTTTCTTGGTCCATTCTTCAGAGAAGGAATTTCACAACTGCCCTAGATATTATGCTTAACCACATCTACAGACAGAAGATTTTCCCTAATTCATGAAGTATTTCTAGCTGCTCTTTGAACCAATTACTTCTTGTCCTATCTACAGTGAGGACAGACAATACTCCACTGCCAGACTCTGTGGCTACCTTTTACATATCTGAAGCTCTATTTTTTTCCACTTTTTTTCACTTGATATTTTATATCACTTCCTTCCATGTAATCCAGTATCAATTTATTCTCATAAGCAGAACATTATAGGGTCCAAAACGCCTTTCTTGTTTTTCACTGTAGTGTTTTCAAGTGTCCTGGTTTTTTTAACATGCTTGTTAAAAAATGCCCCAAATCTGATTAGAAGCAGAGCAGAAGAATTTCATCAGGTGTTTTGCAAAACCACTCTCCAGTTAACAAACATCCAGTATGAAGTTCAATTTTTTCAGAAGTTTATTTTGTGGTCACTTCTCAGGTACAATATTGTCCAAATTCTGTGCAACCTACTTTCTGTTTGGACAGTTGGTTGCTTTTCCATTTGTCTGTATCAGTTGTCTGCTGCTATGGGTGTACTGGAGGAATGGTTGGCCCTTTTGAGAGCAGGACTGATTTATTCTTTCAAGATATGGATGATCCTTTGCTGCTGTGATTCTACTCTGTGCAGTAAGTTCCTTTCTGAACCAGCATGAACATAAGGTAAAGAAGCAAAAGTATATAATGTTGATTTCCTTTCTATTATTGAACTTAACAAAGCTGCCGGTATCTGTAAAAAAAGCTTAGCAATTATTCCAGTCTCCACATGGATAATTAGGTAAGGACATGGCTACAGATGCTGACTAGATCTCTTTAAATACTTTTTGCAGTTTCTGAGGTCCTTCTTGGTAAAAAGGTGCTTTCTTTAAATAAGAAGTAATTTTTTTCTTAAAGATGAGCATTGTTTCAATCCAGCAATCCCAATGTGGAACAGATTATCCCAAAGAAGGAATTTAATTTGATTTCTGACTACAAACTAAATCTGATTAAAGAACTTTCAGGGAACAGACACCTAATTAGCACTGTTAAGCTAACACTACTGCATCTATTGACTATAGTACCAACAATTATCCTGGGAGAACATGAAAGCTGAGAAGAAATTGTGCTGTTGTACATGAAATGCCCTTTACAGTTTTGCTATCACAGCAGGTGGACATAGGAAAAGTAGGAATGTCCCCAGAAGATCCTGCTGGCCAAAGATTTGAAATTGCAAACCCATACTCTGTGTGCATACCAATAGGAGAGTACACGCATGGACAAATACTACAAGTGGAAATAAATATTTCAGCAGTCATACTTCATAAGCGTAGTGAGAATCAGAACCTCATGTTTGCAACTCTTCATCACTTCCGCGTGGGAATATCTGAAAGCTTTAACTGTCCATGGACCTAATCATGGGGTGATGATCACTGCCAACAAAGTGCTGAGAACTCTCAGCTCTCACTGCAGTCAGAGTGGGGACATGAGGATACTCAGTGCTTCACAGCAACAACAGCATCATCCTGCCTCTCCAAACACATGCTGTTTTCTGAACTTCCTGACTGAGCACAATTGTTGTTCCTAAACAAACAACAGCAGCTCAGCTGGAGTCCCAGATGTACTCAGGCCAACAGTCTCAAATCCCCAGTGTCCTTTCAAAGAGATCTGTTTCTCACTCTGGTGGAGAAAAAACACATTTGATCTGTGACTGGAAGAAGACCATTCTTTCCCCTATCCTCCTGTGCCTTTCACTCTCCTTGAATTGCATCTCCTACCACCAGTGTGCAAGGGAAGCCAATTGTGGTGATGTCAGGACTCCTCCAAGCAGACTACGTGTCGTGAAAGAGCTGCTCCTCCTCGGAGACCTGGAGCAGTGCCTGGAGTGTGTACAGGCTGCCAGCCTTGGAGAAACATTCTTGTTCCTGAGCAGGGTCAAGGGGCAGTGGCAGCCCAGTGATTCATCAAATCAATCAGGCACCCAGGAGCAATTCCAGCAAAAGGGTCCAAAGTAAACACGGTGATTCTGAGAAGGATAAATGACACAAGAAGCCAAAGGACTCCTGAAGAAATAGTACGGCAATATTTCATTGGACCACCTGTTGCCACGGTTAAACAGCTCCATTATGTACAAGCATAACGTGATGAGGTCTTGAAAAATAGAGAAGCTCTGCAGGAAGGATGGGATGTGTTCTCACTCAAAAATCAGACTTTAAAAAGAGCTTCAGAAATCCTAGTCCTGAAGCTTGGAAAAAAACCAAAAAGGCAATTTTGCCTACAAGAATTCTATGAGGTAGTTGTTCTTTTTGAATGTATATTGACATTAGTTGCTTTGGGTTCCTTCTAACACATGACAAATGTTTACTGATGCCAGGACTATGATAATGTGATTATTATCAGTGTTTTAAATCCCATAACCAATGACTGTGTGTACAGTACATTATTTTCATTTTTACTGATAGATAAGGTTTTGTGCAACTTGATAGGAAGGACATGGCTTTTTTAATGTAACTCTCCTCAAAATCTCTTAGGTTAGGTTTATTCAGAAAAGTTAGACTCTTTAAAGGTTAAGTCCCATATTACTAAATTCATGGTTATCTTATAGTCCTAATGCTTGTGGTCCAAATCTTTGACTACTGTCTTTCTGACAGTGTGGTGATTTTAAAGGGTACAACAGCCCAGCCTCCCTCCAGATAAACCCCTAGGAGCGAGGGAGAGAAGGAAGGAGGCAGGCCACACAGGGCTCTGAAAAATTATTATTCAGATGCACTCAAATATTTTTCTAAAGATCTCTGCTCTGAAAGATTTGGCAGGACTGACTCTTTTCTAAAACCTTTTAAAAAGGTGATCTGTGGTTGATACCAGGTTTGGTGGTCTTCTAGTGAAGCACAGAAGCAGGCCTGCCAAACCAGGTGGCTCAGAGATGCAAAGACCATGTAAAAGGTTTCTGCCAGCCATACAAACAAGTTACATACATTCATGCTCACTTTTTCAGAAACCAGAAAATCAAATGCGTAATCCCACATAGGAATTGGAGCCAGAATTTGTATCTGTTCCTTAGAGCTATTTTCCCTGCTGGGCTCTTTCAATACAAAGCCTTGCCTCCCAGCAGGACAACAGCCATCCCACTGCAAGAATTTCTGCTGCATCTTCACTAGCGAATTAAATAGGACACGCTGTGTTGCAATGTAGCTTCAGCTTTGCTGGCATCCCGCTGGAAATGACCTTTGGCTTTCTCAGACAAATTATAGTATTGACACGGCCTGTGCTGGCGGAGGAGGATTCATCTTTTTATTTCAATTCTGTAATGGAGAAACAGAAGTGTTTTTGTGGGGTTTTTTTTAAATGTCCTAAAACTTGTTTACCCATTTTCATGATAGTCACCTCTGCTCTTACTGGTGCACTCTCAGAAATGAAATCTCGGCCCCACTGTTCTGTTTGGATGGATGGAGGAACCATTCTGTATCCCATCACACCTGTTGAAAGGGCTGTGAAAGGATTGTGTATGAACCAAGGATTCCACAGCAACCAGGTGCAGCTGCAGACCAGTGGTTTCGCTGTGTTCTCAGGAGTGCAAGAAGTCTTTGTGCAATAGTCTCTTCCCAGAGCAAAATACAATTAACTTCGTAGACATATATATTTATACTATTAAACCAATACATATTAAATATATGATTCTATGAACTTGTGCTTGGGACAGCTCTGCCATGCCTAATTCCAGTGAGATGGCTCCTGCCTATCAATGATACTTATGGTGTAACAAGGTGCTTCAGCATAATTTATAGTTTCTATGTGACAAGAAAAGTGCTTAATATGAGCACTGGCTGATAAATAAGCAGGACTCAGATTATGAGCTCTGGAGTTAGGGATGGGATTGGGCTTGTAGGGACTGAAGAATCGAGTAACAGGGAAACCTGCGAGAAAAGTGTCATTAAATACCTGCTGTTTGATATTTAGATATAAGTGCATAATAGTAACCAGGAAACATTTTACATATTTTATTAGATGCCCAAAACCAAGAGTGCAGACACAGGGCATTGATTTTTATTTTTTAAAATAGAACTAGTGTGAATGAAAAGTAGAATTCATATACATGCTGGCGAAGAACATGGATGCATGACCACACATGATCTTCTTTTTTAGGTCAGTGGATGACTTTGCAGGTGTTTCACACATTCATGAACTTGACATGACGGGATGTGCCCATATTATCATAGAAAATGTCACACACAATTAGGGCAATTTTATATTATTGAAATGAATATCATATGGATACAAGTTCAGACATTGGAAAAGTAACAAAGGCACAGAAGAATTTACAATTGAAACGTTAAATAGATTTCTTCATTATTATATAGGCACATAAATCCTAATTGAGTAATGGAGAAGAATTAAGCTGTCATTTCTAATCCATGTTTGGGTAAGAAAATAGGTGTAATACACAAGAGAGAACTAACTCTGATTGTCTCATAGATATTTACCATTAGATAGTATATATTTACCACTGTGAAACGGGGTAAAAGACTTTCTTTTAATAAACTCCGAGTAGTAATTTAGGACTTTTATGTCTTCCTCTTTTCTGCCAATCTCAGTTTGTTTATTCTTTCC
Source organism: Cyanoderma ruficeps (assembly GCA_008694505.1). NCBI lineage: Eukaryota > Metazoa > Chordata > Aves > Passeriformes > Timaliidae > Cyanoderma > Cyanoderma ruficeps. Next base: position 28,485,611 of record VZDJ01007749.1, on the reverse strand, counting down.
TTTTAACTCAAATTTTCCAGACAGTTGATCAGTTTTCAACTGTCTCCAGTTAGTTCAGTCTTTCTTGAAATACAGAGCCTTGCCTCTTACAAAGGCTCCATTAAGCAGTGTCTGCACAGTGCAGCAAAAAGCAGAACAACTTCATTTATTTTTAAATGAAGTTTAAAAGGTTCTTATTTGAATATGCAGACATGCTTTGTTTGGGTTTGTTTGACTGGTGTTTTTTTGCATCTGTTTAACAATGCTGGTTGTTATTCAACCAGCTGGTCAGTGTTAGTTCCCCATCACATTCTTTGGTAGTGGCTCTCCATCTTGTGTATGTCAGCTTGATTATTTCTTTCAGACCCTACCTATTGCTTGTTCTGATAAATTTCATCCAGGGAGTTTTTTGTTGTGTTTGTTTGTTTGTTTGTTTGTTTGGGGGGTTTTGTTTGTTTGTTTTTTGAGAATAGTCTATACTGTGATATGTAGCTACTGAAATTAGTATAGTTTGTTCTGCATTCTGCATGGGTTAGTTTGGTTTCTAAAAAGGCATGTAATAACACATCAGTAACACATGTGGTAGAGAAAACAGATTTTTCTTTTGTGACTTTTGAGGTCACACACCCAGTTTCAGCTGCTCTCTCTAATACGCAGACAGGAAAATGTTTCTCTTTGCCAGAGTTCCTTAGTCTGATTTACCATAATCTTTAGACTAGGTCTCCTTTGTTTATGAAAAATTACCTTGCTGATTCCAGCGTTTGACCTGAGCTATCCTCTTGTGCACTAGTGCAAAAGTCAGCTTTTGGAGAGCTTGGTCATGAAATCAGACTTGCTTCCAAGGACAGTGAGATTTGTATAGCTAGATAGATTGAGAGTTTTTGGCAAAAAAACACCCTGACAACTGACAGCTGGAGCCAGCACTGCCTAAGTGTTTCAATAGACTTTGTGGAAAGAGGAGGAATGGCTACCATCTGAAGATATGTCTTATAACTTAACCAGTCTTCAGCACAGGGTAAATAAGAGTGGCCCATCTGGGTTTTTGAGGGATGCTGAAGCAATATGTTCTCTTTCTTTAAAATTCTCAGCTACCATTTATCAGGACATAAGTGCTTTTTTTCATTATTTTCATGTCTCAAGCAAAGTAAAATATGTGGAGAATCTGTAGTATGCACTTCTACTCATTAACCTCCCAAGTTGCTTCATAAACACACAAGTACAACATACTGTGAGAGGATTGTACAATGCTATTTATTAATTCATCTTAAGTCTGTAGTTTCAAATGTCATAATCTTTGGAAATCTATATGAGGGCTATAACCTTTGTGAGACCCCAGAACTCTTTTCTCATGGCTAGTGAGGGTTAGATAAACCATAGTGGGGTTCTGTTATTTATCTCTCTTATATTTGTTTTATTTACTAATTTTTTGATTCACTCCCCTTGAACCTTTCAGAATGAAATAGTATTGCTAAAGTCAAGGAAAAATACATGCAAGCCAAGGTTGAAGAAAGAGGAATATTTATAGTTCAGACAATTCTGTAATTGTTTTGTCTGGGTCAATATGATCTACAAATCTTCCTTGGCAATGAAAATGCAAATGAAAAATTTTGGTCAAATCTGATTAAATTCATGCAATAGTGATAGAAGAATTAAATCCTTCTGTCTCACAGATACATCCTTCTCTTTTGTGCATTATCGTTTTTTGGTTTTCGCTTTGCCTTTTTTTTTTTTTTTTTTT
>VZDJ01007749.1:28456565-28483888 GCA_008694505.1 Cyanoderma ruficeps | reverse complement strand
TTTTTTTTTTTTTTTTTTTTTGCTATGGTGGTCTGTGGAGGTTCCAGTGGTTATTAGGGGCCCATTCTGTCAGTAGAAGGTAAGAGAGAGTCTTCTATTGAAAGGTCCTGTAAGGGAAACAAGCAGGCTTAGGAAAGGGTAGAAATGCATAACTCACATGATGATTTGAAAATCTGTTGCTTCCAAATTATTTTTTGTTTAGTGATTCCAGTTTTTTATCCACTGGTGGGTTACTGTACCCTAGTATATCAAACGTGAGCTGGAGCAATGGTGGGTACAAAAGGAAAATAATTAGATAAAGCAAAAGCAGAATCAGGTGAAAGTAGGGTGGATGATGATGGTGAAGTGATGTTCTCTGGACAGACAGGTAAGCTTGTTAAGAAACAGAAGGAAAAAGTTAACTAAGTAGAGAGCATATTTTGAGAACCATATCAGTTCCTGAAGATCCCTCAGAAAATGTTTAGTGCTGGAACCAAACCTCAGTCCAGTTTTTCTCTCTACTGTACAAGTCCCTACAGGACAAGGGTAGAATAATGCTTGGTTCTATTGTTAACCTTGTCTGTGCAACTTCAGTGAGTGAAGAAGAGAGGGACTACTATTTTAGAAAATCACTTTATTTGTATCTGCTGAAGTTTCCAAGGTGCAAGTGAAAACCCCAGCAAATGAACTCAGACTGACTTTAGGGCCTTAGATGACCTCAGATATGTGTGCTTTCCATGGGAATCTCCTGATCTCTCTCACTATCCATGTAGTGGTTCTTGCTGCAGAGTCGTCCTGGTGTGTGTGAACCTGATGCCTATGAATAAAGTAAAACCAGCAGATGTGGTCCAGAAGCAAAGAACTGCTCCTCCCCATGACCTGCTGCTGCCAATGAGATCTCAGACCACAGGACAGCCAAAAACCAGAGCATCCTGTCTGCCATCCTTGGAACAAATGCAGCAATGTGTTCCTCTCTGAAAGGGCAGATCTGTTGGTCCTTCTTCCACTTTTTTGTCTGCCGTTACCTTCCAAACAGAGGTGTTATTTCTCTGAAGGCCCACTGGGGTTGAACTGAAATCTTGCTTTGGTTTCATGCTGTAAGCTAACTCCAGGGCACATTGGGCTTTAAGTCAGGTGATCAGAAATGCCCAGATGAGTCCATTGTTACTCGTAATTACTACTGGATAAAACATTTGCATGCCTCACACCAAGACAATATAACTTAAAGGTAGTGAAAGTAAAAATATGGAAGACTGCAGAAGCAATAAAAGAGTGCCCTCATCATCCTTCTGATTTAGCTATATGGTGAAGCTGACAAAACAAAACAAAAGATAAAATAAACTTCAAACTTCAGTGAGTCATCACTGGAATAGAGTTAAAAATTCAAGATGACATGAAATTCAAGCTGACATGACTAAAAAAATGTTCCTCACTAGAGTTTGAGCTGTATAGACATAAGATTTTGCTTTTTTTTTTTCCTCTCCTGTCTTGGTTACTGCAGTGAGATTTTCTCTTTTACAGTAAAACATATGAACTACTAGGGAAAATATAAGCTCACTCAATCATACAAGGCAGCACCAGAACAATCCAGGTAAGTTTTGAAAAACATGAAAAACAAACAAACAAAAATGTATCTTTGCATCTCCATGAGTCTGTAGATCAATCTATTTCATTATAAATATGCAATTTATTAAAGGAGTCAAATGGTTTCTTTCATGTGCAAAAGGAGATTTTGTAAAAAACACCAAACAACCATGAGCAGAATAGTAGCAACAACAAAATGGATTTTAGCCTTAGCCTATTGCTCCAAAAGCATTTGGCCTTGACTCCTGTAGCAGGGCTCAGCTGGTAAGTATTCAACATACTCAATTTTATCTCAACTCTTTTCTTTCTCTAGTGCGTATGTTTATGCTCTGTTTTTCCACTGAGCCTTATCCCCATTATATATTTGTGGTGCACTCCCTAAAGTTTGTTTGTCAGAAATATTTCTGTTTATGCTTAGGTCAAGCCTATGAAAACATTAGGTCATTTTCACTTTTTAAAACCTGGTCATAATAAGCTAATTGACACCTTTATTTGACAAAAGGTAATTTGCAAAGTGGGCAACCCAGTCGAAATTCTCTAGTGATATATTCTGCCTTGGTTACACAGCCAGTGCTGCTAAGATACATCATCAAACCAAATCAGCTGTGAGAAAATTTCAATTCTATTAGCGTTAAAGTAGGCTTTCAGCTTTGAAGGTTGATATTAGCCAAATGAATTTTATTAGCAGTGAATGTCCTACTGCACTTACATGGAGTCAGGCCAATCTGTAAACCAGGTGGAAGTAAGGGAGAGGAAGAAGAAAGGGGTTGTCTGAAGTGTGAAATACTGTGATGTACTTGGGTCAGACATAAAGAGGAACCACGAATTTCGGGAGATGGGGAAAAACCTTGAGTATGCACTTTGGGAATTTTTGCCTGAATTAGGAGACCGATCACTATCTGCAATCCCTAACCATTGCTTCCTCCCGGTGGGCTACACAAACTAAGAGTCACTTATGTTCCTAAACACAAGTAGTACTTGACTAAGTACTGTGTAGACCTGATATATATACCTTTCTACCAGGACTGATTTCACCTTAGGAATATTAAGAAGTGACCTGCTCAAAGAAAAAATCAAGTGGCCTGGATTTTCTTTATTGTTGTTCTAAATAAAGGATTAAGAATTGTGGGGGTGCGGTGCTGCTCCCAGGGAACTCGCATTCCATTTCAGGATAGCCCTGGCACCGAGCCCGCAATGAAGGTCCAGGAGATCTTGTGGGTTCTTGCCTTCGACAGAAGCGTGAGCAATGGCGAAGAAGAAGGAAGGACTCCTGTGAGAGATTCAGCCAGGGTTTATTAAGCCCTTGCGGGGCTTGTACACGCCCAGAGACAGAGCCCACAAAAGCGAGTTTCCCTCTCTGTCCCTCACCTTAACTATGGGGGTGGGGAAAGGGGAAGGGGACAGCCTGGAACCAATCCAGAAGGAGAGGGGAGTGACCCAGAACACAAAGGACAATCAATGGAACCAATCAATACAAAAAGGGGGGGGAAGGGGGGGCGGGAAACAGGATCCTGCCAATCCCTTGATGGCCTTCCTGGAATTTTCTAGACACAAGGTGAGGCTGTAAAGTGATAGACAGGACCCATAATTGTGATTGACACCGGACAATCACTTGGGGAAAACCAAGTTTTAACATGGGGGTATGGGACAAACCATTGTAAAACAAAGAAGAGAAGAATGCAAAAACTTGGTAAAACCCAAAATGCACCACAACAAAGAATATGGAAGACGTTTATCACTAGAATATTTTCTCAGTGAGAACCATTTCTACACCTTATTAAGATGGAGAATTATCAATTCTGTGGCAAGGAAGCTACATAAATGAGGCCTTGTAAGGAATGAAAAAAAAAAAATCAGATTTCACTGAGAGCATTTGAATATTTTTAAAATATTTTGTGCTTGAACATTATAACTGGTTGAAAGACAAGCCTGGGAAGGTCTTAATAGAGACTTACTAGCCATTTTGGAAATATTTAGATATACTACCTTAGATCTGCTAAATTATAATCTGAATGACAAGGTTTGTACAGACACTAAAAATATTCTCAAGAGGAGCATTTTGCCATTTTCTCTCTCTCTAGACTGCTGCTAACATTACTGAGATAATTCTATGAATACTACAATCTGCTCTGTAGCGTTCTAACATAACACATGTTAGGAGAAGGATAAGTGCATTGCAGGTTTCAGCCTATTTCATACTCATTTGACAAAAAAGTATTGTAATTTAAGTCCTGACAAAATTTCTGCCATTAAAAATGCAAGACCAGAAGAGTCCTTTCAGAAAGTTTAATAATTTTATTATTAAGCAGGAATTTAGAATAGTTTGAATATTCTTTCTAAGGGTGTCTTTAATTTGTGGATGTATATATTGTCTTTAAGAAGTTTCATGAAAAATCTGCTCAAATTACAACTAGAAGGTTGTCTCTTAATTGGCTACAAGCCTTGAAAAATTAATCACAAAATCTAAAAGTCTGTCTGAGCTCCTTCTGGCTCCAAGGTTAAAAGTAAAGACTCTGGAATCACAATTCATGTAAAATCCTACTGAAAAGGTTGTACACTGTGACGTGCAATAGAGAAGAGAAACTATTTTTTAAGCACTGAATTTAGAAAATCAGATATTGGTACAGGAAAAGAGTAGGTGCCTCAAGTAGAACAATGTCAATTTTGCATAGCAGTACTTCAGAGTAAAAATTAATTCAGAGAAAAATTTAAAGTATTTTCCTAGCCAAGTCTGCTTAAACAGAAAATGTGCTACTGTGCCCAGCTATACACTCACTTATGTGCTGTGCTAAATCATCCATGGCATAATTGAATCTATGTGTTCCCTGCTTTGTTATGTCATCTTTTGTTGGGTAGGGGAAAAAAAATCTGACTTCAAGGAATAGATTGTGTTTAATCTTTTAAAATGGGAATGTATCTTTTGTTTCAGAATCTCTGCATCAGCCCCTAAAAACAAATAAAATACTCCAATCCCAACTCTAAAAGAATCTTCTTTCCTGATGTATGTAAAGTGCTCAGAGCTAAAACCTCTTCATTATTCCAGCCACAGAGAAAGGCTTCATGGCTGGTGACGAAAACAATTTCATGACTTCCAGCCATGTGAAAGAACTAAGGAAGTCTGTGTCTGAACTCACCCCCCTTCTGATTCACAAGAGCATTTTCCACATTCAGACTTGCACCACATTTTGCTGTGTAGTTCCTTTTGCTGTTTCCAATTCCTATGCAAGAGGCATTCAAGGACACATAATGCGGTTTTTTAAAGTGTTTGGGTTTGTAGGTTTAAAAGAATGCTATTGGTAACGGAAGTTCTGTCCTCTCAATCCTGCAAAAATTTGGTCATGTCCACTATAATTTTTTTTCTGAGCTCCCTATTTGTCTTGGACTGCCATATGTATTCAAATCCCTGTTAACCAAAAGGTTGGTGGTTCATGCCCACCCAGGGATGCCAATTTTTGGGTTTGGTTTTTTATTTGAGATTTAGGTTGTTAAAAGTTTTTTGTTCTCTAAAAGCCTTGAGTTGCATCACAGAAAAAAGCAGAGTCTTTAAGGCTTTGTTTTTAGGTTTCTTGTGTGGTTTATTATTTGGTATCTTAGAATTTTTTTGCACTTAGCCGAGGTCTGGACAGCGGCTGGGACACGAGGCGACTGCCCACCAATGGGGCATTGCTTTGCTCTTATACAGATAACTACGTGTTCACTATTTATAATTCTGTGCCAAAGTCTAGTACCTATACTAGAAGGGTCATTTCTACTTTGACTCAATTACTTCGAACTACTTTGTGTCATTACCACCTCAGAAGATGGAGTACGATGAAGAAGGAGAGGAACTTAAGGCAACACCTTAAACCTTCTATCTTGTTTCTTATTTACTTTTATTCTAAGAACTCCTAAACTACAAAATTTTTCACTCTGTGCTGTACCAAACTAATATTTTCACGTCTTGAGGTTTGTAATTCTTCTCTCAGTGTTGGAAGCCTTTCCCATGGACTAAAATTAAATTTAGTGTCTTTCTGGGCTCTGTGCCAAGGTCTCCAATCCCTCTGGACTGGCTCCACACCCTCCTGTCTGGGGTTCAAACTCTTCCTCGGGTCCCAGGTGATCTAAAGGGATGCCCTGGACTCCAACATCAGTGGCTAAAGCCACTGGTGATTTTAAATGTTACTTGTATTGTGCAGGTTTATACCAAGTGTTTGTATAATAAGTGTAATACCTCTACATATATTGCCCTGAAATATATTCTACTTCAGGTAACTGTGCATTTCAAAATTTTGGAGTCAGATGACAAATTTTGGACAAATTTTGTCTGCGGGTTTTGTACTGTGTGAAAGATAGCATGGAGGAGACAACAGGCACGGATCCCTTATCATTCAGATCTGCTTTCACCACAAGCTTCAAGTCACTGCCTGTCTGCCTTCTCACTTGTGTTTACCAACACTCAAAGAACTACAATAAAATGAAGTACCTTAGGCTGCTTTGTTCGTGCATACATGTCACTTTCAGGGATTTAGAAGCAATTAGCTCCTCCAAGGCAACCAAAGCCTGAAATCTAAATAAAGCAAGACTGCTAACATACCTTTGCCAATAGAATCATCTGTCTGGATGCTTCTCTGTACAGCAATGCATTTGATTTCTAACTGCATTATCAATGTATAATGTATGCATTATCAATGTCTATGCTAGGGAGATTTTTAAGCAATCGTGAAGAAATTGCCTGTGGCAGAGGAGTGCGAGACTCTCTAAAGGAGAGGTATGATCCACAGCCTTATCAGGACTACCAGAAGCTGGGAAGTTGGTCTTTCATATCCAGTAAGTAAAAATGTCTGTAATTGAGGTTGCTTTGTCCTGAGAATTCCTTGTGAGAAAGATTTGCATATGGTACAGTTGCCCAGAATACAGGAATCCCTAAAGAAAGGCTAACGTGTTTGGCTGTCTGTTACACAGAAACAAAGCAAAGCAAAACAAACAAAGAAGGAAAAAGCAAAGCCTTTTTGGCAGGGGGGGTAAATGACTCATTGGGTAAAAATCCTGCAGCTGGATAGCTCTGTAGCTGAGACAGTTAATTGCATACAAGGAGATGTCAGGATATAGGTCAGACAGCAAGAGGGAATGGAGCAGAGTTTTGGTCATGGCAGTCAGAGATCCCTCAGCTGGGAAGTGCTGAACCTGCAGGCACAGCCTGGGCACATATCCTGGCCAGAGGAATCCGGCCTGTGGCAGGCCGGCATGGAGGCTGGAACCTGTCTGTGAACTTGGGCTCAAAGCAGATGTGGCTATCTAGAGATCTGAAAATTCCCAAGTAAAGAGGTTGAATATGGCATTTGGAATTAAGTCTAGTTCTGCTTTTAGACATTCTAAGGTGAAAACAACTATTCAGATACTCAATACCTAAATGATTAAAAGCACAGAACTGAAAAGCCAAGATCTTGCTCTAAGTAGGAAAGAGGATACATATCTCCATTGCAATACAGTAGGATTAAGATCAAGAAAGAACTGAGTAAACCATTCTGGGTTCTGCTCAGTGAGGCTGGGATTCAGCTCTGGCTTTATTCAGGCTTCTGTATCTGAACTAAAATCTGAGCACTCACTGGAAGTCCAGTCAATAAAATTAATGGAACCCATATTGAATAATTAACTTGACTCTATGGCAGATACTTGGCAATAGTTAATAGAATAACTTTCCAGAGTTCATCACCATCCATACAGCTGCTTGCACATGAAGATTTAATACCCCAAGCCATGCCACCTATTCACCAGGAAGGTATTAATCCTCTGTGGGTTCTGTGACATATTTGCCAGCTCTCTGTGGATCCCTTGGATCCACATCTCCAATGAGTGTACCTTTCAGCACATCTCCAATGAAGGAGCCTGTGTGGGGGCAGCAGAATAAAACCTTCTTGGTTTTATAGACTAAACCATTATTGACTGTAGTACTTAAGGTCTAGTAAGGAGCAGAAGATACTTTTAAGTAGGTGCAGCAGCTGTTAGATTGCTACTGACTGGAATATTCTGTTATTCTTTGTTTGGACATCAAATGGTTTGATTCCCTCTACCTCACTTCACAAAACATTGCACTAACGGCATGTATTAGGAATGTGATTAGTTAGGGCTAAATATTAAATACTGCGATTCACTCACGCTCCTGAGGCCCAGCAGAGTCTTTCCTGAATGGATTAGCCTCTGTACTTTAATGAAAGACATTTATTTTTTTTTAAATTTCACTGTGTTTTCTCCTTCCTTGAGGAAATGAGAAGTTCGTCCCTTATGAGGCACATTAGATCATCTCCTCCCTTCCCTTAAATCCATTTGTTGATTCCAAGATAGATAAAAAATATTTTTTAGCGCAAAGCTACCACAAGAAACATAGAACAAGCATATGGCTAGGAATTTTAACCTTTACCAAACACTGTAAAATTGCTATGAGGCAAAGACTAAATATTTGTGTTTGGTTCTTCTTCTTGTTGACCTAGCATTTGGCAGATGACATGAGACATGGCAGCAGCAGCAAGAATGAAATGTGGTGCAGTATGGCTGGAGCAGGTCTTATTAAAGGAAAGAAATGATCCAGTTGCCTGTCCTATCAAGCCAGCCACTGTAGTTTGGCCTTTATTTCCTTCACCACATCCCTGCATTTGAGGTCCATAGTCAAAAGCACCTTATGGAACTGCAGTGCCCGCCAAAGGTTAAATGACTACTACAGTCCAATACTGGTTTGATTTCCTTTTACCTGTGTACTTTTGCACTTTTTTTATCAGAAAATCCCTTCTCCTCATACACTTGCTTGCCATACATTCCCAACTTGGATACTACTGCCCTTGGCCATGTCTTTGTCCTGTTTGTATTATTTGCATTTTAGATGATACTTAAAATATGTGTCAGAGAAACCTATAATGGGTAAAGCAACAGGACATAGACAGACTCCTAAGCTAATAACAACCTCAGCTAAGATTTCCAGATGAAAAATAATAACATGGTGCTGATTTACCAGTTTGTGGCTGGCAGGTAATGGAGGTTTTACTAGAGAAATCAAGGTTTATCACTCATGAAAGTAATAGTTTAGAAACTTGTGAGTAAGTGGTCTGAAATCCCTTGAGAGATTATTTTGATTGAAGTGCTTCAAATATGTTTGCAATGCTTTTAGCACATTTTCCCAAAAAGCTTTTTAAACTTGGCAGTAAAGACACATTTAAATCCTGTTGTCACTGGAACTAACATCAACCTCTCCTTGATTTTCCCTAGAGCTCAAATTTCACTCATAACTGGTTTTGTTTTCTTTTTCCTATCTTGCTTACAAAAGTGATAACCCATTATGTCTCCACTGGCTTGTTTTCCCATCTCCAGAGAAGAGCTTGTTCCTCTGAGTTTGTTCTGGGAGGAGCCATTCTGGGAACTGCTTTCACTTCTCTCTGGAATGAGGGCTCGGGATGCTCATGCGCTACCATCAGCCTGGTGAAGCCCTTGTGTGTGGTCCAGGTCCAGGCTATGTATTGGATTAGGGGAGCAGATGTGCCAGAAAGAGAAGTGGGGCAGGTGCCACATCTGACACTGTTTCCTCTTCACAAAAGTCGCTGTGTAAAAGCTACATACTTACCTGTCCTGAGCAACCAGATGATACTTTTATTTCTCTTTCTGTTTTAGTGTTTAACACTCATTGTTGCCTTGTTTCTTAAGTGGAAAACCTCCGCAGCAAACTTTGATGATATTACAGACCTTTCTTCTGCCATGCACTGTGCAAGGAGCTGGCAAGCAAGTCCAAATCTCCTGTCTGCTGGCTCATATCCCACAGCTGCAGGAAGTCTCAAATTTTTTACACAGAAAGAATTTCTGACTCCAAAATTATTTCCAGGAGCTCTCCAGTATGGGAACTGTCTAAAGGAAAGAAAACAGCAGGAACAGTTAAAAGAACAGCACTGCATATGGTCACAATCTATGTTCTAAGTAAAAAATGAATTCTTCTACAGTACCAGATATAGTAATTCTGAGGGGAGATTTTTTTTTTTTTTAATTCACATATATTACCAGCATTATCTCTGGTAAGAAGAATATCTGAAAGTCTCATCTATGTCCTGTATATGAAAAAAGCACACAGCTGCTCATGGTGTCACTTTCCTGGATATTTCAAAAAGAAAAGTGGGCTAGAAGTGCATGATATGCCCACATAATGTCAGCTACTTATACTAGCAACCTGATTTTCATTTTGCAGTGAAGATGATCCTGTTGATGATGACCCACTTAGAACCTGCGTTCAAAGTTTATTAACTGCAGCTATCACTACTAATTCATCTTCACTGCTGCACTACTGACTCACTTTACTGCTGCATTTGGACCCCTCATAGGGATGGTTTTGAGATTATCCCTCTGAAACATTACTGATGAGCAACAGAGGCACAGCAACAACCTCCATATTTTTTTTTTCTACTTATCAGTCAATTTTGTCCAAGGTTTGTTTTTCTTTAAGTTCACTATGTCCCCTGTTTTCTTGTTATTCACACATTTTCAATCCAAAGAGTCAGCAGTGATATCTGAGAGATATTCTTGTGCAGTCAGAGGAGACTGTTTTATCTACATGATAAATTCCTGATGCTCAGGAATGAGTTTTTAACACAGGTGTGTCACAAAGCCTTAAGAGGAAAGAAAAGGACATTGAGAGGCCAAGCAGAGCTCTGAGGGTATGGAAATAATTTTTCCTAATAAATTTCCTCTCATGATGTTTCATGTCTAAAAGCCAAATAATGTGGTAAGAAAAAACACAAAACAAAATCCAAATGCTATCTGTCCAAATCAAACAAGCCGCCAAACAAATAGAAATTAATTCCAAAATATTCCATACTATGCACTCTCCAATATCCAAAAATAATACTTTACCTCATGTTTCCATTACTTCCCTTTGCAACTCAGAGCTGTGCTTGGCAACACACCTCTTTCTATTGTTCCTGTCATAACATTTATCAAATTACTGTTTGCGCTGCAGTGCACTCCTGTGTTTGAGCCTCAGGTAGACAAACCTCTCTAAGATTTCAATAATCTAACACAGGCTGGCAAGAGAGCTGTGATAACACAGATGCCAGCTTGGAAATGTCTACCAAGTGTTCAGGATTTCCTGGGCATATTTATTTTTCACCTTGAATCTTTTTTTGAAGTGGAAATGCAGTAGATGCCTAGGCTGACTGGTAGCCTTTGCAGGGCAGACGGTTTTATCAGACTTTTCATCTGCAGACCCTAGGCATTTTCTCTGTCATATGTCCCAAGATTCCAGACTGCTGCGTGCCTTGTTTGGAAGTGCTGCTCCTGTGTTTTGTGGTGGATTACCACATGCATACAGCCCAGAACTGTGCAACTGCACAGGTTCTGGGAAGGGCTGGCTGAACCCTCTGAACTCTCATGTCTCCATCTCATGTGGGCTGCACATGCAGCAGAAGTTAAACGCCTCCCGCGCACGTCAGATTTACTACTTGTGCTCAGAAAAAAATGCATAGCAGGTCCGAGTCTCATGGCTGGGCTTTGTTCACTCACATTATACTGCATACAGGATAATACACTTCCCTAGAATGACATGGCCTTGGACTAACTTAGAAAACAGAGGCTGAGACAATTCACAGGACAAATGGGGCAGTTGCCTCTTTTCTGACAGCAAACACAGAGCTGAGGGAGGATGTGTGGAGTCCAAGCTACCAGTGCCTGGCACAGCAGGCACTTCAGGCACTGAACCCACAGGGTGACTTGGGGCAGCTGCATAGCCAGTGTGCATGAGGGGGTCCAGGGAGCCCCAGGGGACCTTCTGCAAAAGCTGTGGCTATGAAAAGTCCTGGACTGAAGAGCAAAGCTGGAGGGAAGTATTTGTGCTGAGAAGATATGCTGGTTCAGAAAAGAGCTTTTTTTTCTAAACATTTGATTTTAACCTGATTTAATCTGGCAATTTTGGTACATGAACCCTGCAAGAAAGGTGGGGCGGTTCTCCATGGAGTTTTGAACCCAGATTCTTGTCCAAGAAACAGAGATCATGTATCAAGACACATAAGCATTATTGTGCACTGATTTCTGTGTAGGCAATCCAAAGCTAGGTATCCAAAACCTGCCCAGGTAATGAAGTAGATACCTAACAGTTTGTCCATGCCAACTCAAGGCTTGTCCTCTGGTCTCACTATTGTCAACACCTGAGGTATATTTCAAGTCCCTTCTTCAGTCAGTGGAGGAGAGAGACTGAAAAGCACAGCAAATCAACTCTTGGCTGTCCCTACCTGTACTTCACAATAGATTGTAGAGAAAGTGAGAAGAAATATTTAGGTTAGCTCTTGGTAGCTGAAGTCAGATGGGATGAACATGTTAATGATCTCCTATAGATTAACTATAATTAGGCAACTAAGCACAGTTCAAACACTTACTCCCTCTGTCCTTCCCCAGTGGGGCAGGAGAAATTACAGGAAGAGCAAAACTAAGAAAGCTCATGGTTTGAGATAGAGATAGGTAGTTAAGCAAGCAAAGGGAAGAGGAAGGAGAAAGAAAAGAAAACAAATGATTTGGAAAAGCAAATCGTTCATCACGTCCCCCAAGTAGATTGATGCCCAGCCAGTCTACAAGAAAATCATGCCAAAATCCCCCCACTTTATTTTATTACTGAGCATGATGTTATGTGGCATGGAATATCCCTTTTGTCAGTTAGTATAATCTCTTGCGGGTGCATCACCTCTAAGCTTTTTGTGCATCCCAAATTTACTCACTGAGGGGAAGAGTTAGAAAGACTAACTCTTTAATGTTGTGCAAGAACTGTTCAGCAAAAGCTTCCCTAATATCACCTCTGTTTTAGTCACAAATTCAAAACACAGCACATTACAGATTGCTATGGAGAAAATTAACTCCAACCCGGAGAGATCCAACGAAGGATTAAATTGAAAGAATCTCTGTTTGTGGTGAATTGTGAGTTTGATACAGTCAAAAGTAAATGTACAGGTGTGTTTCAGATTTAAATGGTGTTCTTACACTGTCTGAAATCCTTAGTGGGCCAAATACAATGGAGACAGAAGTAAACAGGGAAGACATTTTCAAGAATTATATAAAATGTTTGTAACTATAATTGGACTATGAATATATTCCACTGCTCCTGGAAAATATGCTTACTCTTCCTGGTGATTATGAACTTTATTGTAGTAGCCTTATTATTCCTCAATCCTGTCAATGCTGAGCCACTTCTAGTCAAGCGCACCCAGTTCTTCCATAAATTAATCCTTTCCTAGTGCTTTGGGATCATATTAGTCTTAAAGTAGTGACAGCAGATAAAAAGATCACAGGAAGTTCCTTTAGTCCTGACTACATTGTGGATTTACAGGGATCATATAAAAGTGAACAAAGGACAAAAGGGTAGACATGTTTGTATGGATACATCTTTGCATAGAAGCTGAGCTAGGCCTCTCTTCTTCATTTACTCTCTAGTAATAACATAGTTGAGGAAGGGGAAGAATGGCCAGAGTGATTATTGGAGAGTGGATGACATGATTAAAGGGAATTTCTTTTTCACAAAGTCTGTACATATTGTCCTGGTCCCTAGCAATGCCAGGGAGAATGCCCTTTAGGCTACTGTGCATTCATTTGAAGCCTGTTGGAAGTCTGAAGAATCAGTTAACCCCAGAGAAATACTTCAATGGTAACAGAGGAGATTAAGCAAAAAAAAATGCGAAGAGGGTTCTTTTAATATTTAGAAACACATATAATTCTATAGAATCAAGTTGTTTTAATTATTCTTTTTTTATTATCATGCAGGTGAGATACTGTCCTGGTCACAGAGAGGAGCAGAGTTTAGTCCTGCATGGTTGTGACCATGTTGTTATTCCACCTACATTATCTCTGGGGGTGAGGTTTTTCAGGAAAAGCCTGATGCCTTTTATTGGAAGTTGACCATTTTTCCCTCACTCTGGAGAGGTATCAGCATCAACCCCTGTGGATTTGATCCCTCTGCTGTCCTGCTGGTTCCCCCTTCCATTCTGTCTGGAGTGTGACTGCGAACCCTTAAAGGGCTCAGAAAGAGACAGAGGCCAAAGCACGATCAGACGTAGCACTGAAACGGCAACACCAGCAGGGAAGCTGCTGGTAGTGGTGGGGATGATCCCAACTCATTTGGGTCCAGCTGACCTGAGCAGTTGGAAGCGCATCAGTGACCTGTGGGGTGACCCCACAGCGTGGCACAAAGTTCTCAGCGGCAGCAGGAGCAGCTGTGCAGGACTGAGCTCAGCAGAGTGGTGCTACGATGCCTACTTGGATGATGTAGCTTCTGGGGGTTTGTTTATCACTGCTTTTTGTTATTTTGGGTTGGGAGGTAGGAATCATGAGCCACAGCATATCGCCTTCATTCCTGAATACCATGTGGCATGGTGAGGGAATGGTTGCCATATTCCCTTTGTCTGGAAAAACCACACAGACCTGACCTGCAGGGAATGTCAGCTTGCTTTACTTCCTGGTGGTGAATACCTTTTTGTGGGCAAAATACCTTCTCCTTTTCTTTTTTTTCTATACTTTTGCTATTAGTATGGGTCTTGTTATCATGCACGTACTGTTCCATTGCTTTGCGCTTTTAGTAAATTGCTATCTAAACCCATATTCTCTCTTTTTGTCATCATCTCTCCTTTTTTGGTCCCAGGGAAGGGGAGTGGCTTGTTTGGATTTAATCTCCTGCTGATGTTAAAACCAGCACAGATACCATCAAAAAGTATGTGATGAGAAAAAAAACCTTGTTGGTTTGATAAATTGCTTAGACAAATGTCAAATCCTTTATTCTGTTGTCAGTTGTGCACAATTTCATCCCCCGTTCTATTTTCCAAATTTCAAAGATTTTAGCAAAATCTTGTTCTTTTGTCTCATTGCTGTCCATTTTTCAGACAGTTGCCTTCATGTGTCTCTTGTCTCTATTTGCATTCATATTAGCTTACTTGACCCTTTTCTGATATTCTGGTATTACTGTTATTTGCATTTTAAAACAGGTGATTCAGTTATTTATTGAAACAAATTTTCACTTTTTCACAGCAATACAGTTTAATGAGATGTTATGGCTTCTGATTCCTTAGAAAATGTAACAGAAAAGTTTCTGATGGTAAATTATAATGTTGAAAAATGGAAAAGCTCAAATCAACACAGATTTGGAAACCTAATAATTATGGCAATTTAGACCCAGGGTAAATCTGAGCTTCAGTGACTCTTTACAGTGAGATAAACCAGGACTGGAACATTGTACTTTCCTATTTTATTATATGAGATCTTGTGATCTCTAATTGTAATGCAAGGCTTCAGTAATAAGTAATTCTAGCAAATTATCTTAAAGCTGACATAAACTAGTGGATATGATCCACATGTTAATCAGTTCAAACCCTATAAAATATTGCATTCCTGGGAAAAGAACAACCATAAATTTTGGTCTCACGTACCATGTGATGTGCTAGTGGGGAAAACCATTTCCCATTTAACAGAAAATTTTAGGAATGACAGACAGATTACAGATATGCCAGTACCTTAATTTTTTGTTGGCAGAACACATTCAAGAGTTAGAATTTCACATGTCCTTGTAGGCTGTAGACATGCCACTGACAGCAAGTGAGTAAAATTCCTCATTCTATAGACTTTTCTTGTTAGAAAGAAATATTCTGTGAAATAAAGTGAAATAAAATTCTAGAAAATGAACTAGAAACAAAAAACAAGGAAAATAATGCATTGCCTTAGAACTTTACTTTTCAATGTGGCTGCTTAAAAAAAAAGTCTTCTCATTGTTGAGAGAACGCTGGCCCACACTGGATGCAGGGATTGTAAATAAAACCTTTGAATAGCATTATCACTGCTAGCTGTTGACATGATCTGTAGTGCTCACTAATTGCTTCAGTCCTGGCTTTGCACAGGCAGTCTCAGTTCAGCTGTTCTTGGTTTGGAAACCCTCTGCTGAAACCAGGTGTCTTTTCTGTCCTAAGAGAGCATTGCTTCTCCTTTCAGTTGTGTCTGACCAGAACACATGAAGTACAGGCATAATTTTTCTTTAGACGAAATTGCAATCTGCTGTTTGTTTCATAAATTATGTATTTCTTTTTGTTCGAGTTAGACCTTGAACAAATGAGATTGGAGACTGTTTCATTATTTTTGGAATTTGAAACTTTTTAGAAGTACTTGAAATCTTGACAGTACATGGAAGGAGGCACTCTAAGAAAGACTGGGCAAATCCTGAAAACGCTCTGTAGTGATGAGAAAGGATTTTACAGGCTTGGGATAAATATATCTGGGAATTCTTTCTAGATATTTAGATAACTTCTTAAAGGTGAACTAAATGAAAACAGTTTTGTTGCGTTGTTTTTGTTCTTTGCTTTTCTTATCTTGGCAACTGCTCTGCACTTATCTTTATCAGATAAAACAGCATATGGTAAACCAAATCATATGTTCTCTGGCATAAATCTTTCTAATGCTAAAATTTTCTCAGACCCTAAGTGATAACTCCGGATGTTGACTCATTTGATGAATGGTATCTCATGATCATGACTGCAGCCTTGGAAACTCCCAGACAAAGTCATGTCCCATGCTGTGAGGTTCTGCTCTGTGCTGAACAGGAGAAAACTGAAAATTATCTGTTTGGGCAAGGCAAAGGGTGGGCTTGAGTATAGCATGTTGTTCAAGACTCAGTCTCTCGGGGCACATACTAGGACAACTTTTCTCCCTGCCAGGCCCTGACACTGTTTTCCAAGTAAAAGCCAGGGTATAGACTCTGTCATCAAAACAGTTTTGCCGAAGTGCTGCTCCTTTCCTGAGTGAGGCAGATTGCAGCCATTTCTGTCAGGCTATGACACACACACACCAACTCAGTGGCTGCCTCAGGCCACAGGCTTTTTGTGCCACATGAGCTTCCAGCCTGGGTATCAGCTGGTGGTGATCAGTGTCATCTAGCAGCACCTGCTGACACCAGCAAGTCAGCTGTGTGGCCTGTCAGGTGCTTGGAAATTACTTGTAGGGAAAAAGCATACCTTGAGATGTTGCTCTGTGAGTAGCTGGGCTAATAAAATCTGGTTTCATATGGGCTTGAGTCCAATAAAGTGCTCCAAAAGTGTTAATCCCAAACTTCTCCCACCAGTTATTGTTTAGGGCAGACACAAAGAAGACAGGCAGACCATGCAGTAGCTGATATCCAGCAGGGCACCTCCGTATTTTGGTCACAGCTTGCCTCTTCATTGATGAGTCAGCTCCTGGATCCAAGTATGTTCACTCAGGCCTATTAACCCAAAAATTCACCAGGTACAGGCAGACAGTGAATAATCTTCATCTAAATTAACAAATATTAATAAAAAAGTGGATTTTCAGGCTAGATGCTACTTATTTTAAGGCTATCTGTGAACAATTCCAAGAAACCACAGAGAACTCCAGTTTCATAAACATCTCCGCACTTCACAATGTTTCTTGTACTTGGTACCAGTTTATATGTGTACACCCGACTTCACAAAATCCACTTGTAGGACATTTTTAAGTTTTTACTTGAAATGGAAACATATCCAAAGTTCAGCTATTAGACATTCATCTACCTGTACTTCTGATTCCAAGAGCTACTTTCAGAAGGGTGAATTTAGCGGCTTATTCCTATTTACCAAAATAATGTGTTTAATGGTGTGTCATTCCCTAGGTTGTAGCCCACTGCAACTATTTTGAGGCTGAATGGAAGGACACCAAGGAATGCTTTTCTGAATACCACTCTTTTCTGTACACTTATTTTTTTTTTGGTGTGTGTGTATGTGTGTGTGTGTGTGTGCAAGGCATTTAAGAAACTATGTTTAGGCACAATATTGTGCAGAATTACCTGGTCTCCTTCTTAGTTACTGTACCTTTGAATAACAAGAGATAGAAATTAATCTGGATGATTTTCACATTCATCCAAGGAAACAGGGAAAGGTGAAGGGCTGTGTGACCTACTCATTTGAAAAGGAGACTGGGACCTTACTTCTGAAACTGGTATTTCTTTAGCTTCTGTCCTACCTTGTGACTTTAGAGATCATTGGGGTGTGCTATTGTTGTTAATTCATATTTATTAGCTGTCAAATTATTTCTAGATAATTCCAGAACAGAAGTATATGCATTTAGTCTGCACCATAAATTGAATAAAGCCAAGAAATAGATATGGACATGGGAGTTCATTCTTATCTACTGGCAAATTATTAGAATAATCCTTGTTGTGGGTTTGATTCAGTGGAATTAGCGCTTTCCCAACAACTCCCAGGCCCAGTTCAGGACCCAGCCATGAATTAGTCTGCATGTCTCCTGATTATCCTGAGATGTACCAAAGAGGCACAAGGCCCGTGTACATCCACTGAGCAGATGGATAGGGTACAAATTCGTTCCATAAGCTGCATATATGTAAAAAGATGTATCCACACAGGGCACACATGAGACCGATTTGGGGTTCTCTGCATGAGTGCTATAGCCCAGGCAGCTGGATGTTTACTATTCGCAGGTGAAAGATCAAATTTATCAATTTCAATTTTCTTTTTTTCCTGTGAGGAACTTTTCTAGGTAGAAACAGACCCATGCTAAATGCAAGATTTCGATACCACCACATAGTGAGTTCAGGTGTCTTTACTTCACTCTTACATATGACTGTGTCAGTCACAGAAAAGAAATATACTGGATTGGTCAGGAGACTTGAGATAATCCTGACAGTTTGCAGTCTGGGTCTTTTAATTGGGATTTACTGTAATTTCAGATACCTTAAGCAAAACATATGGTACTACCTTGTACTCATTAGGAAGCCTCATTAGATACAGTGTAACAGCAATGGAACTCATTACTCATCTCTTAAATAGATTTCCTAAAATACTGAAAAGAACCAGGTCGACAATTCTCATTGGAATCCAGTGGGAAATGACAAGCATCTAATTTACCTCAAGTGATAGGACAAGAGGGCAACTTTAGATTAGTAATTGTGAAGAAATTCTTACCTGTGAGGGTGGGAAGAACTGGAACAATTTGCCTAAAGAAATTGTGGAAGCCTCATCTCTGGAAGTGTTCCAGGCCACGTTGGATGGTTCTGAGAGCAGCTTTGTTTAGTGGAAGGTGTCCCTGCCCATGGCAGGGGGTTGGAACTAGAGGACCTTTAAGCTCTCTTCTAACTCAAACCATTCTGTGATTCCATGGAGAACTCTTGAAAATTCTGTCTTTGTAACTTTTTATAGTCTTCTCTACATGCCATGTTTGTAAACACTATAATTTAACTGCACAGGTACAAGTAGAGACTGTAAAAACTATCTAGCATTGGATTTCTGAGTTATTTGTTGTTTCCTTTGCCACAAAAAAATACGGGAAACATAAGATACAACAGACACAGTGCAATAGTAGGAGTACTGGAAAAAAATTTCATAACAGTGAAATATTGCCAAATGTTTTCATTGAAAACAATCTGCTGCAAACAATGAGATTTACTGCATTTAAAATACATTTAAAAAAACTTTACAATTTTTCTCCCAGCTAGTTTTATATAAAAATGATTTTAATACTAGCCCCCTGTAAAAATACAACTAGAGAGAGATCCTTGATAAATATTTTTAAAGCTAGAAACCTGCAATTGGTGTAAATAGCATGCCCAGAAAATGTGCAATTACAAGCTCTTGGCCTCATTACCAGAGGATTTAATTACATTTATGTTACATAAGGTTTTTTCTCTGTCTGCCTTCCTAGGCATTTCGTGCATCCATCTGTCCAATCGCATCCTAAGGGACCCAGGGAGAGTGAGAGAATGAGAGAATGTTTTGTGTCTGTGTAAGCAGTTGTTCCACATCTACTTTTCTCTGCACCACACTGTAACTGAAAACCTATTCATTTAAGTCTTGAAATATATATTTCAAACTGCATTCATTAGAAATGAATCTCCTTTCCCTTTCTCAACCACATTCTTACAGGACTGTTGAAGCCTGAGCACTGAGTTCAGTCTTGGCAGGTCCCCACCCCCCTCCGAGTCCAGGTTCAAGCCATATTTGGGTTCTTTTGTCCTGATGCCTCCAAATTCAGCAGGGAAGTTCAAGAGAGGATAGATGAGCCCTTACACTGCTTAGGCCAGTCTCCATTTCAGAACTGGAAGGTGACAAAAAGTGCAAAAGTGAATTTGGCCCAGGAAGGTTTTGAACAGAAAGCCATAAATTATCTTTCCTTTTTTTCCATTCTTTCCCCCTTCTCAAGAGAAGGCATTTCCAGTAAAAGCTAAATTTGTCTCAGGAATTGGCTCTGCTCTTTTCAACGGCGCTGAATGCTTCATTGCCAAGAGGGACCCCTAGTGTTTTTTTCAGGTTTCATCTCTTTCAGGCTTGTGGGATTTTGTGTATAAAACACATATAAATGCAAAAATAATTAGGAATACATTATATACACATGTATATAGACAGTGCAGGATCTTTTTTTTTTTTCTGCAATGGACTCAAAACGTGCACCTAATATCTGCCTAGATCTGCAGGGCTGGCTGTTTTAGGTGTACTACATCCTGGGGAAAGCTGATTTTATAATTTTATAGTTTTATAGTTTTATAATTTTGCAGTGATGTTAGACACACTGAACAGGCACACTTGGTTATACCCTGTCACAAACAGCGAAGGGCATTACCTTCTTCCTACAGTTCTGGGGAGTCTTTTTTAAGAGGATGAGAAGACAGATAACATAAATAACAGAAGTCTTTGTGAAACACGCCCATTTGGTGACAAGTCCTGTCATGAGCTGGCTGGCAATTCACCCAAGCCCACGCAGGGCTGATAGTCAGGGGCCTGATTTTCTCCTTACCCAGGGAGACGTGCACCTGCTGGGGGCTTCACCCTGCTGTCAGACCTGACAACCTAAGACACTTCAAACATGCTTTTCCTACTCCTACCTGGCACAGGTACAACTCACCACACCAGGATAAGGTCGGTGCAGGTGGGATGCCAAGGGATGTCTGGGGAGCCCCTGTCACCCTCCCCAGAGAGTGTCCTCTGAGAAAGTGACTAAAGGACTGAAGGCCTGTACCACCCACACAGATGCATTTTCTACATTGTTGAGATGTTTGGCAGCATCGGATTCGGATTTAGTTTTTCTCTGTTATCCACCACAGGAATGTCACCAGCTGGGCAAAAATTGCTTATATTCGGAAACCTTAAATATATCTTACGTATTTTGATGAAATATCTTTTGACTGAAGAAAATACCAATTAGACGAAACAGAAATGTGCAGAAAAGTTAATTTTGACAGTGAGCTTGTATTTCAAGTTGCCAGAAAATTTTGACCTTTTATAAGCAAAATGTTCTAATTTTTCAGCTCAAAATGTTTTAGTAAAGAAAGTGCACCAAAAGCAGTTAGAAAGAGTGAAATTCAGATGGAAATTTCTTTAAAGTAGCCAAAAATAATAGAATGCCTATATTAGAATGATATAATTATTTAAGACACTTGCTTAACATAAATTTTCAGCATTTAGTCTTCTGCCTATGTACTAGTCCCAGCATCTCCCCAGCTTTTCCTGCTTTGCTCTCCAAGGTGCTGTGGTTGATGTCTACTATACATATGAGATTTTGATGTGTGATTTCTCCTAACGTAAACAGGAACTTCTTCTCCGGCGTCATTATGAGGTTTTTTCCAGATATTCAGTAGTTTTCCTAGGGTGAAGCCTGTTTTCTAATCATGAGCAGTTCCCAGTTCTGAAATTTACACTTAACTAAAGGAAAACACAATTTTAAAATAAATTTTCCAGCATGTATGGTTTTACCTTGAGGATGAGAAAAGTGATAACTTTCACATTAACTTGACTACAAAACTTATCCCCTTTAGCATAACATCAATAAAACAAAGAAATGCATATAATGAGTTGAAATTTCTCTTTAAAACTTTCTACAAAACAAAACTTTATTATCTTCTATTTTAGAAATCATCTTCTAATTTATATCTCCTGCAGGTAATAAGAATTTTGACCTAATTTCTAAAGACATCTTAGCAAATATCTCTTTCTCCTCGGATCAAAGCTTTTTCCTGTGAAAAAAAAGTAATTGTTAATTTTCTGTTGACTCTAATGAAATAAAATAGCATTAAATGAATAATTAAATCATACCCACTATGAATTCTCTATTAGGGAGCTTCCCTTGCTCATTATCCTGGTAGACAATAAACTCCTGCAGTACCATAAGACAGCGACTAACCGACTTTTGTATCCAAAACTTCGCTGGAGATGTTAAAGGAATTTTTAAGCTGCCTAAACTCATTGATATTCAGTACGCCACATTGCTGGAAAAAATAACATACAATTAAAAAATCCAAATAAACAGTGTTAAGACAAGATAGTGATAATACATCAATTTTTACCATGTATGCTGTAGCTTTTTCTTCAGGAAAGATGACTCATCAGTGTCACCAACAATAACTAGCTCTGTTTCTCTTCTACAATTCCTCCACTCCTAATGCCTCTCAGCCCTGGGATAATATGAATATCCCTTTTATCCAGAAGTTTTTTCTTCCTTGACCATGGCAGTTGCACACTTGTATTTATGGCAGGAAACAAATTTAAAAAATAAATATATTGTGGCTGGTAGGAAAATTAAGAAGAACAAAGCCCATATTTCTAGTTTTGTTATTTGTTAAGTATTTCCAAGTTGTTTCAACAGAACATGTGTACCTCTCTGATAATAAGCTCTGTGATCATTTTTGGGAATGATCTAAGTGAATGGAGTGCCTGAAATGTTGGTATTTACCACATTCCTGTGGTGGTTTAGTACCTGGACAAAATGCTTGTGCAATTACATCACTTGTCTTGGTGAACACATCCTTGCTAGCAAATTGAACAGTAAAATGGAAAAGCTTGTTCCCTGTCCTTGAAGACAAGTGGCACAGCCTGAGCACATCCACATCTCTCCAGACCCAGAACTGTGTAGCTTGGTGCTACAGACTGGGTAATAGGTCCCTGGGTGATCCTTATCCCAGCACCGTTCTCATGGATTTGGGAGAAATGCAGGTCAAAACCATAATGGGGCCTGTTCCAGTGTGAATTACTGCTTCCAAAGATTGTTTCATTTTCTGGAAATACTAACTCTGTCTAATTCATGTAGACACAGCCCTCATGTCCTGCATTTTCTGTAAGTTTTATCACAAAATTCAGTGTTGGCTACGCAGAGGGAAAAGATTACTCTCTGAGCAAAATCAAGCATCAGATGCCAGCTGGTCGATGAGGAAGGGTTAATTTCTTTTGCTTATCAGATGAATAGTTGACAGTGTGCTAGAAATTTCTAATGTGGCTTGGTGTTTGGGCAGATGTTAGAGCAGCACACAACTAACAAGAAAGGTCTATTAATTCTTTGCTGCAGTAACTATGCAATACTTTTGCCCAGTCTTTAAAACTCTGGCACTGAGTGGGTAAAGAAGCTTTGAAAGTCCTGAAAACTCTAGGCATGTGTGAAAAATAGCAGAGTATGCCATGTGAGCCTAAAAGAAAGACATAAATAATGAGAATTTTTCAATTCCCTTAAACAGCATAATTAGCTAAGGTCAACAACCTGATTCCAGAAATAATGGGAGCATAATCTGATTCGCTTTAATGAATTTTATGCCTTCAATAAAGATCTTGAGGATTTTATCTATACTGCTGTGTTGTTCCACTTCTACCTTGGTGTTGCATTTGATTTCTTTTTTTTTTTTTTTGTTTTCCGTTAGAAGTCGGATTGCTTGATCAAGCAACCAATCTATTTTTACAAAAACATGTTTAGTGTAGAGCATGGATATCCATTTGCCTGCTAAGGAAGTTACCTAGAGGACAACTCAAGAGAGTGCTGCAGTTTTGTTAGCAATACCTCCAGTGTGCTGCTGTCTTTTAATATATATTTAGAGGGTGGAGAGGGGGCCATGATTTACAGTAAAGTTTTCAGCTGACAAATGCTGGAGAAAAGAAACCATCTGATCAATCCAACCCATATCACGGGAAGTGTCTCCTTCAGACAGAAAAACCTGAAATCTAAAGCCTGGAACAGTAATATTGTACTCAGAAGAAGATACTACAAAAAGGCAACAGCTTTCAATTTTTTAAGAGCTCATGGATTTGGATGCACTAAAATATCTCAGCTTTGTCCTGAAATCAAAAACATACAAAAAATGAGGGAAAGTAAGGGAGGAACAGAAGCTGTGCAAGTCTAATTACCATTATATAACTGAGTAATTGTATAATTTACAAAATCAAAATCATGTGGGTTTTGTCCTTTGCCTACTGTTTGCAAATTCTTTTATTGTGATCACATTATTTAAGAAACTGAAGTGCTTTCTCTGTGATTTTCACATTAACCCAGTGAAGTCATTTTACTTTCCACTGACACTCTCTACTTTCTGCTTATTCTTTTCCAGCCTGATATTTCAGTGAGCAAGTTCCCTCTAACTTTCTGTAGCCTTTTAAAAACTTATTTTCTTAGGAATGTAAATTTTCCAGATGTCAGAGATTTTAAAACATCAGTGTATAGTCATCTGATCAATGTTTTGGCAGTTGTTTAAAAATGTTGACATAACATGTAGAGAAAATACAAGATGGCAGGAGGAGATAAAAAAGATTTTATATTCATTAGGTTGTACTGGCTGCATTGCTTACATGTGGTGAAGTTACAAAAGTGTTTTGTTATCACAATATATTATTTATGAAGTGCCAAGAATGTGTTTGACAGTACCTTGTTGTGAATATAATAAAACATTCTTATGACATGGCCTATCATATATTTACATTAGACTCTGTTTTAGAGATATTTCAGAACACATTGCAGGTTTTTAAATTTGTGTGGTTTTATTTTCCAACATCCTTCTCCCTCTAAATTCTGATGGTCTTTCCTTTTATTTTCTTTTTTAGCACATTCAAGACTTACCTTTGTTAACCACTACTAGTTTGCAATTTGTCTGAGATAGCTATTACTACATCTTGCTGCAAAGCTGGGAATCGAGGTATCTACTGGAACAGATCCAGTGTTTCTGGTTCTAATTGACCCCATGCTCCAGAATAGAAAATTTCTTGTAGTAGATTTAGGGGGGGAAAAAAAAGAGAGATAGTTTTTCTACTTTAATACAAGAAAAGGGCGAATAAATGTGTTAGACTTTTCTTTTAACCTTTTCTCTTTTTTTCAGAGCAATTGGCTTTTTCTTATAGTACAACCCTGCACCACACTTAAACCGAATGGTGTTCCTTGCTTCCAAAACTGTTTCATGTATGACCAAAATGTTCCTGGTAGTAGTGCTACACTGGATGCATGACATAGATCTGTGTATGAGGCTCTCATTCAGTAGAATATGAGCTTGTGATTTGAGAGGGATGAAATGAAATTAGTCAAGAAAATGAGAGGTTCTGAGAAACCATGGAGATTGCTCCTCACACTTGGTTGCAGGGCTGCAGGGCTAGCAGCAAGCAGGCAGTGGTTGCCAGCATTTGGGGAAAGAATCTGCCTGCAGTGTAACTGTTTTGCAAGACAGAAAAAAGCAAAACAGCAAAGCAGTGAAGGCTGGTAGTGAGGGTGACCTGGATGTCAATTGTACCTGCGCTGCAGGATGAGGAAAAAGGGAACAGGATCTGTGGAATTTCTGACGTGTGTTTTTGCTTGAAATTATTCAAAAGATAAATATTTTAAGAGTAGTAGTAATGTCCAATAGACTATTTCATAAAACCATAGATCTCAAATCTACAAGGGAGTATTTGACTCATCTTGTCTGATTTCCTTTATAAAACTTACCATAATGATTTCCTAAATTAAATTGTGCTGGAATTAAATTGTATCTGTCTCTTTCTCACACTCTTACTTACTCAAAATTCAATCTTTATTTTGAAACTGGCATAGACAGTGATGGTCCACTGCAAGTTGAGGTAATTTGTTCCACTGGAAAAAAATTGACTCTTAAAAGCTTGTGCCTTATTTCTTGCCGGAATTAGTCACACATGAGCTTCCAGGCACTGTATCTTGATGTATGCCTTCATCTACTATAGGCCTAAAATGCATGTCATTGCAGAGATTTTGCTTCCATGTGGGTGTTATTTAGTGGCTGTAGTCATATCAATTTCTAATTTTTCATGGCAAGACAAATCGAGTTTCTATAATCCTTGAATAAAAGGCATGACATCTAGTCATTTATTCTTTTTCTGGAAGAAATATTATTCAATAATTTAATCCTTTGTACAGTATCTGTCTAAAATTTTGCCTATCCATTTACATCCTTAAGCTATGGTCCTCAACAGAGGATGATAGCAGAGGTAATATTGCAGTAGACATCATCTCAGGTTCAGGGTTTATGAAAGAGCTTCTTTCTCTCCTATTCCATATTTCCTGGATCCCAGCTCATCTGTGCTGCTGCATCCACTTGGGGGATGATAATTTTTCTGGTATGAATCACAGGCTAAATACTTTTTGCAAAATACCATCATAATGATTGCACTACTTAACTTCAGCCTTAAAGCATGAATTTAAACTTGAGAAGTTTATGTGTATGTGAGGGAGGCTTTCCATGGGATGTGTCATAGTGTCAGAGAATCACAGAATCAATAACGTTGGACAAGACTTCTGAGATCATTGAGTCCAATGTATAAAAATTAATTTGCCTGACTGGAAAACTGTGCATTTGTGACATCTTATTAAGCATAAAGAACCTAAAGAGATTATATCCTAATTTGAGCCCTTAAAGCTAAATTGTGTGAACACCTTCCCCAGATCTCCAATCTTCTCTTATGCAACAAACACCAGATTCCACTCCTTTGTAAATGAGTGCATCCCATCTCTAAACCCACTCTGTGCTATCACTGAAGGAGCACCTAGCAGTCAAGTAACCTGCCTGAAGCTAATCTCCTCTAAAACATTCACTGTACTTAAAATATGAGTAGCTGTGGCCACTCCTGAACACTCGAAGTGCTGACCCATGGTTTTCACATTGTAGGCACCCAGCATCTTCCCTGTAATAGTAGACCAATTAACACCACTGTGTCCTCAGTCCTTATTTCTACTGGACTTAGAACATCATGTGCCATCTCAAAGGACTCAAACTATTTTTTGGGTTCTGCTTTGTTGGTCTAAGTTCCAAAGTGGAAATTGTTCCTTTTGGATTGTGGAGGAAAAATAAAAAAGATGCCTTATGAT
Organism: Cyanoderma ruficeps; assembly: GCA_008694505.1. NCBI lineage: Eukaryota > Metazoa > Chordata > Aves > Passeriformes > Timaliidae > Cyanoderma > Cyanoderma ruficeps. The sequence continues at coordinate 28,457,242 of VZDJ01007749.1, read as the reverse complement.
TCTTGTGTGGAAACTGTACTAGAAATTATGTTGCTTCACATATTTATAGTTATAAAATGTTTACTTCAGGGGCTGTCTTTTTTAAGGTCTGCTTCATCCTCAGAATTGCTCTGAATTTCTTTCAGGGGTTATGTTATTGCTAGGAATTAATACACTGTGTTTAATAATGAATGGCATTCATTTAATTTTATGGGAATTTTTTTCCTTTAACTATCTCTGTGATGTGCTGAAGGTTGCTTTATTTTGTAGCATCTTATGATATAGAGTTTTCCTCCAGGAGGCCCACACTTCAGAAGGGGGGCAGGATTCTTGGCCACACAGTCTCTCACTGAGTCACTGAAAGGGAGAGGGGAGAGGGCCAGCATCACATTTCCCTCTGGTTTGCTCTGAGATAGAACGGGCTAAAGAAGCTCATTAATCATGATGTGGAGTTGGTCAGACACTTGTAGTTCAATAGTATTTAGATCACAATGACTTGGGGTACAAAAATTGTATTTTATAATTTTAAGTTTTTTATATTTTAGAGGGTTTTTGTTTTATATTTTATAGTTTATAGTTTACAGTTTGTAGTTGCAGGGTGAATGATTACAGTCAAGCCTGCAGATGATTACTAGGCTTGAATTTCTCTTTAAAAATCTGCAGTAGTTTAGATTTGACTTTATAGTAACACTGAAGCC
>VZDJ01007749.1:28433320-28456481 GCA_008694505.1 Cyanoderma ruficeps | reverse complement strand
CACACACACACTCCTCCACTGAACTCGGTCCCAATGAATTTTGCAGCTTGGATCTGCCTTGGGAAAAACTAAGGTCTCTTGGTTTCCTGGGAAATGTGGTTATTAGAACATTGATACAATAGTGTTTGACCTTCAGCCCAAAATGAACATCTAAGGCATATATTGGTATATAGTTTTGTCCATAAAATTTTAAGAAAATGATTTTAAAAAAAAATTTAGATCAAGCAGTAGAATCTGAGGTGCACTTTTGGAGTCATGTAATATAAAAATAGTCTTATACCAAAACAGAATCTCGGTCTGGATTAATTTCTCTATAAAATTGAATCACTATCCCCATGTAAAATAGTATCATTAACCCTGAAGAATGTTTTCATTGAAGTACTGGCTTTCCTATGAAAGTTAATGTGCTGGTAGGGTTTAAGTACTGTGCCAAAGCAGCATTTTTTTAAACACCAGAAATTACAGTCATAATAATTACAATACAAGACTCTATAAACTGCTCTGCCAGTGCACTCAGTTCTTACCAAAATGTGCTGGGAAATCATTTACTGTTTGCGTTGTGTTTGGAACATCCCCAGGAGCTTAGCTAACTTTACACCGCAAATGATGTCTAATTTTGTGTGGGGTGTACTGGCTAACACGTGCTCTGCTGTCCCACAGAATGGCCAGTACAGAGCTGCCTTTCCTTTGCAGGAGGTGGGAAGTCCTCCTTCTTAAATGAAGATTCAGTTTTGAGTTTGATTCGGTCTGGCCATGTCAGCAGAAAGGGATATTTTATCTCAGCAGGTTGGCAGATGATGACAAGCAAGTTCCATCACATTCAATGTGGCCATACTGGGGAAGGTGCTGTGACAGTGATGAAAGGGGAGGACTGTGGCAAGACAACCTCAAAAAAGTTTTATGCCTAATGCTTTTATTTGTGTCTATAATTTTTATTAGTGGATTAGAAACTGCACCGGATCCAGATTCATGCATTCAAACTTTAAACTCACACACCCCTGAAGTTCTGAAGGGTCAGCCATTCACTTGCTGTTGTTCTTCTCATTTACTTCTTACTGAGTGTACTTTTCAGGAAAACTTTTCTTAATAACTTTTCTTAATAACAGGGAATAACTTAATGTAAAATATTAGCAATTTTTTTTTTTTAGTACCAGCAAAAACATACACTATCAGCTCCGACCAAGATGTTTACTCACCCAGTGCTTAGTCCTTCATTAGACAATCTAGACCTTGTCAGATAAAGACAGTGTACACAATTCAAGAACTTGCTCCTTATTTGGCAAGATAGGTGTTTAGTGCACAGAAAAAGGTACAGTTTACATTGTACAGTATTCTTATCTTTGTGTTCTGTAGAGAAGAGAATGATTTTCAACTTATTTAAGTGCTAAGAATGAACTGTTCCCAGAAATTTCCTTCTGTTTGGCAGCACTTCTGTTGAAGATCATTAGAACTCTAACAGATTTGGCATCTGCTGAGACAGTTCTTCTCCTGCACTAATTTAATTCCTATTGTTATTGTGAAGAAATAAACACTGACTAATTATTGATGTGTCTGTTTCTCTATTAAGATATTATTGTTGTTTATGAGCATGCTGCTTACTCTTCTTTCAAGGCACAACTTTCAAGGCTCTCTGCTTCTTCCCTACAGCAGTCTTATTCAGACTCTTACTTTTTTAACCTATTTACATAATTTGTGGCAGTAGGACTCCCTAAGCTAGAAAAGACTGTGTAAAATGTGGTATGTTTTTCTTCCACTAATATACTTTTGGAACATGTAATCTTTTAGCATTTAAGTGTGATGTGGCAAAACCTCTCCAGATATTTAAGCTGTGCATTAAGTAAAGAAGAACCTTTTATTATTTTATTTTGAGTATTTCTCAAGATAATCTTTTTAGATTACATGTAGTTCATGGATTGGAGCATGTATTAAAAACACTGGTAAGCCATCCTGTGTTCAAGTGTGTCCAGCTGTCCTTGAGCTGGTATAACCTGCTCCTCTTTAACATTCAATTTCTGGATTTTTTGAAACCATGATGTCTTCTGCAGGCTGAAGTCCTGACAGAAATGCCTTGTCTCAAAGGGGTGGAAACAGAGAAAAAAAAATAAGGAATCCATCACATGTAGACATTGATGTACTGTGTGGCTGTGAAATGAAAACATAATTTAAAAAAAGGCTAAACTCCATGTATTGCTGAATCTTTCTTTGAGAGCTTGAAACAGTTACACTTTTTTCCTGTTTTTTTTCTTGAAGTAATTAAGTACAGATGGGGCTTCCTTCTAACAGGTTATCTTTCTCTCCCTTTTCAGACTTTGTTTTTGTTTGTGCATTGTTTTAAATGTACCTAGGTTAATTGTGCAGAGAATATTATTTAGCAAAAGGCACCTTAATATTTTTTCTCTTCTATTCTATTTCTTATTCTATTTTCACAAGTTTTGAAGTAGTTGAAATTAACTGTTTGTGGCAGTTTGTGGGGGTTTTAGGAGTCTAGATAATATGTAAAACTACCATGGGATTATATGAATTATTTGCCAAAGCAAAATCAAGGTTGAGAAATCCATATTACAAATCCATTTCTGAATACAGCAATCTGAAATTAGACAGGAGTATTCAGGGACCAGTTAAAGATTTCCAGTAGAGAACCTTGATTTACATCGAATAGATCTGTTGTTGAGAGGCTAACCTCCTTGGAGATTCAGGCCTAGTTCATGTTTATCATTCTAAAAATGTAAAAAATCCCAAACAACAAAACAACAAAACACAGGCTGAGTATTGTTATAGCAATCATGTGGTTGGAGGCTGGAATCATGGTAAAAAGTGCTCACCTTGTTTCCTTTTCTGACAAGAGGGTAGTGATGCAGTGTGGCTGAAATGCGACACACAGATAACATCTGTGGGTTCACTCACCATGAGAATCCCACAGTTTTATTTGCAACAGTGATTTTAAAAATAGTGTACTCTGCTGATACCATATAATTGCATAATTTCAAATTATGCAGACTTAACACTTGTTTATTTAAAAATTAATTACAATGTGAATGGGCAGGACCACAATGAAGGGGTGGTTCCTAATACTACTGGGAGATACTGGATTTGTTGCTTTGGAAAAAACCCCAGGAAATTCTTTGCGCTAAAGACAAATAAAAGCAAAGATCTTTACAAGTAGAGCAAAGTTACCACAGTGATAGAAAACTACCCCTGCATAAATGATACCCTTGGCTGGTACAGGCTCTTTGGCTGTAGATGTCATGTTTGCAGAGAAATTCTGCAAATGGGTAAAGGCAAGATACGATAACATTGTTTTCCTGGTTGAGCAGGAAATTTAAATTTAGAGGGCCGAGGCATAAACTCTCCCCCTTTTTCATTTCACAGAGTATTAATTTAATTTATGCTACTTCTTTGTTTTACTGTTCATCAAGGAATAAACTAGAGAAGAATAGTATATTAAGGGCATACAGAAATTACCTTGTACTATGATTCACAAGCTATGGGAGAGAGGGTGTCCCTGAGTATCATCCAGGGGTGTTGCCTTGGTGGGGAGTGAGGCAAGGAAGGGTGAAAGGAGAGCTGAGCTGGTCAGGATTTGGGTGAGTATGCTAATATTTGCAGGGTTTAGAAAGTTATCCTTTGGAAAATACTGCATATGGGCTGTCTCTTTCAAATCTGAATGGCAAAATTGTCAGTGTTAGGCAGGAAGGTAACAGATAATATATCCTGTATCTGTAAAAGCTACATCAGTGAATGGCATGTATGTATCATGTTAACTAGGTACCAGCTTCCCTAATTTCCTAATAACCCCAATTTCCTGGAAATGCCATTGTTTTTATGAATAAATTTCTGTATGTGTGTTCATTTTCAAAAAAATTAATAGCAATAAATTTAGAATCAAATTAATTTTACAGTGAAGCTTAAGCTAGACACCCCTCTCTGGTGGACAAATAAATAGGTAGGGAGTTATATTGTTGTGAGGATGAAATATATGGGAGTGGGTCTATCTTATCCTTGGACAAATAAAGCTCAGCACCTCTTACAGGATTCCTGATGCATGGTGAGCTATGCTTTCTGGACGGTGATACGAGTAACAAAATAATAATCTTCCCAAAGACCAGTAAGGATTCCTTTGTTCTGCCAGATTTGTTATATTTTCAAAATTTGGTGAACATAAGTGTTAAACTCCTAAAACAGTTCAGTTCCATTTTGATAATGGAACCCAGCTCCTGCATAATAAACCGGACATGGCTTGGCCAGTCTTTTGGATGCCTATTCTTTGAAGAGAAGCTTAGTGGGTTCTTCCTTGTGTTATAGGCTATTTTCCTGCAGATTTGTGCTAGAAGCAAGCTCTAACAAAATGTTGCAATTTTCCTGGTGATGAACAACTTGTTCAAATCCCCTAATCCTTGAAAACCCCCTCAGCTCCTTTTTTGCTTCACTTATGCTTTTTGTTCATCTGTGTTTTCAATTTGATTAGAAAGATGAATCACGTTTAAAAAAATCTTAATGTGGGTTTGCCAAAAAAGCAATTGTAACAGTGAACCGTTGCCTGAGGCAGGAAACTATAAGGGTGAAGGAAGTGGGAAGTTAGCAAATATGACAGCATGGAGAGGTGAGAACCTGTAGAGACAAATACACAGACCTATGTGCTGTTTATGGTGAAAATTAACAAAACTAAAATGGAAACTGTGCCAGCAATATATGGAATATAAAATTTGTTGCAGGGAATGAAGATGATAGGATGTAGGGATGTCAGAGGACTGGAAATGCAGCTGAAAGCAACAAAGGTCTTTGTACAGGTCTTTGGGGAGATGATGAAGTAAACAACCCGGAGGTTGAGCATAAAATTACAGAGTTGGAAATCACATCTGTGAAAACAGGTCTGTGTGACAGTTTCCCAACAGGAAAGGTAATGAGTAGTGATGTATTTTGTCTGAGTTAGAGGTTAAAGCAAGAAGCATCAGATGATTGTTAATCTTCCAAAGTAGAAGATCACCAATGCAAAGAAATATATTTGAGTTAAAGGAGGAATGGTGTTCATGTCCTTTAGATATATTAGGATAATGGCCAGACAGAAGACAAGCTTGAAAATAGAAGATTGGAAAGCATATCCTCACGCATAAGAATCCAATCTGCCTGACTGAGGGTATAGGAAGAGTATGATGCAGTTCTGTGAGAAATGCTGGGAAACAGATGCATAAATAGACCTTAGGCTCAATAGTTTTAGATTGTATCACAGAAACATAGAAAATCCTGAGTTGGAAGGGACCCACGAGGATCATTAAGGCCAACTCTGTCTGTGCACAGGACAGCCCCAAGTACCATGTGCCTGAGAGTGTTGTCCAACTCTACCTGAATTCTGTAGGTGACCGCTTCAATGGACGATTCAGGTGACTAAATCTAATGACAAAAAGGAGGACCTGAATCTAAGGGAGGAACAAAATAAAGATGTCAAGAGTTTTGAGGAAATGTTCATAGAAAATTTTGAAACAGAGGGATATGTACTGTCTTGCTTGTTGCATGGGAATGGATCTGGCTCTTGAGACCTGTGAATTTTATTTACACTACCTTACTCCAAGAGCCTTTGACACTGAGGATATCCATGACTTTTCTGTCTCCTGGTGTAGCATTTAATCTTTTATAGAAGTCTTTAAGTTTGTTTTAAACTCCTGAGATCTGCATTGAGGTCTAAGGCATAGAAAAAAGTGCAGAACAGGTGTTGAATGCCTTTCTAGAATTATCTGGTTGCTTCCAATTACAGAGGACTGCTGTCACCAAAAAAAAAAGGTTCTTCAGAGGGTTTGTTCCTGTTTTCCTTTCCATTTGTTTATTTTTTACTATTACTTCATCTTTGGATTCAGAAATATTCCTCATAAATAAGGAATAATGCCAGCATTCCAGTCCTAGCAGATCAGTTAACTCTACCATATACATTTATTTTCAAAGATATGATTTCAAATTCACATGGACATAAAAATATAGAGAATATAAAAATAATATTTTAAGGCAAGTGGTGGAAGACCTATCACTTAAATTATGCAAAATATGATCCCATCTAAAGGGTTCAGGCATATATTAAAGGGAAGAGTCATACATTGGCCAGGGTAGGACAAGATGACCTAAGAGCTCTTTCATCTATAATTGCATGTTTATGTTCCCAATGGTTTCCCATAGTTTAGTAACAAGACAAGCATGCAGTTGGATTTAATGTCCAAATTACCTTTAAGACTTTAGGCATGATACCTATGTGAATACCAGAAATACGACATGTATTATATAATATCATGAGTAATAGTACTTTTTCCAGAAATGCCATAATGAAGGAATGAGATGTGTTTTAAGAATCATCTGAATTGCCAAGTCCTTATTAGTACTTATTGGTTAATGTGTTATTTAAGCCAAATTATGGTATAATTTATGGATATCTGTAGATATAACTTGTAGATCTACATATGATTCTGTGCACATGGACACACACCCACCCACACTATGCTGAAATCTTGTTCAATGTGATCTCTGATCTCTATTATTTTTAGCAAACCCTGCCACCAATAAGTCTAAAGAGAGGGAAAAGACAGAAATTTTAAACACTTTTGATGAGAAATACAAGAATACAGAACTACAAGGGATCATCATATCAAATCCCATCCTATCTATATGAAGACCGACATTTCCAGTAATCCTTTTCAGAAATTTAGTAAAATTCATCTTTAAGATTAACTAGGTTTCTTTCTTCTACTACAGTCACAGGAATGGAATTTCAAAACTGTGCATATGAAAAATTACTTTTTCCTTATTTGTAGTGGAAAAGCATCCATTGCTAATATCTGCCTACACGTTCTAATTACTGTCCTCAAAGAACTTTTCCCTCCTGTCTACCATTCTTATCTTTGTCCAAATGTCTGCAGAAAGGAATCATAACTTCCTTATCTTTTTTTCTGACAGAGTATGTAAGTAAATGATCTCCGAGTTTTCCTATTTCATCCCAGTTATGCAGTACAGATCTAAGATTCTATGTATTTACTTTGCTTTGTTACAATCAGTACCATAACTTTAAATACTATAAAAATGGATTTTATATTTTATCAAACACTTGTGACTTTAAAAAAATTGTCTTTTTTTGACTTTTGTCATGATTATGGCAATTAGATAACTGATTAGATAACAATGAAGAATGGTGACATATTGAAGACAAAATTCAAAAAGCCAGTTTGATTTTGAGCAATATATATTAATCTTCTTTAGCGAGAATCTGATGACTCCATATTAACAATTGGCCTTTTTGCTTGTACAGGTTAGGAAACAGGTTGCTAGGAATATCTGCTTGATTTATCAGAAGTAAGACAAATGTATGTTCATGCTAAAATGAGAAACAGCTCTATTTGGGGGTGTGTTCCTGTAGCAATGAATCAGGACGTGTGCTGGTTTCCCACCTGCAGCAGCACTATAACATGAATAGAAGACTCCTCTCATTCTGCAGTCAGTCAGGATTGCATGGTTGTTATTCTTTATAGCCACTTTTAATTCACAATTATTCAGTTTACAGGATAAATTCTTATTTGCTCTTGCATTGACCTGACTTGCGCACATAGAATCATACATACAATCATTAAGGCTGGAAAAGACTTTCAAGATCCAGGAGTCCAACTTTTTACTGAACAGCACCTTGTCAACTAAACCATAGCACTAAATGCCACATCCAGTCATTTCTGGAACCTTCCCAGGGTCTGTGATTACATGTCTTCCCTGAGCAGCCTGTTCCAGTTCTTAACAACCCTTTCAGTGAAGAAATTCTTCCTAATGTCCAACCTCAACCTCCCTCAGCTCAGCTTGAGGCTTTGTCCTCTGGTCTTGTCACTTGCTGCCTGGGAGAAGAGACAAACCTCCATCTGACTGCATCCTCCTTTCAGGTGATTGTAGAGGGCAATAAGGTCACCCTTGAGCCTCCTTTTCTCCAGGCTAAATCACCTCCTTCAGTTGTTCTTCATATGACTTCCTTTCTGTACCCTTCACCAGCTCCAAATCTCCTCCTCTGGACATGCTCCAGAACTTCAGTGTCCTTCCTGAATTGAGGGGCCCAGAACAGGACACAGGACTCAAGGTGTGACCTCACCAATACTAAGCACAGAACAATTGCTCCCCTTGACCTGTTGGCCCTATTCTGTTTGATATTAGGACAGGATGGCAGAACCAATGTTGTTTTCATCCCATTTTCTACTCAGGTCCTTCCAGCTCATGGTATCCCTTTCCTCCTCCAGATTGGTGACACTCCCTGCGAATCATTCGCTTGTTGCTACTGTCTTGGAGGCAACATCATCAATACCAAAGTTTTGTGATAATCCTCAATCCATTCCTAAAGGACGTTTCCTGCTAAACTCCTCCTACAGGATTCAGAACTACTTTTTTCATGTTCCCCTCATCACTCCATTTCTCATCAGAGAACCTACTAATCTCCATTTTAACTAATGACTTCCTGTAGTAATTAATATCAGGTGCCACAAGCCAGAAAAATGAGGTCTATATTATTGTCTTTGCTTAGACAATCAATTATTTCATCAAAAGAAAGACATCAACTAGTATTATGTATTTTACCTCTGGTAAACCCATGTCATAATTATTTTGCCTATCTCCTTATATTTATTTATTTATTGAATATTTTTCTCCAAACCTGATATACTTTAAATATCTATACAAACAGGCCTTTTCAATAAGTGCACAAAGCTTGCTGCTTACAAACTGTATGATACTACCCCATCTTGAAGTAATAAAAGAAATGTCAAAATACATTCTAATAGTTTCCAACAAAGTAATGTAAACAAACAGTCCCAATATTCTCAGGCTCATACATTTTCTCCAAAGACTTGAATTCTTTCTCAAGAAAGATAAAACTGATGATAGAGAAAATATGTTGGCAAGAAAATTCTAATTACTTTATTTTAGCTATTAGATTTGGATAGTCCTTCAGTCCTGAATTAAGAAGATTCCCTTTGTAAAGTTTGGCAGAATAGATTCCCCATATCATATATTTCCTTTCAAGCTGTGGCCTGAGGCTGATGCCTGATTACATCAATCTATCCCACAACTGGGCTCTGGAATGAAACTTGCAAACCAGGACAGGATACCCTTATGGGTACATTCTGTATTCTGGAAATGTTTATTATTGATAAAGAGGGGTTTTTTTTCATTTATCTGGTCCTAGTCTCGTTTTGCTAAATCTTAGACAAGTAGATTCTTCAAAGTTCTTTGTGCCTCAGTTTTCTTTATGTCAGATTCAACTGAACTTAGTTGAACTTAGTTTGCAAAGACACCAATGTTGTCTCTTCCTGTCTCGTCTCTACTACACTTATTTGTCTCATCTTTTAACTCTTCAGTTTGGAAATGGTACTTTGTGGTTCTCAGGATCCATGTAAAACCATCTCTTGGCTCAATTTATGCAATAACAACTTGCCCAAACCCAATCTTTTTGTGCATTTGGTTCTATATGGCCTTCTTCAGTTTTCCTATCCTTCAGCTCATTCTATGGTATCTCAGGGAGTTTCTTCTCTTTTGCTTTCTTTCTCTCAACTTTAAGATTAATATTGAGTTCCTCTGTTTTAAAGTTGAAAGAATTTTCTGTCCTTTAAGCCTAAGATATTAGCAAGAAATTTTTTTTTTTTTTTTGGTTTACTCATGTGTGCTCATTGACTTGTGAGGAAAATCTGTCATTGTATCCAGCCAGACTCAATGTTCTGCTGGGTGTCTTTCACTCTCATAATGCATTGTTTCTAACTGAAGAATATGGGGGCTTTTTAAGGACAAGAAAAGTTTTGCATATTTTCTGCAGGTAGAAATAGATATCTAGTGGGTCTTAGTGAAAAGTCATTGTAACTATTCTAGGCCAATTTTTAAGGCAAGTGCAAAAAATAAGAAACATTTCCTTTATTCATCTGAAATTAAACACTTCAGTATTGTATATGAAGTGAATCTCTATTTTAGTGTGAAACTAAAAAGCTTATTTTTTCCTAGATTTGAGATAGCTCATTTTGGGAAAAAAAAAATTGACAAATAGTAGCCATTTAAAATGTAGTAATCTGAAACATGTTTTATTACTTTCATAATAATAAATTTTTCTTTTCGAAAAACCTGACTCTTTGGGAAATATGTTCTTCATTTTGAAAAGCAGACAGCATTATAGAAAATATTACTGCTTTGAACTGACAAGCAATTACAGATACTCAGTGTATGCTAATTACATGGTACATTGAAGCAATTATATACATATTTTCTCTTTTTCCACACTCAGAATCCTACAGTAATTTACTTATTCAATTACACTTAATTTTTTTCTGCTTTATATTTCCTGGCACATGGAGCAGTATTTAGTTTACAGACTTCAGAGCTAGGCACTGAAACAAACATTCCAAACACCGCGTGTGGAAGACATAGTGCAGCAAAGCTTGGAGGGTTTTACCAGTCAGTTTAGGAACTCATGTAGATCCTTCTACCACGGCTAAGAGCTGCTGCATCTTGTGGAAAACTGTCCCTGGAAAACCCCTCAGCCTTTGTTCCATGAAGGGGCCATTTGGTTCCCTTATTCCAGAAAGTTTCTGCATCATATGATCTGCATATGTGCATATGGTCATATTTTGACCCTTTTAAGCCAGATTTACACAGTGTTTAGGACAATAAACATCAAATCAAATTCACCTACATTTTGGTATACAGAACAATGGATAATGGTGTTACATATTATATCATGGATAAATGCTCAGGTTGCTCTCAGGTAATTTCTCTAACACAAACTCTTTTTAGACATATTTTTGCTATCAGAGGATGGAGAATGACAGCTGCCTCACCATTTCCTTGAGTGTTTTGTGACCAGGTAAGATAAGAGATAATTTGGGGTATTTAATTCAATTTTAAATTCATAAAAATGAGTCTATACAATGTTTGCAGAAGCTTATCAATAGTGATTATGCCCATTCTTTCTCTGTAATAGATATTTCAGATGTCAATGGAACCTGACTTTCAAAACAGGTACCTTTTATTCATTCTTAGTGATTTAAGTATTTTGAGAAAGAAGTATTAAAAATTCCATATATATTGCAATTTTTACCAATAATGGTACTGCTGTTTATATTATTTGATTCTTCTGAAGAGCGACTTTAAAAATTTCCAGCAAGACAATTTTTTGGTGCTTTTTACTTAAAAAAACAAACAACTGTGAGTTACAGAGTATTTAATCACTCCCATGGTTGTTTAGATTTTTGTGTTTCCCTACTTGCACATATAGCCCAAATATATAATCCATGAGTAAAACAGGGTGGACTCACACAACAATATAAGCATAGCTAAAAAAATTCAAGCATTGAGTCCCTCTCTGATTTAGTGTATTTGTACAATTCTAATGTCAGTGCATGCTTTAAAAGTCAGGAATCTGTGTTAATGACTGCCTGAGGGCCTGAAGGTTGGCAGATTTACATTGGACAGTTAATCAATTTTATTTTCCTGGTAGTGTTAAATGAATTCACAATAAATCTCTTTCTAGATTTTATTTTTACGTTTCTGTAGGTGAATTGGGCAATTTGTACTCTGAATCCTTAGCAAAATGTAATTTGAGAAGCTTACGTGTTATTATTATTATTTCTAGGGCTGGATTTAGTCCCACATGGAATACAGGTTCATAATAAATTTTTGTCTGCTGTGGTAAGGATAGAATTCTGATCCACTTATTTTTATTATCACTGGATGCTCTGCAGGGATAATTCAACTGCCTATCAATCTGTTTATAAGAAAGAAATAACAACTTAAAAATTAATTTCCAGTCAGACCTGAGCTTGGTTGTTTGGTTTTGTCATTATAGTGGTATGTGGCTTCATAAATCATATATCACTACAAAAGTCTAACACAGGCATATCAGAAGGTGCATTTCTATGTATAAAACCCTTTTTTTAGTATTTATTCCTCTTAACATAAACATAAAACTTCTATATTCCTGATATCAGTATTTTACTTTTGTTAGTATTAACAATAGCATCCTCCTTAAAAGGTTCACAGGCTCTTACTGGGCATTTATGTATTTGCATATTCCCATCAGGTAAAAGCAAATTGACTTAGTAAAATTTGCTCCAGTCTGGCAAGGAAAGTGTGAGGAAAAAAGATCTGCTATGAAGGCTGGATGGCAGATTTCAGGGACCATCTGAGATGCCCAGAAGGCACTTCAAGACCAAGGATGCATTTCAATCATTCAGAAGTTGATGACAGAACAATCCTTAGGAAATATAGCTTTCATTATTAAATTCTGAATTTTGTATTGCCTTCTGCCACATTAGAAATTTATTGGTTTTTTTACACTGAATCTCATGAAAAATTATTTCATTTACATGAATGGAATGCCTTCAGTGGAATACCTTCTTTTACTGGGGAGATGTGATTACATACTAGAAAAGGTGAAGCTCTTTTGGGTCCTGTAAGCACTGGTTCCAAACAACATTTACAGACTAGTACTTAAGAAAGACAAGATCATGGAAAAAATTTTAAAGCCCAACAATAAAACCAACCAAGCAAAAAAGATGCTGAGATGATTTTAAACTAGGAGGAATAAGAAGAGGCAGTTATATGCAAGCAATTGACAAAAAACCTACAAACTCTGCGGCATTGCAGGTGAAGGGAACTTTGTCAGAAGGTTGTGACTGTCCAGCAGGTTTGTGCAAAGGTTCTGGAGGGCTGAAACGGATCACTATGAAAAGATTACCAGGAAGGAGAGAAACAGGCAGCAGCAGGCAGACAGAAGGAAATAATACCTGATCTCCTTGTGGAAGACTTGCACGTTTAGATGCAATAAGACCTGAGACTTGACTAAAAAGAGATATTAGACAGTGTAATCATTATACTTTTTAATGCATGTATACATACAGTACATTTTTTATTACATATGTATCTAGGTAGTTAACTTTTTTGCCTTAAAATAGTTTTGCGCGCTTTTTTTGTTATTTTATTTGTTTTTTTTTTAAATGGAAACACTGAGACAAAGTTAAGCTTTGGTGTAATTCCATTTATGTCAGTGCAATAGTAGAACTTATTCTTGCTTTCAGTACACAGTTTTGAAAGAGGTAAATTTGTGGTTGATCCCTGCTATTCTCAAGTTCCAGAGAAGGTGCAAAACATCCAGTTTTTAGCATCAAAATTGCAGTGCAGAAACAGCTGTACTACAGGGCATAGAAAGCTTAATTTGAACGAGATCATGGTTGATTTCCCAATGACTTTTGAAACCAATTTCCATTTAGCTGCTGCTAGATACAAGAATTAAGAATGTAAGAAGGCCCCCACTGGCCCAGACAAATGATACATCTGCCCTTATTCTGGAAATAGAACCTGGAGTTCACAACGGGGAGAGAATAAAAACCAAAAGTGGCCACTTCTTGTCATCCATTCTTGACATTCCCTTCAGCATCCAATTTTTTTATTAGAGTGTAAATTTCCTGTCCTATGCTTTTAAAATCCATTTCCAAATGCATTATCCATTAGTTTGTACGATGTTTTTTTGATTGTGGTACCACTCAAATCTATTCCATCACTTCCTCTGGCAATAAAGTCCTGAATTACCCACTAAGTAAAGACATTTCTTCTATCTGTTTTCTACCTACTGGTGACACTGACTATCCCTCAGTTCCTTTGTTGCAGGGTTTGGTGCACAGCTGAGTATCCAGCTTATTCAACTGACTATCCCTCAGTTCCTTTGTTGCAGGGTTTGGTGCACAGCTGAGTATCCAGCTTATTCAGAGCTTTCATGGTTACATAAAGCTCCCACATGCTGACCATGAGTTTTCCTTTTCAAACGTGAGATTAGTTTGAACAACAGTTGGTGATGAACCAGTGCTGTTCTGTAGTTACAACTCCAAGTTTAACCGTAAGTATATATGTCAAGGCTGTTTTTCCTAATTTTCTTATGTTGGCTGCATCTACAGTTAGATGCTTCTGCTGTCTTTTTTCCCTGTCTCTTAGTTCTGTGAGGTTTTCTGAAGTTCCTCAATATTTGACTACTCATATCATTATCTGTGGACTATGCAACTTCAATTGTCTCTTCCATTTCCAAGTCACTGATGAAGATTTTAATAAAACCACTTCCAGCAACTAAAAGACTAGGATCTGACTTTTATTATACTCTTTTCTCAGATCCAAGACTCCTGCTTGCTTTCATAGAGGCATGGCTTCAAAAGACAGGGCAGAGCACAATCTTTACCATAGTTTGGCCTGAGGCTGATAGACAATAGGGCTGTGTAAACTCCAGGTCACTTCATTCTTTAGTGAAACTTTTCTGAAGATGGATCCATACTGGTATCACTGCCAGTGTGCCCTAGTTGGTTAAGCACTCCTTGTATGATGGTATTACGTGGATCCCCAAACTTTCCTACTGGTTGCTTACAATACAGATGGAAATTACATATGTCTCAATCAACTCTGGGGACACACAATTTTCTGTGCAGATATCAGACAAGAATAGGGAGACCTAAATGAAGCAAATTTGTTGCTAATCATCCTGAAGGCTTATGTGATTTTCTGCCTGCATATGGCATGTAGGTGTTTAGTGAAACCATGCAAAGTACTACACTGACAGCTGTGGTGGGGCTGCTTGCTTCTCCCTGGAGGAGAGTGGAAAACACTTTTGTTTAACTTAACTCTTCTGATGATTTGCTCCTACATGAAAAGCATGACTTCTTGGATCAAGTCAGTGAAAGTTTATCTTGAAAATATGTGTTGGTGATGTAAAAATGGATTGATTTTCTAAATTAATCACAGAATGATAATTATAATTATCAGAGTATTTCACATGAACTCATTCTGTCTTGTTTATCCTTAAATATTGTTAGTTTCTGGTCTTCATCATATTTTCTTGCCCCTTTCAAATACTCCTCCTTTGTCTTGATCTGGAAGAATACTAATGACTGATTTATTTAGTATCAAAGGAACTTCAAAATATTCTTACCATGTCTAACTGTGATTTGTCAACACCAACTCTGCCAGAGCATTTGTGCTGATGAAATTATTATGGTATAAGGATAAAAGTGAGAAAAGCTTTTCCTGAAGGACACCTTTTGTTAGAATATTGAATCTCAACAGAATAAAGCAAGCAGCGTTTTGAGTATCAAGAAAGGTACACTGGAGAGCTGGCATTTGCCTTGAGATAGTTGGTGAGTCTCAAAATCCCTCAAAAAAAATTTTTTTTAAATTTTGGTGAGTGATGATTCCAAATTGTAATGCCTCTCTGCTGAATAGTTATTCTGTTCCAGTGGGAAAAAAAAATCACTGCTTTAAGACAAATTAAAATCTTAAATGAGAAATGTTGCACCATTGCACTAAGGGTTCAGTTGGTTTAGACAATGAACACTGTTTGAAAAAGGCATGAGTTTAATATATACAGATTTATTCCAAGTTTCTACTTTACACAGAAAAAGATGTATGTATAAGTCTCATGTTTCTGCTAATGTTTTGCAGTGGTGGAATAAAGATGTTGAGAAGTCAGTAAAGGAGACAGGACGGGAAGGACAAGGACAAAGAACAAGAGTGGGTAACTATTTTTGTAAAGGACTGGCACCTCGAACAATGGTGCTCTGGAATCAGACATTTTATGTGTCATAATGATAATCATTATTACTGCTAATACTCAAGAGACTGTAACATATGAGCTCATTAAACACAAAAGTCCAAATACCTGAATGTGATCACCTAGAGCCAGGAACAGATTCTGAGCAAAGTGTGATATCTTCAGGGTGGTGGAAGAGGTTTGGCTGAGATGCAAAAAGGGTAAAGGGGGAAGGCATAGACAATGTGCTTTGAATATGCCAGCAGCACTTCTAGACCTCCTAGTATGCAGCTGTGCAAACAACTGATTTTTTGGTTAGGTGTATGAACCCAAACACACTCAACATATAATTTCTGCTGATCCAGGATGAAAAAGTTTCCAATTGCTTTATGAAATGGAGACCCTCAACACTTTTCCTCCAGCTTAACAAAATGTTCGCTTTGGCTGAAAAAAAGTTGCTCATTTGGAGGGGTTTTTTGGGGTTTTGCTTCTAAAAATATTTAAAAATCAAGCATAATTTCATGTGGTCTCAACTCAATACTTGGAAACAAACAATTAACATTTCTTACTCTGGTTCAGATCTTACCAAGTTAGGTACAAATTTGCGAAGAGTTTCAGTGGTTACAAAATTGCTGATTTCAGTGAATAAGTGACTTGGGGAAAGTAGGCATTCACCCAGTTCCTTTTGTAGTACTGACTGTCAGGGTATGAGACTGCTCTGGTGGCTTGGTGTGGGCTGGCCTTCTGTCAAACCTGCAGTAGCTGTTCCCTCTCTGGAGGGTCAGAGCTCCTGTAGATGAATGACCACGATCCACATTTTGCTCTCAGTGTTTAGATGAACCATCAACTAAAGTAATGCACAGTCAAGTCCTCCATGCTCTCAGTTTTCTGTGCATTTCAAGGCTTCAGAGCCTTCTCTTTTGTCACGTGGTCATTTCCTGCTGCATTTTTTTCTGCAAAGACTTGGGAATTGTTTCCAAATATCATGAAAATTGTAATTTGGATGTTGTCCAGGAAGAAGTCTGTTAGACAAAAAGGTGTGGTAGAATAGTTTGTCCTTTAAATAGCAATCATCAACCTTAACCAGCGTCATGCACTTACTGGTTTGGACTCTACTAATCCTGATTTATGCCTTACTGCTTCACATGAATGAGTCTGCTTGTAGAGTGGAGAGGATTTAGTGTGAGTAGAGTGCCAGACCCTGTTCCTTGAAATAAGAAATGTTTATATTGTTGGGAAGTGATGTAATGGCAGCTTGAATTATGTTTATTAGCATGTGAAAAGTTTTAGCAGTATATCTGTCTGTTTTCTATTAGAGATTTGTATCCAATAACAAAAAAATACCCATGGATAACAAACTGGAAAATGGATGCATATTTGGCTGGCTCTAACTGTTGGGGGTGGGGGAAGAGGATGGTGCTGGAGAGGAGCTGTGGGGCTTTTTAAAGTATTTTTCAGTAACAAAACAAGTTTAATGAAAGTGTTGTAGAGACACAATTTTTTTAAATTGGAAATTAAAAATAAAAAGTAATCTGAAAGTAACCCTTACTTTTCTGACTGTATTGGGAAGTATTGTTACTTAATTTAAAATTTGATACAATACCATTCATTTTTTAAAAAATATATTACTGAAGGACATCTCTACAAAGTAATTACAGACCTCTTTTCTTGGATAATTAACCAGTGCATAGGGTTTCTTATTCATCAATTTAGCATCTTATATCTGTTCCACTAAAAGTGAAGTCAAGGTGTCTGCTACTTTCTGAATCTAGAGTTTACCACATTACAAGAAAAATGTACCACAGATGAAATGTACTGTGTAGTTGGAGGATTTTTTATTTACAGGTGCATGTATAGTTTAAAATGTTTGTTTGTTAATTAAAAACAAACAAACACACAAAAATAAATATCATGAGTGCTGCTGGGGTTTTTTCTGCATTTGTTGAAACTTTTAGTGATCCTTGAGTTTTTTATTTGTTTAAGTAATGTAACAACTTAAAAAAAAATCTTTGTCTTCTGTGAATATTGAAAGTTCCATATCAGTATGACACAGAAACCCATTTTTGGCTTTATGTTTGAACAGTTTTCTAGTTCTCACACCATAATGATATTGAAAAAATCAAATCGTTTAACACAGTAAAATGCATCAAACAAAATCAGATATTGAAAGATGTTCCACTCAAATGGAATGGTCTTGAAACCAGCGTCCTACATTAGAGGTGATCTAGTGAACCTTTAGCTTTAGTGCTGTATAGCTAATGGTCCATTCAACATGAGAGGTGATGTTAAGGTCTGGCAGACAATATAGGAGATACACATATATAGATAAAATTGGCTCCTAATGCATTTATAGATGGAAAAAGAATTTTTGTTTTCCTCTGGCAATAAATTTTCTTCCTGTAAATTCAGTCAGGAAAAGAGTTTATAAAACAATAATTTTCTGCAACTGTGCATTTTTTTTTATTTATTTACAGTAATAGTTGATTCATAAATAGTGTGATCTGGAAAATAATAGGTGTGCATCCAAGTAAATGTTTGGGAAAACTGGATGGAACCATTTCACTAGAATTCAGATCTCTGATGATTATGCAGAACCCAATTAGAGTTGGGGATTATAATTCATGTGTAAATGCAGTCAACAGAAATTACTACTTGTAAAAGCAATAGTAAGACTGTAGGGAGCAAGAGGGGAAGAAAGGTTCACAAAAGAATACATGAAGTGGCCAGAGTTACAGGGAGGAGGGGCAGAGCCTCTGAGGAATTGTCTATTGGTTGAAGACGTCCTTGTGGTGACTTGGACACTTGCCTCTGGAGGCCCAGTAGAGATTTTTGCTCACTGCTCAAAACATCTGTGGAAATATCCTTAGCTGGGACGCCATGAATCAGTGCAGCATTAACTGCAGGATCATAATGGAATCATGTCTGGTTGTTTTGTGATTGCAGCTTTCCCACTGGTTTTATATTTGGAGTTCATTCACAATAAGCCTATTGCCATCTGGAAAGTCTTTTTGTCTTTGAAAATTAAGAGAAAATTGCCTACCTCAACAGTACTGGAATGCATGTAGGAGACATGCAAAGGAAATGCATTGTCTTACATTAGAAATCATAAAAAAAATTCTGATTTGTTCTAATGTTTTCTATCTTAAATTTGAGGAATCTAGGATTATACAATCATGGAACCATTTATGTTGGAAAAGACCTTTGCCATCACCAAGTCCAACCATTAAACAAGGACTCTGTCCCTAACTGCCACATCTACACCAGGCATACATTAAAACTGTCCAGGGATAGTGACTCAATCACTTCCCTGGACAATCTGTTCCAAATCTTGACAAGACTTTCAGTGAGGATATCAGTATCCAGACTTAAACCTTTCCTGGTGCAACTTGAAGCCATTTCCTCTTGTCCCACCACTTGCTACTTGGGAGAAGAGATTGTTTTGTGTATTCTTGGTATTATTCTGTAGTTATTATAGCAGCGACTTTCAGGAATGATTCTTTACAACTGGGGAGTCATTTTCCCATGGAAAACCGCAAGATAAAATCTGTTCTGGTCTTCCTTTCAAGAACAGATTTGTTCTGTAAATAACTGTAAAATTCCTGTCTTTTAATAGAAAAAGAAATGTTTGTGCAAAGGATGAGATTACAGGAATGATAAAAGAGATGCATTATATGGAATTCAGTAGAGCCACAACTTTGTTAATATCTGCTAAAGTCTTAGTGTGTATGCCAATAGAGGTAGCTTGTGACTGCACCTGAGGTCACTGTGAAATATTTCTAGGATCATTTGGAGAGGTGAAAAATCTGCAGTTGTCTGTACAAATCAGACATGATAAGAGTCATATTGCTTAAATGACGTGTCTTTATTAATAGGCTGTATATGAGAAGGAAGGAACAATATATGTGGAGTATATGTAATGGAACGCTTCTTAAAAGTTAGATATCCAATTTCTTTCACCCTGTTTTTTTCTGATTCTAGTTCATGGGTATGTCCAAAGAATGAATGGCTGTCTCTGAAGACAAGTGTCTCAGATGGCAAGAACCACCTTTTGAAATTTCCTCTCTCTTTCCACTCTCTACCAAAGCAATCTTGATAACTCATTTGAAAAAACACTTTACCAGGAGGAATAGATCTTGCCAATTGTGTCTTGCCTGGTGTGAAATATGTCTGTATCCAGAAAACAACCTTTGCTATACTAGTTCTCTGTTTAACCATCTTTGCCTGTTAATTATAAAATGATAGGAACAGTTCAAAAGATCATCCACTGATTATATGGTATGAATATCTTGCACAGCAATGACCTCCTTCCTGTTTACTTAGGGTGAAAAAAAAGAATTGTGTGAGGTGCTTGTAAAAATTGGCAGCAACTTGCTCTAAAAGTAATAGAGAAATTATAAAACTCCTGAGCATAAAAAATTCAGGTGCATCTTTATTCCATGAAAAGATAAAAAACCCCATCAGATTCCAAATAAATTGCAATACTGCATTCTGCTCCGCAATCTGCAGTGTCTGTTGATGATGCAGGCACTAAAATGCTAGGCAAATCCTATTGACTCTGCTAAAAAAACTAAGATTGACTAGCAGTGATATTATTTTTGCATGGACTAGAGGTTTATTCTTCAGACGTGAAGAGACTTGATCTGACAGGAAAAGATAAAAATGCTGCAGTAACTCTTAGGATTAGCAATCCTTAGAAAGGATTTGCTTTTGTGAGAGTGTTTTGTGAGATGTAGTGTCTGTATGAGACATTTGACAAATTTATAGGTAAAGAAGGTTTTATGAGCATGGTGCAGAGAGGCACCTTCTAAAAACTCCTGGTTCTGGGTTAAAAAGTTCAAAATACTTTCATGTATTGAAACTTACCCTCAAGATCAAGTTGTTTTTGCTCACTGTAGAAACAGGTCCGAAATTGTCCTAGAGAACTCAACAAAACTAAACAGGACATCTTGGTCTAACCACTGAACTTTTTCAGAAATGATGGCAGATGAAGGTGACACCTCAGCAGGTGATCTGAGTAAAAATCATTATTTCTGAACTCACTAGAAATTAGAGATTCTACTCTATATCAAAAATGAAACTTCTTCTCAGTAATATTACATTTCTATGTGAGAAGATCCTGGAAAATACTGAAAATACCTCCAACTAGTAGATGTTTAAAAGCAATTGCATAACTTAATGAGACTTTAAAAGGAGAAGATTAATTGTTAGAGATTAGGAAGTGCATAAGGTAATGTTCTGAAGAAAATGAATCTTTTTGTGTTGATATGTTTTCCTGCTAGTCCTCAACATCTTATAAATTGCTATTCTCACATTTAGAGGAGCAGAGAAATGGAGGAAAGCATTTTCCTTCTGTTGAACCCCTTTTTTAAACTCCTTGTCAAAGGAAAGCAGAAACGTCACTTCCATTCAGATCCCTGCTCAGCCCAGCAGCTATGTTTTCCAGTGTCTTCCATGTGCAGAATGATGAAGTACTTTCTCCCACCTGGGAGTCTGCCTGGCCAGAAACTGACATCCCAACTTTGGTGAATCTATGGAAAATTTGTAGTGGCGCCTAAGTATTCAAAATTTCACCACAAGAAGATATCTTCGAGCATTAAATGTCAAGATGGAATGACTTAAGTATCTCAATTCAAATACATTCAGAGTTAATTGAGATCAATGTTAAATCATGGTCTTAAGGGCCTGTGCCATGTACAAGACAGAAGAAAGAGGTTTGCAACATCTTCTTTGAGATAAGTACAACTACTGCTGAAGTGGGGATTTTTATTTAAGTAATAGAATGCAGGCTATTAATGAGAGGAAATCTGAAATGCCCAAGAGTGTTTTGAACAATGCAGAATAAAGAACTGACTTGTGCTATAGCTTCTTTTTCTTTCAATTTATTCCTGAACGGGTAGTCATAAAGTAGAATATAAGTGTATGAATGAATGGAATCCTGAATTCTTCCTGTTTGACTATACAGAAAAGTTGGCTATTTGATGAAATTTCTGAAAAGCCTAGGATTTGTTTAGCTTGTGTTCCTAATGACCCTACAACTCTGGCATGAAAAGCAAACTAGTGTTCTTATAGAGAGGGAAGATGGAAAATTGGAGAAATCATACTTTTCCATAATGGAAGATCTGAAAAGAAGTTAATACTCAAATACAAATTGGTGCTTTCGTTGTACTGCAAACATCTGTGTCCTGAAACCAATTTTACATGCAGCCAGTGGAAATGAACACTTCCCATGTGTGCTGGCCTAACACTAGAGAAATGTTTAGGACTGTTGGAGAACTCTGGGATTAAACACTTTCCTTTGGAAAATGGCAAACTGATGAAGTAGAGGCTTTTTAAAGACTTAGTTCCTTTCAAAAACCTTTTCATTTTTGAAAGAAAAGTACTGACACTGCCAAAAAATTTTTGGCTTAACTTTTATTAATACAAACTTTCCATTTTTAGTTCAAAGCAACTTCTCATTCCCCTAAATTAATTAATGTGAGACAGTAATTGATTCACTTCAGACACAAATATGAAAGCATTATCTTTCATAATTTTCATTTTGAGAACAACCTGCTCAATGTACTATTGCTAGAGAATGAATCCGTGGCAGAACAGAAGAAATAGCAGTTGCATATTATTACTGAATATTCTTGTGAATACCAATGTATTTTATAAGATAAGTGCTTCATAGCATTAATTATGTATAGCATAACATGAACACAACTGAGGAAAAATAAAGTAAAACCCAAGTAATGAAATAATCTAATAAGTGTTACATTAGGATTTTTGCTGAGAGGCAGCATCTTGTACCTTTTATATTTCCTACTTTCTACATGACAAGAATATGTATTTTCCAAGCATCAGCATGTGCTTAACTTGGTCACTTGAGGACCAGGTCTTCTGTCAATCTATCTCTTATTTGGCTCTTGAACAAAGGCATCGTTTTCTGAATCAAAAGTCTAGAAGTCTATTCAAAGAACTTACGTTTGAACTATTTTGAAGTATGTAGAGAGAAAGAAAAATGAGTAAAGTGAAGTATTTCTTGATTTACTTTTGGCAAATCCAGAAGACTGTTAAGTAGGCTAGACTGAGAAAAAATAAATTAGAGTCTCCTGATCCTCTCTTATTTTATTCCAGTTCAAAAATAGATAGCCATCCAGCAGGCCAAATTTCAGATTATTTGTTTGGAAAACATTTTGATGTGTCCCAGTTTTCTGAGCCCTGAGAGGCTAATTTTCAGTTTATATTGTATACAGATTGTTATAGGGTGGGTTTTTCGATAAATCTGAAATACAATAGGGACCTTTCTCATACTGTAAAGTCAAAACCAGGAGAGATGAAAAAAATCTCAAATTAGTAAATGTACAATGTCAAACAGTATTTTCTCCATATACATTGTACCAAAAATTAAATAAAGCAAGGCTATGGACTCACAAGCAAATATTCTTTTCTGGATTAAGCTTTTTCTTTGGAAAAGCAGGTGCAAAGCATGAAGATATTGCCAAGGCAGTTGAGCGTGTCTCATACTGGACTTGAGGAAATATGTTGCATAGTCATACTCAAAAAGCAAAACGTATTAACTAAAGCAAAACTGTTAACTAAAGCTCTCCGCAGTTAGTAAAAAACCAAACC
>VZDJ01007749.1:28396902-28432974 GCA_008694505.1 Cyanoderma ruficeps | reverse complement strand
TTCCTTCCTTCCTCAAATATGAACTGCAATGCCAGTATATGAATAACTGGATAAGTGGAAAAGGTTTTACATTAGTTCAGATGCCTGCTCATTGATCTCTCTTTTCCTTGCCTGTTGTTAGCTTTTCTAGTAGTTTTTTTCTTTATTTTATTACTTATAGTACCCTGTAGATGTGTTTTCTGTTGTATATGGAGGGTTTTTTTCTGTAATAGATTTCATTATCGCATAGTTGAATTCAATGACATTTTATTCTTTGAGTATTTTTATTTCATTCCAATTGGTGAAACTCAAATTGATAAACAACAAAGTGTTCACCATTCCCTTTCCCCTTTTCTCCCTGTGAATTATGCTGGGGTGCAAAGGGAATGGCAAGACTTAGTTATGGTTTTTGTGGGTATTTTTTGTCTTTCAGGGACCACTGCAAACAGAAGAAGACAAGTGCTCAAGTTAGTATTTTGAGTGACAAATCAATCAAATAGAAAATCTGGTTGAAGTTACGCTATTCTGCAAGGACTGCACATATGGAGCTTGCAGAGGTTTTGTTGTGGGTTCTTACTAACATCATGAATCACCTGTTGTATGGCCCAATAAAATTTAATATAACCTAAAAAAAATAAAAAAATTGTTGCCTTTGGAAAGGGCTGATAGGAAGAGTCCAATATTGTGAGGTGTCTGAAGTTCTTAAGCATTGCATTCTGGATTGCAGCTGTGTGCCTAAAATGATGTGTTTGATACATTAGCCAAATTTTATGTACTTATAAGGATTGTCAAAGCTATTTAATGAAGTAACTAAAAACAATTAACATTGATGATTTGATTTAAAATTTCTCCTGCTTATCTGCTTGAGAAAATATATCATTTTATGTAGCATCTGTTATTAATGAAATGTAACTTTCAGCTTCTTTTTCACAATTCCTACATATATATTTTCCTTTATAACAAGCAAACAGTTATAAAGCTCTGAGAGCCCACAGCTGTTTGTGTTAGATGGAAAAAGGATGCCTCTTCTTGTTCCTACAGGAAAAAAAGATTGAGTTCAATGTGCTGATAAATGTAAAAGTGGTAATATTCCAAGGTGGGGTTATGACAGAGACAGCTTGTTAAACATATCAAAGCATACCCCGGATAACAGCTGAATTAAGCTGCATGGTTAGGATTTGATTCCAGTTGAAAATATACTTTCTATACATGAAATTTAGCTCCACCAGTACATACCCCACCCAAACTTTTTTTTGTTTGTTTTCTAAAACTTGGAGTAGTCATGCATATGGAAAAAAGCTAAAGAGTTTCATATGTTCAGAAATTGTGCAGAACAATTAAACAAGATGCCATTCGGATTTAGCTGTTGTGACAAGTAAGAGAACAAAACGTGAGCTGCGTGCAAAATATTATTCCCCTTCTGTGAAGAGCGTCAGGATTTTTTTGGCCTGCAGGCTGAACAAGTGACACGGTTAGCTGAGTGACACTTCATTTCCAGCAATTCTTGGCATCAAACTTAAAGTAGTCTTGTACAGCTGTGCTGACTGATATAAGCTCTACAATGGGATGTGGTGCTGTTAGATCAGTGCTTTGGAGAATCCTATAAAAGCCTTGCATTCCAAGCTAGAAGAGAAAATGAAGGGGGTTTTCTTACATTTTTTTGTTTGGGTTTTTTTTTAAGTCTCAAGAGTTCATTTCTCATCTCATTGAAATCAATGGGAATTTAACATTAAATTTGACGTCAGTTTTTATTCTCAAATGACCATTTATGCAGTTGTAGGACTTTTCATGAGCTCTACTGGGACGATGCATTTGAGAAGCTAAATACCCCCTTGGTTTTAAGCAGTCTCTGAACACATCAAACATGATGAGGTAAAGGAAAGTTTTGAGATTTGTGTGGATTACTGAAGCAATGGTTGGGATGGGAGGAGAGGCACTTCCTCAGGGCTGGTTCTGTCTGGGATAGAGTTAATTTTCTTAGTAGCTGGCATGCGACCCTGCTTTGTGTTTGTGTTGGAAACAGTGTTGATAGCGTGTTTGCACTCTTGCTGAGCAGTGCTGGCAGAGCACCAAGGCCTTTTCTGCCTCTCATCCCAACCCAACAGCAGGTGGGTTGGGGGTGCGCAGGAAGCTGCAGGGACTAACCGAGACAATTGACCCCAAGTAACCCAAGGGGTGCTCCATGCCATATGACCTCATGCTCAGAATACAAACCTGCAGAAAGAGAAAAAGGGGGATGTTTGGGGTGAGGTTTTCATCTGCCTCAGTCACCATTATGGCTTTCCTGTAGGCAGCTGAACATCTGCCTGCTGATGGGAAGTGGTGGATGAATTCCTTGTTCTGCATTGCTTGTGGACGCAGTTTTTGCTTTACCTATTAAACTTGCTTTATCTCAATACGTGAGTTTTCCCATTTTTACTCTTTCAATTCTCTCCCCCATCACACCAGGGGAGAGAAAAAGCAGCTGCATGAGACTCAGTTGCCTGATGTAGTTAAACCACAACAACCACCTGTCCACCCCTTGTTCAGGGACCCATTTTGGTCAGGCATTTTCAGGCAGAGGCCCAGCCTGTGGCTGCCCAACAATGCCATGAAGATTGCAGAAGCCTTCCTGTATCACTTGCTGTAACTCTGTCCAGGTAAGCACCAAATAATTGGCTGAAATCAGCAAGCACTGACATTGATTTATAAGTTCTGGAGGTATATGCTGTAATTCAGTACCTAGCCATCTCACTTGGGCTCTATGGCTCTGTGAAAAGAGCAATGAAGAGTTTTGTAGCTCTATCATCTTTAAAAGGCACTTCTTTGTAAAAAGTTTGAGGACTGTTTGTTAAGTTACCCAACAAGTAGCTTTGTGCAGCCTGTAAATTGTGGCTATTTTTGTCACTCCAGATGTAAATGGAGAAAGTGAATTTATTTGTATAGTGCTTAAGTGCAAGAAATAGAGACATTTCTAGGGACGTGGATGAAGTTAATGCTCAGAACATTTTAGCAAGATATCGAGTAAGTGAAACAGAACCTTACATTATAGCATCACAACAGCATTAAAAGAAATTTTCCCCATCTGACATGATGCCAAAGGGAATGACAGTGTTTCTATCTGCACCTGAAAGTAAGATAACACATTTTCCCTAGCAAGATGAGCACCAACAACCTGTAACTTCTGAAATGCATTGAAAAACTGACAGATAAAATTATCTGCTGCCAGTGTAATAACAGCCATTAATAATGGGTCATGGTTATTTTAGTTTCTCAGTGCAAAAAACAGTGAAAGCAGAAGGTTTCTGCAAAACCACAAAACATAAAACTTAGCAAGGTATATGCCTGGGGTAATGAAAAAAGATGTCTTAAGTCAGTATTTTCATGTGCATTTAAAATTAAAGAAAAGAAAACTCTCAAGTAGTGTCAGAGAAAATACGGCAAGCATATATAAGATATATTTATGTATATCAACTGATTGATCTGATCCTTTAGTTCCAGAATTTAGACATATTCTGGAAGAATAAGAGAAATCTCATTTTTCGACATTATTTAATAACAAAAATTACTTGTGTTCTATGATGAGATGCAGGACCAAAGGCAGCCTGAATTTGCTTTTTGGAAGTAGTTAAGACATTTTTTTCCATGAGTGGTTGCTGGACCACATGGACCTGATGGAGGGAACAGTCTGCTTGAGAGGAAAAATGTCTCAGACTCTGCATGAGAGGCAATATGATGTGACCCTAATGAAGGCAGCTTCTTTTCCTCTTGGGTAGTGTACAACATAGGTGCTTAAAAATCTTAAAAGCAGTAGAAGGAAGACTACTTGTAAATTACCATTTTTCTTCTACAGCTGCAATAAGTTAGTAGTACTATGCTACATTTTTTTCTATCAGAATCTATTCCCTTTAAACGTTCCATGCTTTTTACTCTTGATATTGTCCTATTAGCTTGTGCAAGACAGACATATTCAGTGAAAAATGAGGGCATCAGAAAACGATTGATGGTGCCTTGAGCATTTCATCACTATTGTAGCCTCTGAACAAAAATCTCCAAAAATTCAGGTATGGAAATAACAATATTTGCTCCAAGACCTTTTTCCAGTCTCCTTTTCTCCAAGATGACAGTGAAAATAATAATTTTTGTTCTTGAATTGGGGAACATTTTCTTGTTCAAACAACAGGAAGTTAGGCGTTACCTGGAGGCATTATATCTTCAGGATTTCAAGAATATGAATAACCATGGTATTTTTCTGCTTTTTATACTGTATCAGTAGCTACAATTAAAGCTTCACAGCATGAAAATGTCTCCAATCATTTAGATGAATGATTTTCATAACAGCAACAAATTTTCAATTATGACTGCAGCTAAGCCGACTATTTTTTCAGAAGTCAGCCTTCTTTCAGTTTTCTTAACAAAAGTCAACATTTCGAAAGAAAACTTCTACTGAAAATGTAGATATTTTTATCAGTCTTTATGGTAGAAAATAGCTGCTTATCACCCAACTATTCTTAATATATATATATATATGGAGAAATGAAATTATACTTTGAGTCTATAAAAATAACCACATATTCAAATGGTGATATCATGGTCTCTTCTGTGATAGTTGGTAAAAATGTTGGACCTTGACAAAGAAGTTCCTTGTCTCTCATGGAAAAACTCCCAAATGCACAGCTGTGTTCTGAGAATCAAATGTAAACTGCACAAATTATATCTGTTTGTTATATACAGTTCTGGGGTTTTTTTCTCCCAGCTGCTGACACCTTAATAACACTTGAAGATAGCCAAAAAACTTCATAATTCCTGGACAGAAATGGAATGTATTGCTTAGTCCTTTTCTGAAAGACCTTCAGGAAATCCTTTCCTAAAAAAGTAGACTTCATTATATGTTAGCCTTCTTTGTTCTTTCTAAAAGAATGTTTTTCCTGGACAGCTTAACTTTCTTCCCTGCCAGTCTACTTGCCTATGTTAATTAAACCAGATCATCAGGAAAGCACAAGGGACAGAAGATAGGACCGTGGCCATTGCATGCATTGAAGAAAGCACTTTCTGGAAAATGGGACTGTTTTTTGACCTGTTTTTCTAACTCCTTATGCTTCCCCTCACATACCTGATCATGGCACGAGAGATCAGAATAGCAATGTCTTCCCATATGATGACAAAAAAAAAAAATCCTCACCATCTCTTTTTTACTTTTTGTTTGTCAAGCTTCCCTAACTCGATGATCTCTTTTGGCACTGCTGCACAAGGGATAATTAAACAACTTTACCCTGATACTGAAGACATTATCCATCTCTCAGTTTAATACTTCCTGTGCAGTTTCTCCAGAGTCACTTCAGGCAGCTGCGTGAGCAGAGAGGATATTGCAGTCCTCACTGCTGGTTAAGTGCAAGTGATGACCTTGTAATGGCTGGGTTTGAGCTTCTGGCCACAGTGGTAGCCCTGAACATACCATACAGCTGCCAGCCACTCAAAATAGGACAGCAGAACTGCAGCGACAGAGATACCACCTGGATTTTACTCACCTGTGCAGGATTTGCCTCAGCGTGTGCTGAGGTTAAATGCTCATAATGGTCCTTCCCTGAGTCTGGGCAAGAATATCTCTCCAGACTTCATGTTGTGTAGAAGACTTGTGTTTGAGAGTTCAGTCCAGACTTGTTTGAGATGGCAGCAGCAGGCAGAAAGTGTCTAAAGCCATGGCCAAAAGAGATATATGTGGCAAAATTTATGGAGGAGGAATGTTCAGCAACACTACTTGCTTTGAAGACAATACCTGGTTCTAACAAATAATGGATCTCCAGTCATAGGCAAAATAAAACTATTTCCCATCTCTAAACCCCCTCTGCTCCCTGTTAGTTAGCCATGAGTGCTTTATGACTACAAAAGTTGTTACTTTCAGTGAAACGCAAAGAACAGTAATATGCTTACTATTATCACCAAAGCTTTCTGAAGCAGGGAATCTCAATACACCCCCAATGTTTTTGAGACCATCTTGCTCAACCTTCTATAGTCTGTTCTTGCACTGTTTCTTTGGGGTCATCAGTGGTGACCTGGGTTTGCCAAGATAGATGAGCTTGTAACTTGTAGAATATAATTTTTAGACAAATAATAATTATGTTATTAATGCATATGGAATGTATGTTAATATAACACAAATATTATGAACATATACCAGAACTGGAAAAAAAAATTTGATCAGTTTTCTGAGAAAACCTAATTTCTTTCCACTGACAGAAGAAATTGTCTCTTGAACATTGTTGCTGTTTTTTTCAGCCCTGCTTAAAAGATCAGTGGGATAGGGTGATGATGTATTTGCATGTCTGTACAAGATTTACCGAGACTTCTGACTGTCTCTAGATCCTCAAATCAGATGCAGCTGTAGCTGCAAACACAGGGAGAGTATGGCTATCTGATCCACTTGCAAGTTATTAAAATATATATTTGAAATAGTAGAGATTTCACAGTTGAGGTAGTAAATAGTAAAAAAAAATAGATTTCCCAGACAATTTCATTTATTAAATTATATTTTACCTGATATACAGCTATTTAAATGTTTAACTGACTGACCTGAAAAAAAAAACAAAACAGGATAAGTTACTTGTAAGGGTAGTCTTTATAAAGCAGGTGTATCTGTGGCAATAAAAAGTCAGCATAAGATTTGCATAGAAGATACCAAGGATTATTGTGCTTGCAGAAATTTCCACTGGAGTTATGTGAGGAGGAAACCAATTTTCACTGTTTGAATAGTAAAAATTTGACCTAAATGTTACTAACAGTTCAGACATCACTACACTTACTATTTATAAAGAGTTTTTGTTTGTATGTATGGTTTAAATTCCAGTCAGGATTAAAATTTGAAAATTCAGCCTCAAATTCAGATATATGATACTTTTTAGCCTTCTGATGTGGGTCAAAACTGGATAGCAAAACAATTCTAAATCCACTAACTGTATAGGCTGTAATGAAACTACATTTTTTAAAAAATCCTTCTCACCTGAACCTAAATTACTGGAAGGCTGGGAGAGCTTAGAACACAATTTAACTGAAATTTACCTTGACAGATGTATAAAAAGACTTTGCCACATTAGATTATACTTTAAAAAATCATTTTATAGCAACATGTGTATATCTCAATGTGTCATTTTACTACAATGTAAAAATACATCATATCGCAAAAGTTCGGATTCAGCTTTCTTTGATCTCTATGGCATTAGCCCTACTAACTGACTCAAAGAAGAGTTAAACATTCCTGCCAAGTCCTGTAATAATTTTCTGGCGCTGTCCTAGACCCTTTAAAAAAAATGAGACATCTGCCTTTGAAATTACTGAAATAAGAGTGATAAAAATCAGAGGTAACCCAAGTCTCATGCTGCCTCAGTGGTTCAAAATATGCCTCTTTAATTCATGAATTTTATCTAGGCAATTTCTTTTTCCAAACTTCACTAGTGACAAAATTGAAACTGTACTACAGGGAACAAACTTTCATTTTTCTATCATCCATTAAAATAAAAACTTAAAAGAAATCCTATTGAAAACATTCTGGTGTAATTTTCACACTTTTCCACAATTTTATCTCACTCTGATCTACCTGTTCTCATGGCTTTAAGGAGTTATTGCACTTCCCTTGAAACAAACATGTCTTTGAGATGTGTCATTTTTCTTGCTCATGTTTTTTTAAAGCTTGAGTATTGAATATGATCAGACTCAGTTGTGGTATGTTATGTGTTCCTCAGTAAGGTCGTTTTTACACAGTATGTTATTTAATATGCTTTCTGGGTACTCCTGTTAAAAAATTTCCTGTGTCTAAAATAATGTAATAATTATTATATGTATAGATATTAAATAATCTTGGGGTTTTGTTAGAAACAATTGCATTTCTATTAGTTCCTGAATATTTAAAAGACTTTTCAGAAAAATAACATAGTTGCTCATGGGCAATGTCGCTGAAATTCAGGTTTACATCTTGCACAAAATTTTGGGAAAGGGTATTTGAAGTAGTATGCAGACCTCTGGAAAGCAAGCAGAATATTCTTTTAGTATACAAGAATATTTTCTGCTTCGTAATAAAAGATTAATTTGTCACTATCATTCCTTTAATGCAGCTAATATCTGGGTATTTGAGAAAAAGCTGAATTAGTTGTGAAATTAAGTTCTGCTGTGCAATTAAGTTCTACAAAGATATTTGCTAAAATAACTAAATGACATAAGAAAACCCTGTGCACCTGAAATTTTTGAAGGTTTTCCAGCTGCAGTAACTTGCTAATGATTATATATTTTCTCTACTGATAAGCTTTTCCTTGACACACTCCTCAGTCTATTCTGAGGTCAAAGCTGCCACTGAATCTTTACTACATCAGAAGGAAATCTTTAAAAAGTCAAAATAGTGATCAAGAAATGTGCCACCTTTACAGATGAAATTCACTATTTACCCCCAGAAAAGACTGAGAAAGTCCAGCAGCTATGTAAGTGTGATCAAATTTCTCTCCCAATACATATTTAATCCAAAAGGAGGCAACCAGTGAAATTAATTTGAGCTTATTTTTCTGTGTTTTCCCATTTATCAAGATAAAATTTGGTATTGCTGTGTTTGTCCTATAGTGTCAATGTATGATGACTTTTTTTGTAATTAGCCCCTTTCATGTAGCTAAAAATCCATATTCCACTGGCCATTGATGGAAAATTCTTCAGACTCTGACAGAAGAACTGAAGATAAAAGTGCTTCCATGGTGAGAGGTGAAAACAGTCATGGGATCATAACCAAGCTGTATCCCTGTGAATAATTGCTTTGTTAGGTCTGTACTACCATAGATGAAAGCAGAATTTCTCTATGCTCCTTCTGAAAACACACACTGCTGTCAACTAGTGTTTTAGTTTCTATCTGACAATACAATCTGTAACTCTCTTTAAAACAGAACGTAAGTGAAAAGGAAAACAGTTTAGAAATTTAAAGACCTTGCAGCATGCAATGATTTCAAACAAAAGTCTGCCTTCCATTTAAGATGTACTAAATGTACATTATTCTTCATATGTCATGGGAACTAAAACTCCTAAAAATCTTAAAGTCCAGAAATCTTAATCTGTACCAAAAAGAAAAACTAAAAAGCCTTCCAGTGTCTTTGTCAATATGCTCTTTACATACAGTGATATATAAAACAAAGTAGTTTTTTAAGAAGCCATAGTATAACACTTCTGCATAAACCAGGGACAGTGATTCTTGTCCTGAGAACTCAACAGTTCCTTTTAATTATCCATCAGCCTAAAATAAATTATCTCTCTCTATGAATTTAACACTTGATTTCTGGCAGGCAATACTTTTGGAGCTTTACTGTTACAGCAATACATTTAGTGGCCACAACTAGGTAACAGATGTCCACATCCAAATATAGAATGCATTAAATTGATTCCATGTCATGCAGCATGATAAGGCATCATTTCCATCAGAAAAAGATTATGTAGCGCAACACTCATTTGCCCTACTTCTACTGCTCACTTTGTGTTTTTCTATTCTGGAACACATCTGACTTTTTCAGTTCACAAAAAGTTTGTCAAGGCTAAAAAGGATTCCTTATTTCCTTGACTGATGAAAAAGAACAATTGTCAGACAGTTGAGTGACATTTTTCTCTTCATAACAATCTATCTGTGTACCTGTTTTACTAGGCTACATTTAGTGCAGCAGTTACAGGTGAGGAATTCCTGCAGTACCTTCAACAGCATGGCTTTCCCTCTTCCTATCTTCTGCAGGACTAGGAAGTGCACTGCTGTCAACATCTGCCCTCAGTATTTCAAAATTTGTTCCAATCTAAAAAACCAAGACACTGTGGAAGATGTGGCTTTCATGAATGGCTAAACCACCTAAACATAAATTCTGAATGGTAAAATATCTCTGACTGTATGAAGAATTGTGCATAGTGATCATGTTGTTGAATCAGTGACAATAAAAAATCTGTCAGTGACAACTGACAATATAAATTATTTATAATGCAGAAGAGGAATGTGCACTATCAAACAAAATTCTTAGGTCAGTCCCTATCAAAAACTATTTATTGACAAAAACCCCTCATTCTCTTCTGGTCAGTGCTAACTGTTTCTAGTGGTTCAAGTTGAAAGAAGTGAGAAACAATTTTTTGTCTATTTTTGAATGCAACAGACTGTCAGAGTCCAGGGACAGACAACACAATGGAAAGCCAGTCAAAATTTGTCTTATTCTTTGAACATTCATATTTTAAATGGAAAGAAGTGATAAACCCTGAAATCACATGAAAATGTTGATAATAGCCTTCTAGGAGAGGGTAATTTTGTGGAATGTTTTAATTTTTATTATGTTTCAAGTTATTTCAGTAGTCTGAACAAAACTTGATAATTGTTCAAGGTATTTATCCACATATAATTGAATTGTGGATGAAATGTTATATTCAAAATACATGAAATGTTAGTTCAAAAGAAAGGATTTTACACATTTAACCTCTGTGATTCTGTAGAACAAATGTTTGATCTTTACCATGGTAAATTTAAGCCTGTGGATTAGAATCAAGCAGAAGTATTTGGAAAGCAGGGAACAGCATAGAACTAAAGAAGAAGGAACATTTCCGGAGAGATAAATCTGTGAACAATATACTTGATGAAATTACTTGGAATGGATTGAGAAGAGATTATTAAACAAGAAGAGGTTAAATGTGTAACATCCTTTGTATTTTAAACTAACATTTCATCCACGATTCAATTATACGTAGATAAATACCTTGAATAACTCTCAACATTTCATTTACCTTCATGTATTTCTTGTCTTTATTACTGCTCATTGTCCTGCTCCCTATTACACTCCTGTGACATCTGTTGGTTTCTTGATGCCTTGACAAGCAACTTTTTCATCTTCTTCCAATTCTATTTGTCCCGTAATCTTTAACAGTCATGGCAGACTCCCTTGAGAATATTTCTGTCTCTGGGTCAAGATTTTCTTTGCATTATTTCACGCTGTTTCCCACAGAAATTAGTCAGTTCTTGTCATCAGTATGCCCGTGGTTTAGGATTCAGTTCTAAGTCTGTACATAAATTCTATCTGCTTTAATTACCATTTGAATCAAGGTCACATAAAAATAGTTGTCCAAATTTGTGCATGTACATGGTCCAAAACAGTAATGTACACTTTAAGAATATTTA
Source organism: Cyanoderma ruficeps (assembly GCA_008694505.1). Taxonomy (NCBI): domain Eukaryota; kingdom Metazoa; phylum Chordata; class Aves; order Passeriformes; family Timaliidae; genus Cyanoderma; species Cyanoderma ruficeps. Next base: position 28,421,855 of record VZDJ01007749.1, on the reverse strand, counting down.
ACTTATTTTTACTATGCTGTCTCAGAATCAGGCAGCTTTTCTTTTCTTTATGCTTTCTTTTCTCTTTCTTCTGTCTCCAGATACATTTTTTTTTTGTTGTTATGCAGTAAGTTGATATCTTATGTCTTGATGATGGTGCAAGCTCTTTGGCTCAGGCATAGTCTTTCTGTGTAATAAATGAGACCTCAGAACAGCATCACAACAGTAATGAATGAGTTTAGTGCAATAGCCACATATATTCTTTTTATATATACACATATAGATGAGCAGAGTCCAATAAGATGACATTTAATAAGTCCAAGTACAGAGTTGTGCATTTTGGCCACAAAAACCCCCTGCAATGCTATAGGCTGGGGACGATGTGGCTGGACAGTGCCCAGGGGGAAAGGGACCTGGGGGTACTGGTGACAGCAGCTGGACATGAGCCAGCAGTGTGCCCTGGTGGCCAAGAAGGCCAACAGCATCCTGGCCTGTGTCAGGAATGGTGTGGCCAGCAGGAGTAGGGTCCCCTGCACTTGGCACTGGTGAGGCCACACCTTGAGTGCTGTGTCCATTTCTGGCCCCTCAGTTTAGGAAGGACCTTGAGACATTTGAGCGCGTCCAGAGGAGGCAACGAGGCTGGTGAGGGGCTTGGAACACAAACCCTGTGAGGGACAACTGACGGAGCTGGAGGTGTTTAGTCTGGAGAAAAGGAGACTCAGAGGTGACCTTATCACTCTGTACAACCTCTTGAAAAGTGGTTGTAACCAGGTGGGGCTTGCTCTCTTTCTCCAGGCAGCAACTGGAACACAACTGGCAGAAGGACAGGACACAGTCTCAAGCTGTGCCAAGGGAAATATAGGTTGGATGTTAGGAAAAAGTTTTTTTATGGAAAGAGTGATAAAGTACTGGAATGGTCTGGAGTGGTCTGGAGTCACCACCCCTGGATGTGTTTAAAAAAAGATTGGATATGGTACTCAGTGCCATGGTTTAGTCGAGGTGTTAAGGTACAGGTTGGACTTGATCTGGAAGGTCTCTTCCAACATGGTGATTCTGTAAATAAGGACCAAATTATATACAATGATGCCTGCAAATTGTTTAAATTTAAATGCGTATGATGTAGTATTTAAGAACAGAAATAATACTTTATGGTGTATGAGAAGGTGTTAATAAATGTAAATTCCTGAAAATTGTGAGCTTATTTTATTCCTCCCCTATAAACATCACATTGGCTAAAATTCTCCCAGTGTTAAAAAAAAAAAAAAAAGAAATGTATTTTATGTTGCCCTTGCTTGCTTTCCAGATGTTAAGCATTTGGTGTGCACAGTAGATAATTTTCCAGGATGGGTCCTAAAGCATGAAAGGAGAAAATTCACTGGTGTGTCTTTATTAAAGTCAGCACTGCTTTCTCAGAATTTACTTGGGAGTTGTACACTGGGAGAAAGTGTTCTTTCCTATCTTCTACCAGTGCAGTTCATTTGTCTGAATGCCAATAAGAGTGAATATTCATTAACATTTTTTACTGAGGTCACTTCTGTAGCAAAAAATTGGATTTCCTGACTGTGAGTGCCATGTATTTCAGACTACTTACTGGCAAAAAAAACCCCAAAAAAACCAAACCCAAAACCCCTTAGATTTTTCTGGGAACTATTTTCCCATTCTTTCAATAGGAAGAGAATACTTTCCATATACCAGTGCCAGTCTAAGTTGCCACTGCATTACATCAATCAGTCTATGACCCGTGGACTTAGTGATCCTGAAATATTCTTACCTTTGTTTTATGAAACATTTCCAAACAACATTTTTCACTCTCTCAAAGGCTCTGGGTAAGAAGATCAACTGCAGATTTGTGAGTTCCTTTAAATACTGGCCTTCTGGGACCTTAGCAAAAAAAGTGCTCCTGCCAAATATCCCATATGCTGTGGAAAAGGAAGACAACACAGTGTCTCAGATAAGATATAAAGTTTCATTCCTGGACACCAGAATGAGTCTGCTGTCCTGCAACAGCCCTCCATGAGATCATCCCCTCAATAATGATAACAACAACAGTTAGATTAATGGAAATCAGACTTTTATAATTTTTTCAGGAAACATTTTCACGAGGTTTTGCACATTGTTACATGGAACACTGAAAGTCAACCTTAATGCTGGTCAGTCCAGTATTAAGATGTGTTTAGCACATGTGTTTGGTCCTCTTCATTACCCTATGCAAAACGGTAATCATATGAAATTAATTTGTGACAATGCAATTCGTTCTAACAGGTACAATCAAACAAAATAGAAAAGTACGACTCTTACCCATGCTCAGTCAGTTAAATCTGAAGTTCCTCTGGAATTACACTACCACACAGGCACAGGAAATTAGGCTAAAATAGCCTCCAAGAAGGTAATAGTTACCTTGCTACAGATTCTGAAGTATGTAGTTTTTCTTTGCTTCTGGATGGATTAGGTAATCAGATGCATTTCAGTTATCATGAAAAAAAAAGGGGCAAAAAGCAATGCCGTCAAGAAAATTGATTCTGATAGGTGCCTGTTTGAAATATTTATCTTGGACTCTGCAAAAGTCAGGAATGTTCTAATCCAATATAAACAGTGAGTTAATACTAATACCTCTGTCCAATCCAAATGCTGAGCTGACAGAAAGATTAGAAAAAAAGTAGGTGAATTAGTAGTTCAGTATCTCCTTTATGTACTTATTTTTCCATTCCTTTGATCTTGGAGCTTTTTGAAATAACACCAAGTTGATTATCTTTTTGCCTCAGTTTTCCTGGGCTTATCTTCGGTTCATTTGGATTTTGTTTAACTTTTTTTTAAAACATTGTAAAATTTTTCACTTTGCAACTATATATTTTAATTACAGTACCAGCAAAACAAATTGCCAATATACATCATCTTCTTTACATCAAGAAAATCAACAGTATCTCTCTTCTGTATTATGATGATCATAATTACAAATTATGCTTGTCATAGTTATAAATTCTTAGATTAACACCCATGTTCAATAATTCAGCTTCTAGGCACATAAGTGTAGATGCTCTCTTATACTCAAATGCAGATACAGAGAGGTCCTAGGCCCATTATAATTGAAAGGTTATGGTCATGAATTATTTTTTAAAAATAATAGGTACTTAAAATATTTCTAATTAAAATTTCCGTACTGTGACTTTATAACAGATGAAATAGTTCGGAAAACATTATTGATCAAACTATATAAAGTGAGCTTTGAGTGATAGTGTGCCATTCAGCTGCAGTGTGCCTTGTCTAAATCAGGAGAAAAAATTGTGTGTGCAGATTGACCATATGCCACTGTCTCCAGCAGGTTCTTCTTGGGAAAGTCCTGTCTCTATGTGTTCTTCCTTTTAAAATGTTCTGAGTTAAGTGTTCTTCCTCTGCTTTTATGAGACACTTATGACAAGTTTGTAAATGGTCTAATATTGTCAGAGAATTTCTCAGAGTGGTATAATACACATCAATCTCAGGCTGAGAGCTGAGCCAACCCCTAAGCCATGCAGCTGTGCCAGCTGGGTTCTAGCCTGATCTAAAATGTCCTCCCAGGGTCTAGCATCTGCAGGGTTCAGTGTTGACAAACGAAGAGCTGTCTGACTCAGACTGGCACTTCCCAGCAGGTTGTGTGTATCACTATCTGTTGGATGCCGTGGCCATTGACTTTGGAAAAAAGAGAATCACCACTCATTTTGTTCAGAAGATATGCAAATGCATGTTCACTGTGCCAAAAAAACCCCAGTTGAGCAGGAAGAAACAAGTACAGATGAAATATGAGAGCATGGAGAAGCAGCAGGCACTCACCAGGGAGGTAACACTTTAACAATAACAAAGACACATTCTCCCGCCTAATGTTATTCTTCAAAAAGAAGAATTTCTAATTCCATTGACATTGAGTCCTATCATCCCTTTTGATCTACAGATTCTTTTCTGGCCCTGTTTCCTCCAGTGAGTAACAATACAGGCAGGAAAGACTCACAGACACACCCCATCAATAACCCAGGTAACAACCTCAAAATGAAAAAATGTAGTGAAAACATGAAAGATTCAATCTTCCATTCCAGGTCTGAAGAAAGCATGCCCCTGTATTTTTCCTGAATTGACTTTGAGCAGAGCTCTGCAACCCATTGTGTCCTGCTGCTGTGCCTGTGTTGGGTGCTGTCTGTGCTGTGTAGGTGACTAACATCACCTATTGCTCTAGACAATGTTTCTAGATGTGTTATTTTTTCTCACAAGCCATTCTAGTCCATCTTTAACATTAATACATCAATGAAGAGAATCCCTATTTTTTTTTCCTTTTGAAACAAGATGTATTCGATTGTAGAAATGAGACTACAGATATTAATTTCTCTTTAGATTCCCTGGTGAAATGTTTCTATATCTGTTGCTATTATGTCAATGTTTTCTTACCAAATAAACTAATTTTACAAATTTTGAAGAAGTGTGGCAGCAAATGAATAGTCTGGGCAAAATTTTGAGCTATTTGGACAAAAATGTTAGACTTCTGAAGAGTTAAAGTAATTAATTTCACATATTTCTAGATTCTCCAAGTTGTCTAAGTTCCTTTCAATTGGGCTTGTTATAGCCATATCCAAAATAACACAAATTATATTTTTTATTTTACATACATGTATATGTAAAGATATTGATAACAGCTGGATCAGATTGCTGTCCTTGTTTATTCATCCTCATACACAATTACAAAAGTTTTGAAATCATATCGACATTGAGAAATCCGTGTCATGCTTTGGGACAACAAGGACAGGATGATTTCAGTGGCTGGATTTGGTGATCTTGGAGATCTTTATGTGATTATATGATATCCAAAGAAATCTGTGTCTGAAGTTTATTTTGTTTGTAGAACTCACATTTAGAAGTAGCAAGGGATACAGTATACATGACAGGAATGAGACTTCACAGTTGTTGAAGAAATATATCTGTGGAGATAAGAAGTAGTATTCACATCTTACCTGGGTTTTCATTTATGCCTTGGAAGTTTTGGTGTGACTCCTCAAATGACCCATGTTTTTTTTAACTTGCCTTTCAGAAGGTTGAATCTGGTTCTGCAGTATAGCTTTATAACAGGTGGTGGTAGGATCCCAGTGATAACGATCTTGTTACTATTTCACCAGTTATTCTTATCCTCATATCGGAAGCCAGGGGAAAAAAATTCATTTAGACTGATCGTTATACATAATATAGCCTTCTTCTTTTATTTTTTTTCTGACTTTTCTAAAAATTTCTCAAGTATTCTTAAGTGAAGGATGCCTTTTACCCCTGACATGGACCTCATTTTGACAAGGTATGAGTAGCTTTGGTTGTGTAATGGCAGTCAATCATATCTGGTGCAGGAAAGTTTCTGAATGCAAGGCCAGGCTGGATGGGACTTTGAGCTACCTGATCTAGTGAAAGATGGGCCTGTGAGGTTGAAACTAGGTGATCTTTAAGGTCCATTCCAATCCAAACCATTCTAAATTCTTTGATTCTGTGCTACTTGGCAAGTCTGCCAACTAGAATGTCACATCCAATTTGCCATGATAGGTCTTAATGAACATTTTTCTATTTCTGCTGGGAACTAAACTGAGATTACTGGTAAAATTCTGGCACTGTAGAGCCAAAATGTTTGTGTCCAAGAATTTTATCTCTTTCAATGTAATTTGCAGCTATTGGTCGCTCAATTAACATGGAGCAAGAGTGAGTAGTTAGCTGCATCTGATGATCTTCAACAGAATCTTTCTACTGCAGAGGAATAGATTATTTAAAAGACAGCTGGAGATAAGAGTTTAGATACTTATTAGAAGTACAGAAATCCTAATTGGTACAAGTCCTACTGAACTTAAATGAACTTTGCCTTACATTTTCGCTGCTTCTCTGACATGTATTTTTTAAATGGATCTGAGCAATACCAATACAGTTGGAGTTTTTTATCCAGGATTGTACAGCTAGGTTACAACTTTTGAAGCCAATGAATGACTGGCTCTTTCAGAAGAGATCATACAGTATTTTAGATGCTGGCATTGGATTTTTCTTCAGCCTCACAATAAACCAGTTTCTCATCTGCATGTCAGACCTGTCTTTGACTGACCCTGTCTCTTTTAACAACGTCAATAAGCATGACCTGTCTTATTATTTTCTGAAAATTTGAATGACATCTCAATGTGACTTCTGGAAAAGGTGCCAAAAGTAGGAAGTGAACCAAAGAATTATAGGCATTGAGAGCACAGGCACCACCGTCTGTTTTTGGTGGTGTTTGACATTGTCAAAAATAAAAATAATCCTGGAGGCTGAAGAGAAAAAATAAGCAGATAAATATCATATGTAAAAATTTGATCTTGACTCACTCCATCCTGCAAGTTTTCTTGTTGTAGGAAGGTACTAAATCAAAGTAGATGGGGAAAACTGGCTGAGGAAGATCTGAATTGACAGATGCCTCCTGGAAAAAGTGGACTCGGTTGTGTTAGAGGTTCTCTTTGTGGATGTCATTATAGTACATTTTTACATTTTTAATCAGCAGGATTACAAGCAACCCTGGCTGCCTGAATACAGAGAGATGTGATCTTGCCTTGTCTGGGCACAAGCCAACTCTTTGCAAGAGGCTCTGCCAGCCCTGTGCCTATGAGCACACTGAAGTGGAAGGGAATCCTGCAAATACTGATGCTTTTTCATTTGCCTTTGAATGCCCAGAAAGCTGAATTGAGCAAAATGGCATTAGCTTTTCTTTTAAACTTGAGGAAAGAAACTTGCCTGGTATGCAAGACAATATATTACAAAGAATATATTGCAATGGAGAAGAAATTGACATTAAAAAAAAGGAAAAGAAAAAAAAAAGTAAGTTTTATTATTCAGAAGCCAATAGGATGAACTTAATCCCAACAAGGAAAAAAGGGTATAATTTAAAAAGGATGAAATTGAAAACAAGAAGAGAGTCCAGACAAAGATTTTAAAGAATATAGTGTGGAGCATGTGGAATAAATTACCAAAAGGATATGTTCAACAGACAAGTTAGTGGTTTGAAAATCATCATATAAAAAATAAATGGAGAATGAAAAATTAACATGAACTCCATTTAGTATTTCTCCTTAAGTTTTTCATTTTTTGGTGTTCCCTGTTTTGCAGCTGATTTCATATGCAGTGTCCAGAGTTAAAGAATTGTATCTACAATTAGGATACTAAACTAGTTTGAAAGCGTTTAACAGAATCGATCTAGTTGGAGCACCATTCCTAAACAAAATTTGAGATTGATAAAAGACCTTTTATTTTGCAGTTGCATTTTTGTTGCTGTTGCAAGAAAGAAAAGCAGGAGACAAATTTGATGCCATTGCTGTTCTTCCCTCCAGCTGGACTTCATGTCTTAGAGCAGGTGCTGCTGTGGGCTGGTGTGTGTCTGTGACTCTGACTCTCCCCCTGCTGAATTAGAAGCAGACAAAAGCAGTTGGGCTGTGCTGGGTCCAGGTGTGGGCTGAACCCAGGGCACTCCCCTGCTCATGCTTGGACAGAGTCTAAGTGCATGTAGTATGCACTGCCAACTAAAATGGAATATTTTATTTTAGTAACTATCACTTCAAAATGAGCTAAAATCATTGACTGTGAAAATCACTGGGGGGCAGGTTTATTAGGGTATTGGGGAATCTTCAGCTTTTAAGTTAACACCAGCAGGCACAGCATAAACACATGCCACAGAGAAGAAGGGGAGAAAATATTTCCTCCCACTACCAGTCACAGCTGGACTTGTTTGAGGACCAAACCTTTCTGTGCTGCATCTCCTCTCAGGGCTGGCAACAGGTAAGCAGTTGAGAGTATTGGTGTGCTATTCTGAGGTATATCAACTCCCTGTTTCTTGATTCTATGGAGTTTATGAGTGGCCCTCTTCCTCCATGGATTTATCTGTGGGAAAGTCCTTAAAGCAAGGTTTCCTTTCTAGATCTGCTCTTGTACAATATGCAGCACACACTGGCCCAGAATACTGTGGTCATGTAAATAATAACATCCAGTTTGGGTAGCCCTGAGGAAGTTTTATAGACCACAGACTGATAGCAATCTTTTTTCCTTGGCTGTTATCCAGAGCATCCAGTGGATAATATTCCCTTTTGTGGCACCTCCAGACCCTCCAGATCCTAGTAGCACCCTGGACTGAAGTGCTGTACACAATTCACAGCTGCTCAAGAGGATTCTTTTTGGATTTCACTCCTTGGGAGAAGAATCTTCTGATTTTCTGCTGAGAAATAAAGAAAGAGACTTAGCTAGGAAATGATGCCTCATGCTTTCTGCCTCCTGATTCAAGCTCCTGCAGCTGCCTGAGCACACTTCACACCAGTGTTGGGAAACTAGAAGAACAAAAGTTCCTGCTGCCATCCCCAAGAAGCATGGTGGAAAGAGTTGAGCCCATCTCAGATGGGGACTTGGCACAAGGTTAGGAATAAAGGATGCACATTGGGATGGAGCTAGAGACTGGAGGGGAAAAAATTATATGACAATGATATGGCAGGGGGTAAAGGAATGCAGACAGTGTACTGAAAGGGGTGAGAGGAGAAACTGCAAACTCTTTTTAATAGAGCTATGCAGTCTTAAGCAAAGAGATCTAAGTGAGAAACTTTTTCTTGCTTTAAAGACACTATGCTTCAGAACTCATGAAGACCCCTGTTTGATGAAACAGTGAAAGGCTGTTTAAAATTACAGATGGTACAGTTTATTTTTGTTTGTTCTCCACGTCCCAAATTGAGATGGTTGGCTCAAGGACAGCATGGCTTAAAGCTAGCCAAAGAAAATGTGGCTCCACAATCCTGGGTTAAATATGGCTTGTGCTTTGTCAGCAACTCTCAAGGAGAAGAAAATCATTGACAGTGCATACTTTGAGAAACCCAGAGCTGCAAGCAGGAGCTCAAATGTGGGGTTTTTCTCTTGCAAGTGAGGGTATGTTCTCCCAACTTCTGCCAGACTGAGGAGAAAAAACAAAGATTAGGACTGAAATATCTCTCCTTCCAATTCAACTGTTTATGAGATGCAAGGCCACTTTAACCTTGAATGACTGAGTGAATGGTGTATACATTTTTGAGGGGAATTTTAGATATACAGACATGCCCACTATATAGACAGTTAGCAGGTCTATTCCTTCTCAGTTTTTGGGTGAACTAGACAACAGATGTGTAAAGTTCAGAAGATCCTTTACAAGAAGTGCAGATGAAAAATCCATTTGTAATGTATCTGATAAAAGTAATATTTTTATTACTTGAAAATGTCATTTTGAGGAATTATAAAACCACCAAGGACTTGGCTCAAAGTTCTTCTGTAAACAGTTTTGTATCAGAATGTTGTCCAAATTGTAAATAACTCAGAGATAAAACAGAAACATTTGAGTGTACTTAATTTTTATTAACTGAACAGTAGTGAATTAACATGCATCTATACTAAGGCCATAGAGGACCATAATATTTTCATTTGCATTGCATTGGTGAGATAAATGCTGATCTTGAGATGGGATCTTAAGATCATTTTATGAAATGCATATTGCAGGTACTTTTCATTGCCAACAGTTATTGAAAAAATGCAACATCTTTTCTTAACTAATATTTATATAATTTGAATCAATTCAATTTTCAAGATTTCATGGCTAAAATTAAGGCAAGACAAAGAAACCTTTCTCTAAAAGTTTGAAATTTAGAGATAATTGGAACTATTTGGAAATCAATATACCAATATCTATCAATAGAAATATTTTTAATGAGAATTTTGTGGGATTTTTTGGTGGATTTTTTGTTAAAAAAATTACATTCTGGGTATATAAGGCACACCTACCCTAAAAACCAAACTGTCTTATCTGCCTTATGACCAAGTCACTGTAAATTCTAACAAATAAGAAAGCCATTTTTGCTTGTAGAGATTTCTGTCAGAGCTGTGGCAATACATTGGGAAAATTCCTTGAAAAACAAAACATGAAATGAAAATTATTTAAATGAGTTTTCAGCACATTAATTTCTAGCAAAACCTTATTTATGAAAGATAAAATCTTATAATTAGGTTAAGTAATCTTGAAATTCTCTTCCAGTGTATTTGCTCAGGAAGCAGATGGTATAACACGGGTAGAGATAGCCAACTAAATTTCATGTAAAGGAAAAGGGCAAGCAGAAATACAAAGGTTATAAGCAATCCAATATCTTCACAAATGTTTGATTTATATATGAACAGTAATAGAAAAACTATTAAAAATCATTCCAAAAAATATTGTGTTCATGGACAATTCACAGGCAAGAAAGAGATCTGTATTTCTATAAAAAATTAATTATTAAAAGATTGATAATTCATATTTCAAATTTTGAAAAATGGCTTTCTAAATCAATCATGATGCTCTTAGAAGAGAGTGAAGAAATAAAGTAAACTTTGAATTTGTGAATGCATAGTATTTTCCATCTTTCTAATTAACTTGGGTTTGTTTGGTTTTTTTTCAAGTTTCTTCACACCCTTAAATTCTTTTTAATGTATTACTTTGGATGATTAATTTAATGTGTTACTTCAGATGATTAAGTCTATTTCCACCATTAACAGAATTTATCTCTTCAGTGAATCATCTATCAAAATTATTACAAGATGACAAACCAGTAGAAAGAAACTCATTTAAGTGACTTTATGTCAGTCTGAAGTTTCCCTGTTTTCATTGGGTCGCATGCATGTTGGAACTGAAATGAGACAGACCCAAGTAATCAATAAGGTAAGAGAAAAACATGAAAAAACAATGAGAAGAAAAAGACTTTCTATGATTCTGAAGAGTGAAAACAATGTGAAGAATTAGACCATGTTCCCTTTAGTATTTCTGCGTCAGCGTTAGAAACCAGAGGGATGGGATGAACATGCAAGCTGTGATGTTGTGTGATGATCCCACCTAAAGAAAAGTGTAAAACAAGACTGAGCTAGACTCCTCACAAAGGTATGCATTGAAAGGATAAGGGACTGCAGTCCTCTATAGGAAGAGAAATTATGTAAGGAGGACACTTTCCATAGTAAGAGTAGTTCAAATCTGAAACAGGCTGAGAAATCTCCAAATTATCTTGAAGATTTTAAGTACTCATCAGCCTGATCTGACTTCATAACATTAAAAATCTGTAGCAGAGGGTTGGAAAAGAAGTCCCTAAAAAGCCCTTTAAAGGCAAATTATTCTGTGATTCTCTGGGTGAGTGCAATGGATTAATGAGTAGAGAAATTACTTACATTTTATAGGGTATAAATGAAGGAGAAAATATTTCATGAAATGACTTAACTTCTCCATATAAAAGCAATTTCCTTTGTTTCAGGAAAATTCTTTTACTTGTTAACCAAGTGGTCTGTGAAACCTATTATGTGGCTAAGATGTGTGAGCAGAAAACATGACTGAGAGAGCAGATGCCTAGCACTCTCTCCTTCAGTGTGGTGCACACAAATGAAACTATCTGCTGAGCTTCTGTGGCCTACATTTGACTTTGCATCCTTGGAAAGGCAGTATTTGATCATTTGAAGAAGGGTTAAATAAAAAGTCTCATGATTTTTTACCCAGTTACATGTTGTGCCTGGGTCTGAGACCATTTTTGTGTCCAAATTTTCTGCTGGCAACAGTGTAAAGTCCTGGGAAGGTGACCTAATGTGTGCTCTACAGGTGACCTACAGGTGGCAGCCCGTGGTGAGTCAGGATGAGGACATACTTGGAAAGGGTACAGGTGTGGTATTCAGCTGCTGGGCATCTCCTCACTGTGTGACCCCCTGGGGGGGATGGAGAAGGGCTGTTTAGGAGTGCCAGGCAGGACCAGGCCATGGAAGGCAAGCTCCATCCAACAGGAGCTGTGTCCAGATGACCCTCCCTGCACCCCGTGACCTCGAGAGCAGCGAAATGAGCGGGGCTGCCCCAAGCTGAGACTCTCTGCACCACTTAAGGGCTAGCAGACAGGAGTTTCTGCTCTTAAAATGTTATGCTGCATCATAAAAACCACAGCACTGAAGAAGTCTGGAGCTTGCTGAGTCTAGTTCATGTGAGAAAGGGTTTATTGGTTGTTTTCGTAGACTGCTGCTCTTCCTGAACCACAGCATAAGAAATTACCTTAAACTGGAAGTCTACCCTCAGTTACTTGAATTTTTCTTCTTTAAAGGAAACTTAGAACTTGACCCTGTGTAAAGCTTTCTGTAAGATTTTTATGAACTATCAGGTTGAAAGGTAAATTTTTCTTTTCAGGAAAAGATAAAATCCTTAAATAAAGATTTTAAAATTTCTAATACAAATTGCTAAATACTTGTAAAGATTCCCCAAGGTGTAAAATGAAGTAAAAGAATAGTTATTTTAACTTTTCTCCATTTCATTTCTGTTCATAAAATAGAAAGAAAAAGACAAAAGGGAAGAGACAGGAAGATAAAAACATTGAATTTGATGGATTTCTTAACCCAAAGTATATCTATTTATATATAAAATAGTCCTTATACTTTTTGATGAGGAATAAAAATGACAGTTTCATTTTCTGAGAAATTACAAAGCCACATTTCTACTAGCTTTTCTTACAACTAGCTTTCAAGTAGCTCTCACTTCTGAGAGATGAGTTGATAAAAAGGAAATAATTCTATGAGAAAAAGTTTTCTGGATCATTATCCTAGTTTGCCATTATTGTTAGATCTCAGAATTACTTTCTATCTGAATAAGCTATGTTAATAAAATTCTTTTACAAAAAGCTGGATCTTGTTTATTCTTTTGGTCCCTGGGTTTCTCCTTCAAAATACCTTAATTTTATAGCCTTTCATCGTTACCAAGAAGAAATGATGACTGTAAAACAGGACCCATTTTAGCTTGACAGTTTCAAACTAAATGGTGTTGAAAACTTTTCAGTGCAGCAGTACCATTATTTTATGACAATAAAAATGTTTCATTACCAGTCTGTCTTCATTGAACATTGCTGAAAAAGGGAAAGAGTAAGAAGCACAGGCTTCTTTAACAACTGTAATAAAAGGAAATTTTAGAAATAATTATTCCAAAATATCTTAAAACATCCATTTTATGAGGGATTACATATAGTAGCAAAGAGAAGGTGCAATGAAATAAATACATTCTAAATCCTTGGAAGAGTATGATTTTCATGTGTGAGGTTTTTTTTCCCTGAGACAACTTTTGGAGAAGAATGTCAAAACATTCTGGTGACATTTGTACACTCTTACTGGTCAAAAAACATAATTCTGTTTTCTCACACTGAGTTATTAATTTAACAAAACAATTTTTGAGTCAAAGAAGTATTTAAGCTTCTATCTTGTTTTGGAGAATAATCTGTTGTTGAAAGACAGATTTTATTTAACTTGCAATTTAAATTTCAAACAACAACGTTAAAATTTTGTAGAACAGAACTGTGAATCAAAAAAGTACCAGAAATGGACACACAGCCAAAGAATACAATAATATTTACAAACTTTAAAGAAAATATTAGTGCAGAATATATTCAAAGTTATTCTTCCTTGTACTTCTGATTATAGATTTTTAGAATATACTATTGTGACTTCACACTGTGGAGAAGTTCAACAAGACCATGTGCAAGGTCCAACACCTGGGGCAGGGCAGCAGCTGGAATCAATACCAGATGGAGGATGAGGAGATTTAGGGAAGCCCCAACAAGAATGACTTGGGGGTCCTGGTGACTTAAAAAGCTGGTGCTGGTCATTAAAAAAACTGGACATGAGCTGCTATTGGGCACTTGCAGCCCAGAAAGACAATTTTGTCCTGGGCTTCACCCAAAGCAGTGTGGCAGCAGGGCAAAGGAATCAACCCCATCAAACTGAGGATGTCCCTGCTCATTGCAGGATAGACCTTTGTAAGTCCCTTCCAACCAAAACTATTCCATGATTTTGTATGCTTAAAATTATTTTGTATGCATCTATGTATACAATGAATTTCCATATGAAAACACGCCTGTGTAGTTCATATTAATGTACATTTTCAGATTGGGATATAGTTGCCTTCTTAAAAATGCAGAGACAAACCTGCCCTCCCAACTGAACCTATTGACAGTACTGAAGTAACTTATTATAGCTGCAAAATTACTCACAAATACTCTTTTGAAAAAAATGGCATTGCTGAAGAAAACAGTGAGAAGCTTCTGAAAATCTAGGCTGCTAGTCTAGCCAACACCTGTGCAAAACCAGTCACAGAAGTTTTAAGGATGTTTCTAATACAGCACATAGATCTGGCATTATTTATGCAGCTACCTGTCTCTCAAAGCCAAAGGATCTCAGTCTGGGGAAAATACAAGGTGGTGCTCCATGCTGAGGTGTATTGCTCCATAAGGTCAATTAGGAGATTGATTAGGCCCTTGCTGATGTCAGTAGCAGTCTATTGTTGCCTTCCGTGGGAGTAAGGGTTAACCCCAAATTACTAAGTCTGTGAAATAAGACATCTTTTGATTTTTGTCCATATTCTAAATTGATGATTTCATCCTTATGGAACAGTTCACTTGAAAGACAAGCCTCCTTATGAATTTTCTCTCTCAAGAAATGAAATCCATATAACACCTTATGGATTGTTTTATGTTCAACGAGGTTTACATTGTATTATGACTGATTATGCTGCAAATGTATTAAAATGAATAAGATATATGACTTTTGAAGAAATCCACTACTAAAAACCTATTTCTTTTTTTTTTTTTTATGTTGGCTAGGACAAGTCATTAATAACTTCAGAATTGAGTTGTTAAACAGAATTCTAGTTAATTCTGCCAGCTCGCAAGAATTTACACTTAATCTGTCTTCTTTGTTTGACTTCTACCTTTGGCAAAACTATTACATTTCAGCCAGTGACCCATTTCCACAAATGTTTAAAGTTACATTTAAGAGTGGGAGAAAGACGAAAGCAAGCAGTGTTTCCAAATTACAAACTTACTAATTTCTATGAAAAATCCACCTTAGCTGCCCGAAAATACCTGTATTTCTTACTGAAATGTAATACAGACTGGCTTTGAACTTCACCGTTTCAGTAAAACAAAATTCAACAGGTTTGGGAATCCTGGCCCTCTCATAGCAAGATGCTTTGTTGCTGGGAAGCCAGTGTCAGCACAAACTGGAACAGATCCATGTCACGCACCTTCTCTTGTAGATATTCCCAACACCAGGTAAGAGACTTCCATTATGGTAAATATGTATAACCCAACACAACAATACACCAAAATTAAATGCTCTTGAAAGATGCTGGTTCTCAGTGAATCCAGATCTTCTAATTTTTCTCACCTTTTATTTCACTTAACTGAGCATTTAAAAAGTTATGTGTGATTTATTCTTTCCTTCTATCAGCTTCTGATAAACACTCAAAAATAATCAGTCATTCTGAATGACACTAAGTAGAAAGCATTGTTTTCTACCAAAATCATAGACAGTAAAACAATTCTTTAGAACTGGAAAAAGATCAATTAGGGAAGTGTGGTTCCAGAACTATAAACAACAGATTGTGTTAAATAACAATCGGTTGATAGTCAAATATTGTGATGTCTTTAAAAAGCCAGATAAGGAGGTTAGTTTTGTATGACACTCACTAGGATTCCTTTTCTGAATGTATACATAACTGTGATTTTTTTCACCTGAAATAGATTAATAATGAAAAAAAAATAGTAAGCATATGAATGGAGGAAAGAGATATTTCAGAACTTCTGTAGGTTTCTTGTTGTGTTTATTGTTTTTGAAAAAGCGTTAACATTTTGGGAAATGGATGAAGTAAAAAGCACATTGAAAAAATCTGAAATATTACCTCTTTACTTAAAGACGTTAGCTTTAGTTTGCAGAAGTATTATGCAGTTTGGACATATCATAAATCTCCTTTTGCAGAAGGCTGCTTGTGGCAATTGAATTGATCCCTTGAAATGGGGCATTGACTCCATCTGAAATTAATGTTGACTAAGTTTCCAAGGGCCAAATGGAAAAACTGTTAGGGAGGTTGAAGGTCTGCCATATCAGCTAATGTGAAAGAAGTGGTATATGTAATATACATACATGCTATATTGGCTGGTTCCTTGTTTTTTTTCTGTTGCCCTAGTCACTGCCACAGCAATCTTCTGACCATTTTAAACTAAAAGCTGCAGTCAACCCCACCCTTATTGTGTCTCTAAAACAAATCTTTGTTGATTGCAGTGCTCTTGAAGGCACATGATGGTTGTTGCTCAGATATCATCTCTGAGGTTAGCATCTTTTCAACAAATCACATTCATCAAACAGCTTTTATTTTTGCAACTGAATGCAATGCCCTGAACAGCTGCCCACAGAGAAGAAATTTAATTCTGCCAGCAATCCCAGCCTCACCCTGCCTTCTCACGCCATCCTTTTCTTCAATATGATGATACAATTCTCATGGAATACAAGGAAAGACTGAGGACATTTTTTCCTGAGAGTGTTCCATTGCTTGGCAGTATCTATTGATATATACTAAAGAAGGAAGTAATTAGTCTGTTTTCCCAAGAATGCATTTGCAATGCAAAATATTACTGAAATCTTGAAATCGTTTTACAGGTCATGTCTGCACTATATACGTTCATACACATATATATACATGTCAAACATAGACACAAATTTTAATAATTTTATGATAACGTATTGATATGTAAAAACCAAAACAGATTATGGTTTTAATTCAGGACATTTTTTGTTCAGTGGTGAGTTAACTAAATTTTCATGTCACTGTGTGTGAGCAGAACATCTCTGAAATATTACTGGTGATGATTTTTTTTGCTTTTTTTGCCTTACACTTGAATCAAAGACCAAAAATTTCTGTGTTCTGGTATTTAATCTGATTTTCTTGAGTTTATATATGCCAACAAAATATGTATTTATAGATCAATTGAAGTATTTTAAAGGTGGGTGTTGCTTTTGAATCAACTTGGCAATTTTGAAATTTTTAAATTGATCCTTGGCGATATATCATTTGCAGGTCAATTACATTTAAATATTTATCACTTATCAGTATTAATATTATTAATCTTTTCATTGTTCATATTTGTTGTTTCATTTTTCTACCTCATCATCTATCTCTGAATCCTCCTTTACTTAAGGTGCCACTACTCTTTTGTTTATAAAGAGGGTGAAATGGAATAATCATTGTTTGAACTCTTCCTGATGTTGGCACAACATTTAAATTATTAAAAAAATTTTTTCATTTGTTTAAGTCTAAGCTAAACAAAAGCTATAGAGCAGTTTTTGTTCCTCTTCTACTACAGATCATCAGCTGGGTACAAGTTCTTATCAGTTAGGGAATTGTGTATTTGTGATATATGAAGTTCAATGGGACTCTGCAGTGGGTAAAGTAGTTGGCAAGTTCTTTAGGGAAATACATGAGAAATCCATCAGAGAGATATTACTTAGTTTCCAGAGAACAAAACAAACTTTAAGATGAGTTGGGATGCAAAACTGAGGAAACTGTCAGCTGCTTCTCATCCTGTTCCAGTGAATGGATAAATAAAAGCATCCATGACAAGACATGTCCTGTTGGCTTCTATCTTAATTCAGTCAAATGAATATCAATAAATACACGAGGAAATCTTTTATGTCAAATACCACTAAAAGATATTAAATTACATTCATTTTTCCACATGAAAAATGGTTTTTGAACATCTTTCTACGGTTTGAGCTAACTGTTCCTTGGTCTAGATGTAAATTCAGCATGCACATATAAAGCAGTTCCTACTTGCAGTAGAGAAAATTTCATGGGCAAATGTGAGCATGGATATGGACATGGGTATGGGTATGGGTATGGGTATGTTTGATGAATTCAGTAGATAATCTTTTCAATAATTTTAAAATATATATGATTTCCTTATATTTTAAGCTGTGAAAATAATTGAAAACTATTGAAGAATTATCAAAATGTCAAGTTTTGATTTAAAATTGTGACAGAACATTTTTTAACCAGTGTTTTACAGATAGTCTGCTTGACCTATTTTGGGTCATAATGCTAAAGTCAAATTCACAACAGGGTAAATTCACCCACACAGCTTTTACTGCATAGAGATCTCTAACACAGGAATTTAGGACTGGAAAAGACTGCCTGAGTCAGAGCATTGATTGCTGGAAACCATATATCCCTATTAAACCTACTACACTACAAAATATTATCATTTCGCTGTTGATGTGATCCTTTACAAGAAGTTTAATTCTATTTTCAGAATTGCAAACAAAAGCAAATTATATGTAAAATTTTAGTTGCAAACACAATGAAATTTGTTAGTGCCAGTTGAGAGGGCTGATCCAAAAGAAGACGGAGCAGGAGTAGGTACCAAAAATATTTGGGAAGATGATAAAAGTGCATAGAATTTCTGTGAAGGCTCTGGAACATTTTATACACGGTTTGGTAGTCCTCTAGACTTAAGAGTGCTCTCAATTTTACCTTGGATATTAATGTAAATGAAATAACTCCTATGCTATCATTTGCTTCATTTTCAATTTTTGGCCACTGATTTACAAACATGACATTCTCAGAGGGAAGAAGAGAAAATTTCAGGGTTTTGGAAGGGACTTACAGAAATTCTCTTTTGAAGCCAGTTAAAAATGCTACTTCATTCACTCTCAGACACATAAAACTAGGAAATCTTTGTGTCTAAGGTCTAGCTAGACTGACATATTTCCAGGTTTCTAAGGCAGCAGGAAAAATGATCCTAAAAGAGGTCCTATGAGTTCAAAACTCAGGAAAGAAAGAAGCTGCTGTGCTGTAATTATATTAAAAAGTTTTAAGATTTTTGTGTTTTCTAGCAGCTGAAGGTTGGAGCTGCTAGAAGCAATAAATTACTAAATTAGCAAGGCCATTTTTATTGGACAGTGGAAAATCAGAAAGTTTTATTTTTCCCAAGTGTTTTTCTTCTTCAGTGATCCACTTACCTGTTTGTTTTATAGTGTTAGTCAAGACTGCAAAGACAGACATTCTTACATTTTGCTGCTGACTTACTCTGAATAAGTGTGTATTGTTGTCTTCCAAAATAAATATGCAGATGCCATTCTGTGGCAGTGTGTTGTTATCACAGTAACTGATGAGCAAAATGGTTCATGTAAAAAATGCCAAACATCTATCATGCTTCCAAGATTTATGGAAATGCTTCCTGTTAACCTTCCAGAAGGTACAACAAATTTCATTTTGTTTACGTACCAATTTCTAGGAGTGTCACTCGTTTCAGAGTTCAGCTGCAATAATATCTTATCTGTGACCTTTACTATTTCCTTGGCATAAAAATATTAAATTCCATAGGAAAAACAGGGCACTTCTGAGCAGTCCAGCAATAGAACAGTCATTATTTACTGGTGTGATATGGGTGCTAACCATTTGCTCAGCCAACTCATTTAGTAGAAATAATAACTTTTAATATTTTTCCATCTGGCCTTCTCCAGTATCTCTGAGACGTCTCTTAGTTCTTGTTTTCTGCATTTTCCCACTTCTGGATTCCCATGCTTTTCAGACATTTGGGACAGAAACTTGCTGTGATGAACAATATTTGTGTTTCTCAACATCTAGATACAGAGCATGGGTGGGAGTTGGCTAAAATACGTGTATTTCAACAGGAACATCCTCTACAAGTGTTAGCATGACTTATTGTCATGCCCTCAGGAGAAAAAAATCCCAAATAAGATCTGTCGGCAACAGTAGATTTATTATGACAGTTGTTTTCCAGGTCTATCTTAGTCTAACTATCTAACACATGTCTCATTTTTCTCAATGGTGCTTTTGGATAGAGGCATAGAATAATATCATAAATGGAATGAAAAAGAAAATCGGAATATAATCAAACTTTAGTTTAAAAAAAGAAAATTAACCCAGACTAAAAGAATTAACAGAAAACTTGACAACTAAGTTTTACAGCCATGACCCAAAACAAATCATAGGGTATCTAAATCTGAAGAAAAACCTTGTTTCATTAAACATTTTGGTCCAGTTTCTCAATACTGAGTGACACAAACTTTGGATGACATTAAAGTAACTTGTTACTTGAAATGGAGCTGTTGAGCTGTTGAGTGAGTCTCAAAATTACTCTGCACCTCCTAAACTGACCTGGATTCACAAGGCACCGTGACTGCTGAAGGAACACTTGAAACTGAAATACAGTTTGAAAATATTTAATAATGTTGACCTATACTTAGACCTATTTCTGGAGAACAGCATAGTAAAATATGTTGTTTATACCAATGCAATAATAAAGAATTCTAAAGGCAGGCATATAAATATTCTTGATCTGATCCTAGTTTGCCCCACAACAGAAAAAGAAACTAGATTTTTTTTTTTAATTGGGAAAAATACCCTTAATGAAAAGTGTTTTCCTTCTTGTTTGGGAAGAGACAATGAAAGAAAGTTGAAAAAAATGTGGAGAGTGTTTTGATGAAAAAACTATGTGGTTTACATATCTTCACCAGAGAAAGTGCAGCTTACTAACTGTCAAAACTTTCAAGTCAAAGGAAAAAAATATAAGGTGATGATGATTTACATTTATGCAACTTGGAAACAGGTAAAACTCTTCAAATAAAGTTAAATACCAAATGGAATGACTTAGAGAGATTAAATGAGTTTTCCAGATGCTGATCCTTTCAAATGAAGGCCTTCTCCTGTGGGAGATATTATTTAGGCAGACAAAGGTTCCAGAGGGCATCCAAAGAACTGACTATGAGGACTCCTTCACAGTATCTACAAACTTGTTACCTGAAGGTTTATCTGACTCATTCTGAGGAATTTGGACAAATCTCTAAAGAAGTTAGAACTAAACAGGTTAGTTCCCTAGTGAAATTAAACCGGAACTCTAAGACATTTGAAGACACCCCCATCTTTATTGGAATGTTCACATTTAACCCTGAAAATGTTTTTAAAACTCAAAAGAAAAAGCCATGTGAATAATAATTACATATTTTGGTAAAATATAAAATTAAAAATCTTGTTTTGTGTAAGTATATTTTGAGTAACATGCAGTGTTTGTTTGGATAAAACCTGCACTTACATATAGTAGCTCTAAATATAACTCTCACCTTAAGAATTTTAGAAATTCATATCTAGGTTTCCTAGTGGTAATGATTTCAGGCTGATGCCATGGCTCCATGATCACTGGTCAAGATCCCTCTGTTACTTCCACATGCCCTCTCAGGTTGCTGGGAGTCAAAATGCTATTTCAAGGATGATTTGCTTCATTAAGCACCGTGATATGTGCAAGTAGTACTTTAAGCCCTTCAGGAAACACATTACCAGGCTAACAAACCTGTGTCCTTTTGCTCTCCTAGAAGTTGTAGGGCTTTACAGAGTCTTGCCAATGCAATGGTGGGATTCATGCCAGTGCACTCTTTTTTGGTGGGAAAATTCTAATAAAAAGTTTTGGTATTTGAATAAGTGCAGTAGCATGTGGGTGATCTGACCAATAGGAAAATATCTACATCCAGAAGGATAGAGAGAATTTTAAAAAGGGATCATAGGCTCCAGACACAGTCATGTACATACACACACGCATGTGCACATGCACTTACTCACGAGTTCTGTATTGAAACAGAACACTTTTTTCACTGATTATGAAGAAAAATTATGAATGTAAAGAGTAAGAAAGTGAATGTTAGACAAAAGTGCAAAATTAAACATCATCCTTGCTGCCTTTGTGAATTTAGGCTTCAGTCCAGTTAAGCACTTAAGCATACACATAACATTATGTATGTGAGAGACATTAATACTTATTGCTTGGAGTTGTGCATGTGTTTAAGTGCTTACCTGGATTTGGGACTTGATGCAATTTAGCTTTAACTTGTCTTTTGTTGGCTGTTTGACTACCGTTGTACTGCCTTTCAGAGCAGTACTAAATGATAGTATTAAAGGCCCAGTTTTAAACAATCTTTTTAACATACTGCATTTATTATACAAAGAATAATTGCAGCTATTATTTCCTGTATACCCGTTTAGAAACAGAGATAAAGACTTTCAGAAATTTTCTGATGTGGGTGCACAGCTTTTCCCTTTTTGGTGTCTGAAAAATAATTCAGATCATTCGCTTCATTTTTTCTGCTCTAACACTGCACTGTGATGTCTTTCATTCCTGGGAAACTTTTAAACAGGTTTAAGCCTTCATCCCAAATTTGGCAAGATAGATCAAATCTGAAGCCATGTCAAGGTCTGAAAATTCTTGATCAACTAGTAAAAAAATATTTCCACTTCTGCTTTTCTTGGTTTTAAGTTGGAACTAGAAGTGGAACTCCTGAAATAACACAGGAGCAAGCGCCAAGTTCTGTATGAATACCCTTTTTTCTTTTAAAGTGAAGAGTCAATTCCTTTAGTGATTTGTCAACAGTTCTAAATAATACTTGTTGACAGGTAGTTAAAGCTTGCACAACTTCAGGCAGCTGTGCAGGTGGGAAAAGGAGGTTTTTGGGGCACTTTACCAGGGCTGTTCTGAATCATGCACTGGTGACTCAGTGCAGTGGGGAGGGCTGTGAAGGGTAACAGAGTTATACCCCGAGCAGTATCACTGCAGCCTTTAGAGAGCAGCAGCTTGTGCCACCTGAGCATTCACTCGCTGTGAAACAGTTTTTGTACAGCTGGAATCAGGAATTCCCAACACTTATTAACCAGTTTGCCACAGCTTTAACTTAAACATGATCCACATCCATATGATATCTCTAAGTCTATAGGTTGAGTATGCTTTACCTTCTGCTTGTTGACCATAAATTAGGCACTTACAGAATTATGTGCATATCTAGAGAAGACTGAGCAGAATCCTTCTATTTACGAAATATCCAGAAATAATGTGAATCAAAGTACTAGTATTTAAAAAAGAAAGAGCATGGAGCAATTCTGCCCACCCACTCTCTGGAGGGTTTCCCATTCTCTGGAGAGGTGACAGCAGAAAGAAATATTGTCTTCACCATCTTTCAGACATACAGAAATCTAATCTTTACTATAATTAAAATGCTTGGCAGAGAGAACACAAGTGATGCTGGTCTTGGTACCTGTCCTTGGCAACAGTGGATTAGCTGGGACACTAAGAAATAGTAGAACCATCACTCCTTCAGCATAGAACACTGGGTTTTGCCACCTCTTGCTGCAGCATGCATGAACCTTGTTTTGCTTCATGTGTGCAAATAGCAAGAGAGTGACCCTCAAAGAAAATGTGCAAGCAGTGCTGTGTGGTGGCGTCAGCAGGGATAACATCCCTTTCCTTTGCAGCGGATTAACAATCTCCTATCCTTGGCCTCACTGAGGATAATCTGCAGTCTTGACCCTGCTGCCCATGATACTTGTTACCATTACACAATTTTCCTCTGGGGAAAGAGAAATTAAAACCTGGAAAGGCTGAGATGGAGGAGCTAGGTTGCATGGTTGTTGAAACCAAAGCCATTTCCCAAACTGCTTGTTTTAATCAGCTTAGAAGAAGATGCTCTGCCCTCATGTTTGAGCCGTGGTTTCCATTACCTAGTCTGATGTCACTTCTGGGAGCTACGTTTTTCACCTCTAATATGTCATGAAGCTCATCTCATTCCAGCAACATTTCTCAGTCTGCTTAGTCTTCAATCTGGAAACTTCTGTGGGTCTGTGTGCATGTGTCTGTGTGTGTAATGGTGGAAGATAAAGCAAGATCAACATCTACCATCTTTTTAACCACACAGCCACTGAGTCTTCCCTGTCTCTCCTCTGCTAGGTCATACAGAAAGGAGAGCACAGCTGTGTGAAGATGATATCTGTGTTGCTTAATGCATCTGGAAGTTGGTTGTCTACCAGGATCATGAGGGTTGTAAAGAGAAGAGGAGGGAAGAGGTCTGGGGTATACACTGAAATTCACAGGCCAACCTGATACAAGCATCTGGAAACTCAGTAAGAGCAGATTTTCTTGTGGTATTTCTTCAGCTCAGGTTGGAGTGCTGTCTGGAAATGGGAAAGTAATAAAACTTATGCAAACATTCCAGTAACACAAAGAGAGGTTTGCTTCAACAACCATGGTAATGAAAAAGGGATGTATATGGGCTGCTAATTTTACTTGGCTTGCTCTTTTTTACCTATAGAGTGCCTATTTTACCAATAGATCGTTGATTTTACCAAGACAGTGTCTATTGACAGTTATGTTTATTTGCTCAGTAGCAGTTAAATAGGCATCAACTAAACTTTTTTTTATAGCAGCTGCTCTTTAAATAACAGGAGGCAAAAGTGACTTATGTGTACTATATTACATCTGATCCAGTGAAGTAAAAAAATGTATGTAAAAAATACTCTGTCTATTCCTTTTCCTGACTTCAAAGGTCATCAAAGACGAAGATTCTTTAGGGATACTTTCTCATAGTGGATCTGTATGTAAGTTTACCATATGTGCCAAGCAGTCTGGCAACTGGTTTTGATATGAATTTAAACACATACTACTGTGCACTTGAAATACGATGCATATGTCAAAGTCAAATTGGGTATCTCCCTGATGGGGTCCATTGAACAGTCACCCTGTGGGCCAGAGGATGGCCTTTTAGTGAACACTGCCCCTTCCCTTGAAGCTCTTCATAAACAGTTTAGTGGCTGCACAAACCTAATTGATCACAAAATTAAGGCTCTTTCCTGGTGTTTTTGGTTTATTGTCTGAATTCAAAGCATGATATTTACTGGCTTTGACATTTGTGCTAGTTCAAATCTTGGAACAAGCTACGTTCTCATCATTAATTTTTTCAAAACCATAGCTATAAATCAAAGTAAGTGACAGTTCAAAAATAGGCACGGATTAAATAGGTGTGTTGTTCTATCTTGGGCACAGCCCACCATTATTTCCTTTCCACTGCAGCTGGCCAACTGGCTAATTACTTTCTTTTTCTTCTTTCCCCAAAGAATGAAATCTATCAAAAGAACAAGGTTGGTCAAAGCTTTTCCCTCCAAAGCTAACAGTACTAAGTGGTTTTCTTTTACAGTGGGAAAGGGACAGCTTAGCTGCTCATGGTAGAGTTGAGGGGGGCGCTGAAGCAGAGGCTTAAATGTTGACCTGGACATACACACAGTTGCTGCTACATAGCTTAGCCCAATGTGTCTCCTC
>VZDJ01007749.1:28323203-28396842 GCA_008694505.1 Cyanoderma ruficeps | reverse complement strand
GGGCACCAAAATGTGCCATTTCTGAAACCACAGACAATATACAATTTTTTTTGTTGGTTCAGAGATGAGTGAATTTCAGACTGCTTTATATAGGATGAATAAATTTTGTGCATTATGAAGGAAGGGCTGAAGAAAATAGAAGGTGTAAATGCAAACCATTTAAAGCTGCTCATGCTATTCAGTGAGTCATATTACCACTCCTGAGGCTCAAAATTAATTATATCTATTCACTGATTTTTTCAGTTTATTAATCCCTAATCTGTACAGAAATGGTTCTTCTTTAAAACCACTGCATAGATAAATACATCCCACTCTAATGTCAGTTTAAGTCTGTCTATATTCTGACATGAGAGAAAGACTTCCATTCCCAAGGGATTTTTGCTTAGTTTCCAGACCAGAACATCTCAGGGCATTTTTTATAAAATTCAGTGCAAGACTGTCTTTCTTTGCAATACTGTCTCTCTTTGAGCCTTAGTAATCTCAGAAGGCAGCGATTATTATTCTTAGGAAAGGAATGTGAAAAATCTGTTTTCCAGATTATTTTAAAATTTCCTCATTGATACTATCTCCCTCATAATATCTCTGTTCTCAGTTTTCTTAACTGGCTGGCTGATTCATAAAGGGCTGAGGACCTAAATGGTAACTTCTGAACTTAAATATTTTTTTAACTGCTCTACAGAAACTTGATTTTGTTGGAAGTGCCATTCAGAGTAGGGGAGAACACACACACTTTATGACAGCCTTTATCTATGGAAATATTATCGATATCTGGGAGAATATATATTTTGCAAGTTTAGACCTAGGATGGCATCTCAAATGAGTCCAATCTACTGTGAATAGGGCTTCACAGAATTATAAATGTATCTTGAGCCCTGAAGTTTATTTGCAATGTGAAGCCACTCTGACAAGACTATGTTATCATATTTATTTCCCTCTTCTTTTATACACCTCCACTTAATGGTGGAAAAGACCAGGTTAGTCATTTAAGGTCTGAACAACAGTCTAACAAAATCACTATGACTTCCTCAGGTTTAAAGCAGTTTTTAATTCCACATACTTCTGCCAGGCTTTAAACTTTTCCTCGAAACTTTTGCCCAATCCAGTTTGAAATAGCTATGGCATCTGTACAATAATACACACAAGGCAGACGTGCATTGCTTAAGCTAAATTAAACCAAAATCCTTTCAGTCTTCATCAATGATACACCATGTGCTAGAAAAGAAAATAAGATTGTGCCCAGAATCTGCTGGAAAACACACTCTACTTGAAAGGACCCAGGATCCTGTCAGTTAAAACTCAGTGAAGAAAATCCCTGACTGCTCGTCTTTAGGAACCTCTGTGTGATGTTGGAGCAAGAAGCTGCAAACAGTAGCTGCCAACCTGGCTGGGATTCCTAGAGTAATCTCCTGAGATCAGTGTTCTGACAGGTCACATCCTCTGTCTGGCACCACCATTCCCTATTTTCATTAAGATTTTCTTTTCCATTTTTTCCTTTGTTCTTCTTGCTTGAGCCAAAAGAAACAAGAGGGCAGTAAAGAACAATTTTAGCTGAATATGAGTTTTATCATTTTACCACTGCATTACACCACTTACCAAGTATTTAGGTCCTGTTCTGTTCTGCTAGGAAAAAAACACATGTCAGGATTTAAAGGAAGGCTGTGCTAAGCTTTAGCATACAGACTATAAAGTGTACATGTGAATTATTATTCTTCTAGTCTAAGCAAATCCATATGACATTGTGACTTCATATACTCTTCACAGTTTCTTGTACAACTCTTAGTGGAAAACATCATTTCTTTTCAAATCTTCATGCCTTTATCTGAACCTGACTTTTTAATAGCTCAAAAAGAATTGTAAAAGCAAAAATGTCAGTGAAGGGCTGTTTCTCACAGAGCAGAGAAATCTACATTTGAGACCACCTGCTTAAACGGCAAAGCTAAACAGAGAGCTACAGCTACTCATAAATAGGGAACTTTATAGTGATCTGGTTTTAGTTCCTTTCCTTGAGAATGGTGAGTTTGATGGCATCCAAATCTAAATCTTCATTTCCTCATCTCTCTTCACCAGCTCAGCCTGGGAGGTAACCACTCTGCAGAGCCTTTCTCCAACACCAAAGTTTTTTGGGTTAAACTGTGCATGAAGCTGGGAAGGTGTCTACACTGAAAAGTTTATTTATAAGCCGGATGAGGCCAATCTATTCCACAGCAACCACTGTAATTGAAACCATCATGAAGGGAGAAAGACAGTACAGAAAAGTCTAAGTACCATCTGTTGCTGAAATGGAGTCCTCCTCTTTATCCCTGAGTGTTGTCCCACCAATTTCTTTGATCTGGTACAGGCATTTGTTGGACCTTTTTTCTGGTTCCAGAAATCAAATTAGTATGAAGTTAGCCCTGAAAAATGAGGGATGTGCTCTTCTGCCACTGATAGCCCAGAAACTGGATCATTTCAGAAAAATCACCATCCAAAGGAAAAGTGTAGGACAAACAGGAAGCATTACAGAGGAGGGAGTGAGGCTTGCTCATTTGACAGCAGCCCAAATGACAGCTTAACTGATAAACTAGCTAGGGTATGCCATGAAACTCCACTCCCTCAGGGAAATTCAGCCCATGTCCCAGCTTGTTTCCACAGGCAACCTGAAGCAAATAAATGGGCAGTTCCAGGGCATGCTGTGTCTCAAAGCATGGATCTAAAGCAGGACAGATGATCCATGTTCAAATGGTGCTTCTTTCTACCTACTCACTGTAAGGAGAGCAGGGAAAGTATTTCCTAAGCTGTACCCCTCTGCATTGTCAAAGACAATTGAGGCAAGTTCTACTCATTCTAATCACAATGGAAACCACAAAGAAGCTCAGGATAAGGAAACAGTTTAACAAAATTAACTCAGCACTGCTGAATACCAGTGGAACTTTGAAGCTGGTATTGTACTTGGTCCAAATTCTTGATGTTGCTATGGAGAGAAATGCCAGAGGACCAAGGAGAACAGTCCACTGGCCAGTCTCACCCAACTCCCTGGATGTTGTTCTGCCCATGCAGGGAAGTGTTGATGCTGAACACGGACTAACTCCTGCCCATCCACTCGGACCAGCTCCTTCATCTGAGAGAATAATATGAATGGAAAGGTGGGAAACGAAAGTTTCAAGAGGCAACTGACCCAGAGCTCAGTTGAATCACTTCAAGTAAATTTCACAGCAAGGGAAGAATGCAAACTACAGGCAGAGTTTCTCCCAATCATAGGACAAAAAGAGCTGCATTCTGGCATTCAGGAAACTGGTTCTCATAATTGAAGTGACAGTGATGGAAATACTGTGACTTCCTCTCTCCTGTCAGAAGAGAAAATTATTGCTTTGAAGAAGACAAAAGGAGTTGGTTTGATGGTTACATGGTTGTGACTGTGTCTAAAGGATGAGATGGAAACTTCAGAAGAAAATAGACTCCACAATGTTTTCTAAATTACCAAACAGTGTGGAGAGAGATTAATGAACATAGTTTATCATTTGAAAGAAAAGATAGAATTTTATAGCCTTCCAACACTTGGCCAGACCAGCTGGAGAAACAGGACAGATGGAGAAATACAAGGTCCTTATACAGGAAAGTATATTTTATAAAACAAATAACAGTACAAACCCAGCAAATCTGATACCAGTTTTTGAGACCACAGAATGAGACCATTATTGTGAACACCATGTGTTATGAATCATCTCTGCCAATAATAATATGGCATCAAGAAGAAATATCCAGTCCTGCCATAAAAAACCCCCAAAATACCAAGCAGCATAAACAAATGGCAAAGTAATCATAATAATTTGCAGCCATAAATTAGAGATGAGAAAGCCTTTGCTACCCCATAGCTCATCTGCAAACACACATGATTGCTCCCAATGCTATGATAACTAGTTATGTATCCAGGCTAGACGTAGCCAGAAATAAATGTTTTCTTATCTTATGAATGCTTTTGAGAAAAGAAAGTTGAAATTCAACAGAAATGCTTTGAAATGCAGAGCCAAACTAAAGCACAATCTGTTGGCACACTCAGATGCAGGGTGCTCTTCTGTTCCCTCTACCTTTAATCAGAAATTTTGGTCTGGAATAGAGAAATTATTTCCCAAATAGAAAGAAAGGAGTAATCTTTTCCCTGTACACCCAGCTTCTGGCAATTAGCAATATAGAGATTTCCTGAGGCAGAGGTTGGATCTGAACTAACAAGTTTAATATTTCCCAGTGGGCCTAACCTTCATGAGTTTACCTAATCCCTTTCTTGATATTTTTGGCTTCCACCACATTCTGTAGTCAGGAGTACCTCAGTTAGTTAAGTGACACTTGAAAAGGTACTCTTTCTGTTTCAGTTAAATTTGGTTCCTGATCTTTTAAGACAATAATTCCTCATTCTTTTTCTTTTCAACCTTCATAATTATTCTTCTTGGGTCATATATTTTCTAAAACAGACAGTCCTTCTACATGTGAAATCTGCAGAAGGCATTCATACCTCCAGCTGTTCTTGGCACTTACCTGCAATTTTCAAAGCTCTAGATGAATATTTTTCCTCCTTTGTTACTACAAATATACTCTGAGTGTGCATTACTCAAGACATAGGTACACTATAGCTTTGTTTTCTGACACCATGGTATTTTCTGGTTTGTTTTCCTTTGTTTCCTACAATTTAAGTTTGCATTTTTGAGCATCATTAAATGTGCCCAATCCTATGCATGTCACTGCATAATTTAATACTGAATTTCACATATTAATAAAAATGTAAATACCTGACTCTCTTCAAGGAGCAGGAATTTTAAAAATAGACATTAAATACGCTGTCTAATTCTAAGTGATCTACTTGACATCTAGATATTTTATTGAGATTTTTGAAAATTTACTACATATGTCTTAGTTATGTCATGTAGATGATCCCTGTAAAATCAATACTATTTGCACTTCGGTAGCTCACTTTTTTCCAGTCTCAAATATTACTGATGAATCAGATGATACAATATTTGCCATACATAGATTGCAATGGAAGTCTGCTGTTCATGGTGGAACAGCATAGAAATGAAAAAGCAAAACAGATTTGTTTAGGGCTTCTTAGAGACTACGTTTGACTCAGAAGACATGGATGATTGCTGCTATAGGCAGTACAGGAGGCTTAAGACAGAAGACAGTAACACAATCTAGATATTTGAGATTTAAAGTATAACAGCAAGTCTGCGCTTGGACTCACAAGGAAATAGTTTGGACCTGACACTGCAATTAATCCCATTTCTTTACCCCCTCAAAATTAATCTTCTCACCAGTCCAGTATCTCAGCTTCTGTAGTCTGAAAACCAGTCTTCCCTGAAATTATATTTCTGTAATGTTCTTGTCTCAAGAGTTATTGACAGAAGGAGACAGTGAGGAAGAACACTCATTACAGTTACCTTCCTCCAAATGTCTCCAAAAGGATATTTTCTTGGCATCAGAATCTCCATCAACTCAAATGTTCTGAGTTCTTCACCTTAAAACAGTGAAGATCATTTAGATAGTTTGGCCTAAAAGAGAATTTGTCAACAGGGTGATAATTTAATAAAGCTTCTGATTTATATTCTTTTAAAATAAACAGTTCTTCTCAGGACTTGTAACAATACATTAAATTCTTGAAGCTGCTTTTTTTCAGTCTTTCAAATCTCAGCAGTGATAAAAAAGGGACAATGAGACATAAGAACATCTGCAGCTGTTGAAGTTATGTAGATAGCAGTAAATCAAAAGGGACAAGGTGCTTTTCATAAATCCTTAAAGTGTTAACAACATGTTTTCTTGGTTTTGTAGTATCAGAAATTTCCTCAGGACAAGGAGAAATTTGTCTGCACATTTTCATCCTTCACAGACTTCCCAGACACTGTTGTTCATCTGAGAAAGACACTATTAAAACTAATCGGCAATTATCCATTGTCCACTTGGGACAGGGAAGGAGAGTCTAAAACTCACATAAACAATGACTCCTCATTTTAGCGTCACAAATAAATCAGCATTTGCAAGATACCAGACTTTGATCCTGAGTTCTACAGAGTTCATGTTTATATTCACAATTCCTAAAGAGCAAGCAGCTTCAAAATGATTCCAGAACGATTTTCTCAACAATATAGTGACCTTTAGGGAACATCAGTCTGACTCTGGTGACCATGCAGGTGAATTTTACTTTGTGAGCTTTGGTGTTATTGTGTCCTTCCTCTCCTTCAATCAGTCCTTCCTGCAGAACATAGGAATAAAAACCAAGGTCCTAGGGCAGCTGCCCACCTAATACAGTATCCTCTGTCAAAAGAGAGTTAAATGATGAATTCTTCTAAACCCACATACAAGCAAAACAAAAGCTTTAAAGTAGGGGCACTGTAGACGGCTGGGTTTATAGGAACTTCTTCAACTCTGTTTTGTGGCTGCAACTTATGTGCAGTAAACCCTTGACATATTTTTCTTCCATGTATTTTTCTAGATTCTTCTTGGTCTTGTGTCATCAGTAAAGCATTACTGATAATGATTAGAAAAATATTACCATGCATTTCCTTTTCCTGATGGATTATGAGCAGGTTCAGCAATAGAAGTCTCACTGATTCCCTGTAACAGCATAAAAAATATATCCGTTAGGAAAAGCAGCAATTTCTCTGTACCTTTTGGTCCTTCATTTCATTAATTGTAAATTCAAAATCAGATCTTTTTGCACACCAAAAGATTAGTTTGTTTTTTTTTCCCTTCCAGTATGAATTATAAGGAAAAGTATGTTTTCCAGATTAGAGCAAGACATGTTTCCTTTCTTTCCTTTTCTCACCTCTTCTCATCCATTAGATGAGAACACATGTGAAATGAGCCCAGTACAACTCAGTCAGGTTTTTGAGATACATCTCCACACAGGTTTTAAGACCATTGTCAGTCTCAAAAGGGGTTCCAAAATTGCAGGTGAATTTTATCAAACTCATTACCCTTCATGATAATTATTTAGAGTTTTGTAATCGACACTGAAACACAAGGCATGTTGATTCTTTCCCTTCAAAATTATAACTATCTATCTCTACATCAATGTAAAATTTATTTTGCTTTTTTTTTGTTGGTATAGAAGTATGTTTACTGCTCTGCTATTATCTGAAACGATTTCTAAAAAGGGTATCTCTTTTTTTTTCCTCCAATCAAAAAATATGTTGAAGTGGAATGTATTCATTCATACTTCCCCTAATCCTCAAATTCCAGTCTTCAAGAGCTATAATTGTTTACTTAATTGCATTTTTCCAAAGGGTCTTCTAGTGACATTGTAATTTCAGAAAACTCTTCACACTCACTTTGTTAAACAAAGATTTCATTGCAGAAACATCTCTAAGTTCCTTCACTGTAAGTAGTAACAATAACCTTGTTATTTTCTCCCTGAAATTGTCTTATTTTTTGTGAATCTTCAATTTACATCTCAGTCATTTACCAGTCCTAATGACTCTGTGGCAAGATTTTTTTTTTCTTCTGTGTTTAAGAAACAGCATTACCCCAAATCTTTCGCCTCTAGTAAAATGTTCCTTAAAACTTTTTTGGCCTAACTTGGGTTTTATGTATAACTTGCCAAAGGTTTTGGTTCACTGCTGATTTCTAGTTTTGTTTCTATCTTTTGTTGGACAATACTTCCGAATTTTGAAGGTTTGTTTTTAATTTTCCTTNCCTAAAGTGTAACTTTACCACAACCTCTTCATTGCATTACCACATTTTTTTCATAAGGAATACACGCTTACCTTGACATGAACAAACTCCATACTGTTTCAGTTGTTTCATTCTTTCAACTGCTCCTTTGAATTTTCTTTTAACACTTCTAAATATTTCTGATGCTCTTTTCAAAATTGATGTTACTCTATTAATTTCTTGCTGCGTGGAGGAGCTTAATTTTCCTAAGAGACTTTCAGTATCTGTATGTCACGATTGCTGCTACAGAGATGCTTTTTATAGTAGTACCCTACAGAGAGAAGGTCTGTCAGAGTCTGGTTGACCTGGCTGCTACTCAGGTCTGTTTCCTGAGTATTTCTGCAGAGTTTCTTCTGCCTCTGTGCATTCTTTGAATGTTTGTCTCTGAAAGTAGTTATAAATGATAGATCAAAATTTATTGTTTGTGCTAATTTTTAATGACTTTAAGCTATGTTTAACTGCAGCATTATTCCTCCTCCGGCATAACCTTTGTTTTTAGTGCTTTCTCATTTACACACTGGTATTACAGTGCTCTATAAATTGTCCTCTTTCCGTCAAATTTCTGAAGCTTCTGTTCTGTCACTTAAAAGTCACATCCTAGTCCACCCATCTTGGTGTTTAGACTTTGAGCAGTTATATAGAAGTTGCTATAAAATTGGCATCACGTGTGAATCCATGATAGAATTTACATTTGGATTTTCCAGCTGGATTTCACATCTGATGTATATTACTTAATTCAAGGAACAGGAATTGCTCCATTAGTTCACTAGATCCTTTCACATTTTTAAATAAAGCAAATGTATACTTGTTCACAGAAAACAGCTCTTTTTCACTACAGGGCCATATGAAATAGTACTGTTTGTTCATGCTGTCATTGAAAATAGAAACAAGAATTCAGACAAGAGATGTGTGGAAAAAGTAATGTAATAAATTAATAAAAATGTGAAAAAATAAAGTAATAAATGACAGATCATGGGGCTGCAGGAATGAGTGCCAAAGTCTATAGCTACTGTTAAGACTCCTTTAATGGCACATCTGTAGAATATAAAGCAAAAAAAGCCTACATGGAAAAGGCACTTCTAGTCCTTGCTGTCTGAGACGGTGGTGAGGAGTGTTTATTGCTATTCATGGAAAATCATTACCAATTGACAAGCCAAAAAACATACCAATTTTTGCCAGAAGAACTAATTTTTAAGCTGTTGATATATCTCTTCCATGACTTTCCTTATGGAATGTGATTTGGATGATCCCTTACCCACAGCAGGAGAATGACAACCAGTCAGAGTAATTCACTGCAGCGAATGGGAAACTTAAGATCTGCTTAAGGGGACCTAGCTCTAACTATTTAGCACCTATTTTATACATATATAAATGCATCTATGTAGTGAACAGTTGTCAGAATAAACTAAGCCACATTTACCTGAATATATTTATTTAGAACCTCACATCTGTTTTTCAAATCCTTGGTGAAACTAATTGTTCCTGTGTTTTGAAATAGCTTGGAGCAACCTCTGCTGGCTACTTAGGTTGGAAATGGATCTTGACTGAAACTACTAATCCAATCTTATGCAATGTATTGTGTATCAGTCAAAACCACTGAACTTCCACTGGTGGTATGTTCAAAAAGTGAATTATCTGTCACAAAATATCAGAATTTATTAAGATGTGTGTGATTTTTGAAAAAGGATATAATGAGATCTATTTCAGCTCTGCTTTAGGCAATCTTCAAATAAACCATCCTAGGCTTTCACAGTGCCCAATCCAAAGCCCAAGGATACCAACTAAAATAATCCAAGAAATTTCTCAGAACTTTGGATCTAGACTCAGATTTAACTCAGACTATATAAATATATCAAAGAAGAAACATTTTATTTTAGAGATATTTTTATTTTTGCTATTTTGTCAAAATTTGAATATCAATTTAACTTTTCCGTTAAGAGATAAGTATTGATAGAAGATTTCTTTCTTCAGAGAACTCAATTTTAAATCTGAAAAATTGAAATTATTGATAGATAAAACTGGACTAACTGGAAGCTTAAACAGCAAAAAAAAATGGATTGTCAAATTCATTATATGTTCATGCATGCACAGTAAAGAAAATATTTCTTTCAGCAAAACTGTCCTACTCAAACAATGAGTAAGGTGATATACAAGGTTATAGAATGTAATCTGCAAATTTTGACTAAAATGGCAGAAGGTCTATATTACTTTTTCTACTGCTTTGTCTTCGGATTTAAATTATTACTGAATGAATCTAAAACATCCTTTAACATTGGCACAGAAAAAAAAATTTGGGCACATAAATCTGTATTTGAAGAGCTATTTAAACCATCTGAGTTGTCATAATAAACATAATTTATGGTACCTATGCAGAGATTAAAAGAATTAGAGCATTTTAAGATTACACCCTAGCATTTGTGTTATCAGTCAACATTTATTTATCAGTTTTGGCTGAGATCAGGAAGGTACTGTCACACTGTTTACTCTCCTGTACAGTCAAGTGCAGCAGATAATGAACATCAAAATGTAGCCTTTTCTATCAAATATTCGGGCCCTTTTTCTAGAAGTGGAAGCTCTTTGGAAAGAATGCTGAGTTTTAGGTGCTGCTCACAGATAAACTTTTTACCCACTGGGTAGCGATATTAGTGTCAGAAGCTGGTCATGTTACTCCAATTGTAAGACTTAAGTGAGATCAAAGTGAAAGACATCAGAAGAAAAATAAGAAATTAACATCTTCTTGAAACTTTTTTAAATTAGTCTGCCTCTGAAAAATATTTAATTTGTAATAGAACTCAGAAGCAAGAAGCTCTTTTCTAAGTCTTTTCCCATCCTTTACAAATATAGTAATACATAAGCATTAATTATGAATCTGTTCAGATTAGTCTTTAATAGTTGAAGTATTTAAAATGCAGTCAAGGTAATTACCAATAGTTTATAATTTAATATTTCTAAATGTCTCTTTCTACAGGGTTTGAATTCAACGTCCATGCTTGAATGTAAGGGTTGTGACAGTAGAAAGAAAGATGTCATGATGCTCTTCAGAGCTTTAAGTCTGTATCTCTGGTTACTTCGTGTCTTCTTTTCTAGGAGAGAATAAAATCTGTAATATGAATATTTTTCATGTAATAAATCCAGTTGCAAGCCAGTAATTTTTTACTCAATCTATGCTTTTTTGGATATCCATTAGAGCTTCATCATTAAATTAATTTTGTTAGACAATCTCATAGTCAAAACAATTCTAATGTTTAGAAACAGCAGAAAGACGATTTCAGAATAAGAGATATTGGTTTTCTACATGGTTTATTAAATACTTGGATTATTCCAAGGGTCTCTAATTAAACTCAAAAACCAGCATAAGATATTAATAATCTGCAAACTCATTGCTATAAGATAGATGTTAGGAAAATTAACAAAAACTCTTTCAGAAGAATAGACTCATGAATTATTGCGGTATGGTTTTGATTTTTTCACTGTTAGTGTCCTTTGAAATCTAAATGCAATCAAAGATAGATTTCTCAAAAGTGTAAAAATCATCCACAAAACTAAACTAAGCAGAAAAAAACAAGCACGCAAGCAACCCACAAAAGCCCTCCAAAGGACTTTTTGTGGAAGATCATTCCCAGCTTTTGACGTTACATTCAACTTCTCACGGGAAACAAGGCATGCAGTAACAGGCATGGAGGATCACGACACCATTTCTTAAGTATTGGTGTTGATACTGATTTAAAACAAGACAGGTAAATGGAATCTGAGGGAAGATGAATGTCAGTTACAAAAGGGAGGAGAATCCTTTTATGGTACCCTTTGGATGCCAATACACTAAAGCCTTAAACGGAGCTTCATGAAAGAACTAGGTGCAGCCACATTCCTGAAACACCAGAGGAAAAAGAATCCTGTGGAAAGACATATTTTTCCCCTTTCCTTCTTTCTAAAGCAAGTGGAATCCCCAATCAAATCAGAAAAAGATGAAAAACTGGGGGAAAAAAGCCACTTAAAAAAAAGAGCTCTTTCCCTCTGCAAAACAAAGTTCTGACTATCGTGTATTTTTCTTTCTTGCCTTCATGTCAAATTTCAAACATTTGACCAAAACTGCACATAATCTTCAGGGGCAGGGGTGGGCTATAATCAGTCAAATCAAATAATTATCAAATATCATCACATGCTGTGCACTCTTCATAGGATGCCTTTAGGAAAAACATGTTTTACCAATAATCACAGAATTTATGTCCCATGATGCTTTGTTCTTTTTGCAGTACACTTGCATTTTCAAGGTCTTAAAGGAAATACAAACATTGCAGTATTTAGTAATTTTTCATCAGTTAGTATCATATGTTGATCATTACTCACACGGAAAGTATTTGCCTAAAAAATTGAACAAATTAAATAGAATAATGAAGATATAGCATGTTCCTGTGAGTAAACTAGTTTCCCACATTTTGCTGGTTTTTCCATAAATAAATTTTTGTGATAATTTATAATCCTTGGTGGACATTATTTTGAGAAGGATCCATTCAGTCTTCTAAAATTTGCTATGAATGCTTCTTGGATGGTTAATATAAAACAAAAAGATGAAATATATTACACTGAAACTAAAGACCAAGCTGAGATTTCTACTGGAGGACACAGGACTGAAAATCAGAATGGAAACCACTTGGCAAGCATATAAAGTTGAGAAAATACTTGTGTTAGGCAAGGATGGATGAAACAGGTTCTTGACATTATTCTTCTCTGCACAACTCTGCAAAAACGCCTCAGATGCAGAGAAAAATATTTCCTGAGGCTGTTTCAGGGAAAGAGGGACATGGGGCAAAGAAAAAACAAGGTACTTTAAAAATTAACTTTTTCAATGTCTATCCATCCAGTGAAAAACACGCTGCCTCGGACTAGGTGACAAGCTGTCCCTCTCTTTCAGGAGGATAGCATGGACCCTAACTGGAAGATTCACAATATCCAGCACCCTGAGCTCTGAAACTCTTTGTATCCAGCTCTCAGTATCTGCATAAAAAATTTTGACCTCACACATGGATTTTCCCTGGCTTTCCTCAGTCATTTTAGGGAATTTGACATGGTTCCCTGTCTTTTCCTCTCAACTTCACTTTTTTTGCCTACAGTATGAGAACTACTATAGTTTCTCATCTGCTGGAAATTAATTTCACAAGCTCCTTAAAATTGGATTTGTCTGGAAATTCACCTTCTTTTCCCATAAAGAAGGGAGAGAACTCAGAAAGTCCACATAGATGCTGCAATATCATTCAGACTGTTTCAGGTAGTAATCTCAGTATATATTTCATATTTATCCTTCTCAATTCAAAGCTTTTCCTTGATTCATTTTCAACAGCTCCCTTGTTCATTATCTTGAAATTTTGTTAAATACTGTGATAGAGAAATCTCTGTAGCCATTATGTTTTTCTGGACCAATCTGAGTTAGTGCTCAGCCTGTACCCTACTCCTTTTTCATTGAAGTTTTTTCCACAAAGGACCAGAGTCCCTGTTTAATCGTCGAATCCACAAAGCTTTTGATCACTAGGGGTTCTGAAATTCAGCATCAATAAAAAGAAAAATAGAAATTCTACTCAAATGTGCTCTATTCTGAACTGGTCATCTGGAATAATATGACTACCTAGTGTCCAGATCTAGTTGTAATTCAACTGCCTCCAAAAGAATTCACACTATTACTATAGAGTTATTATTAAAAAGTGCTCTTGGAGTCAGTCTGAACTGATTCTGGAAACGTTATGGAGCTTAATTGAAATCTATCTCTAGAAGTCGTAAGAATTGCCTTTCCTCATCTTTTAAGGACTCACTAAGGTTGCCCTAATTTTGTGTTAAATTTATGTCTATGTGTATCCCTGAGAAACTCTTGAAATGAAAAACTACCTCCCAAGATCAGGGGCAGAACCATGGAAGGCAGTACTGTGATCTAGCTCCTTAAAAATAATAATAAATCTGTTTCAATCAATTATAATCCCTTAGTTAAACTCCTCATGAAACATCTGCTGTTGACTTCTATATGACAACAAATTATCTTAGAGGCTTTTCTTCTCAAATTTGAGAAAATCTGCTCCCTACTTAATCCAAACTTTGAAACTATTCTTTTTGACTGAAAAGGGTTTATTTTCCTTGGCACTTTGGACTGATATATGGTGGCCAAGTGACTTCACTTTTGTTAAGTCTTTGGAAACCCTTCCTTGGCTGTTCCTGAGAAAGGGGAAACCTGACTCTTTTGCTTGTGCTATGAGTTCAAGAAAGGGCATAGAAAGAAAGCATCTACTCTGAACTCTGAAACCTCAGCACAAGAGTGAAAGCTATTTTCTTCTTCACCAATAAATGTAGGACTAGTAAATATCAGAGTATTTTTTGTAAAAGAGACTTGTTTTCTTTTCCCCCTCAGATTAACATTGTATTTGTTAAATGAGTCTTGAAAGTTCCATATCTCTCATGCCCTTTCCTAGTTGCAGTGCCGAAGCTACACTGTTGGACTACTTAAAACTGCTCATCAGGATCCCTGCCATGGCTTCTGCTATTCAAACAAGATAATTTTTATGAGTGCTCACTAGCTTTTTCCAGTCAAAATAAACCAGAATTGCTGAAGCTGTTTCAATATAGTATCTCTGCCATCTGGCTTATTTGGACTGAAGCAGACAGGGGAGTCTTCACCCTTGATGCTTGACAGGCGAATTTGCAGGTGTGATTTCAAGTGAAGCCGAGCAGTTGGCATCGGGCTAATAACACTATTATAATGTCTTCAGCTAGCACAGCTGGAGCAGGAAAGGTGCATGTTGATTGAATAATGGTGAAAAATAATTATTAATACTTGAATTTTTGGTAAGTGAAGTATCACCTTCTGTGTCTGGACATAAGCACCTTGCAGTGAAGAAGGATGCCTTAGGGTTACATTGTAGCACACAAAGCTGTGGAATAGAAATAAATATTTAAAATAATAGAAAAAAACCTACTACTTGTATTAACTAGAAAATACTGAAGTTACCATAATTATTAAAATACAAATTGAATGGGTTAAAGTCAGCATCTATACCACAGTTTTGTATCAGATATATCACTCATATAACATAGTAATATGTCATGTATTGAGGCTCAGTCCTGCATGTCACATTCAGCCTGCCTATTTCAGGACACTCCTTGATTTTGAAAACTTTTTCTTCTAATTTGCAAAATTTTTTATACGATTCATTTTCTTCTCAAGAGTTCACATTCTTGAAGGAATATGCATAGTTGAGTTTGCACAGTTAGGGGAGGCTCTGCTGACCACCCTAGATGCCCAAGTAAGGTTCATTGAGGCCACTTTCATGGACTTCTGGCACCATCTGGTGGAGGCTTTACATCCATAAACTGGCTTACAGATAGGTTTGATAATTTGCTTCTATATCTCCAAAATACAAAACTGAAGTGCCATATCAAGACATGTATTGTGTTATACCAGGCAAGGGTGAAGGGAGACATGGCATGTGTGCTCACTTGCTACCTTTAAAGTGATTATGGGAAGGCAATACGAATTTCCAGGCAAAATATTTTGGTCATCCAGTTACTTATATGTTTCAGAATTTTATTCCAGACATTGATGAGTTGAGGCAGGTACAAAAATTGTTCCTGGTTAAAATGTAATGAGGGGTTTTAGTTAAGCAACAGCTTTTTATCTCTTTAGTAACTCCAAAACCTTGCTTCATGTTGCCAGCTGGTCAGAGCCAGAGGATTCCTGCTTTAGGCATTTCATAGCAGTGGAAGAAAGCATTGTG
The DNA here is from genome assembly GCA_008694505.1 of Cyanoderma ruficeps. Classification (NCBI taxonomy): domain Eukaryota; kingdom Metazoa; phylum Chordata; class Aves; order Passeriformes; family Timaliidae; genus Cyanoderma; species Cyanoderma ruficeps. The sequence goes on along the minus strand of VZDJ01007749.1, from coordinate 28,381,411 downwards.
GTTTTTTTAAGGGCTTGTGTTACAACACCTGTCTTTCTGTATACTGCTACAGGTGTTTCCTTATGTTCAGTACACAAGCGAAGTAGCCCTCAAATATTCCCCAGCTTGTTCTTGTAAACAGTGCATACTAGAAAGTGCATTACTTAAAATAAGCTGATGGAAGTTGCTTCTAAATATAGGGACTGAGAAAGATTTTACAATATAAAACACCACCAGCAGAGGCTGTATGTGTCCCTCCTCAAATCCCAAATGTAAACCAGATGAGAAAACAATTGTCTGATGGCTAAACACCACAAGATTTCTATGCAAATGCTGACAATATAAATTCTCTCCTCATTAGATTTGGCTGAAAAATTCTTTAAAGCTAAATGAATCCATGTCCCCAAACTGAGACTAAACCTCCCCTGCAGCTAAAAATATTCAGTTAATTTCTTTATTGTTTTTCTTCATCTCTTTATCTTTTTATTTCAGTTTAACTTTTAAAAATAAGTAGCTCATTATATCTGATACCGATAATTTCTGATCCAGTAGGACCTGGAAACTTCTTCAAGAATATATAACGTCAGCCTGTGGTCAGTAGATTTTCAGTTGAGAAGTTTGGATTCCCTTCTAGGAAACCCTTGAAGTTTTGGGTCTTCTCCAGATATGTCTTTGAAGCAATATGTAGATGACATTGCCACATAATGAAATTTCATTTACATGAGGTCTTTGCTGAGCTGTCTGCCCCAGTCATCAAGCCATTTTTGCCCCTATTGTTAGTTTGTGTGCTATGTAGCTTTTAAATGCCAATTGCTTGAGGTGACTGAAAACAAGCCTAGGCATCAGATCCACTCACATGGACACTTTGGCTGGAATGCTACTGCTCTTCATGTTAATAAAATACTAATCATAGAAAATACATAATTCCATTGTGACTGCATAATAAATCTTATTTTTAGAGCAGGGATGCTTCCTATTCATCTTCTTTGGCTAACACTTGAGAAGACTTCTGCATTCAGTTTTCCCTGATTCATATAATTATGTAGGCATTCCCCATATTCATTCAACCTTATGATGATGAGTATTCTCTCTATGAAAAATTGTTGTGTGAGAGCAACATCACTGATGGAATAGTGTAGTGTTTATAAGACAGGGACATGATGTAACAAAAGTAAAATTCCTGAAATGCTGTCTGGTTTCTGTCTTCATTTCTTGTGACCTGGAAAAAAGAGGATAACAACCATCAGGAGATGCATCTATCTCTATCCAACTCAAACATAGGAGATTGGTGAAAAATAAGCCCATACTCCTGGGATTAATAATTTTTTACTTGACAGTGACTTCAAAAAATTTAATCATAGTAGTACTAATTGTGGATTTGGGAATTCTGAGGACACAGCCTCTTGTAGTTACTAAACAGTGTCCAAGAGCTTCTTGGGTAATTTGATTATCAGTACTTGAACCACCAGAGTAGTCTTTGCCTCAGCGCTGAGCCATGCTAAGAAGCAAACCAGGGAGCTGGTGGTGGGATATGGGCTGTGGACCTTTTCCAATAACCATTTTCATGCATTGTGTTTTCTATAGTTGCCTGTATTCACATTTCACATAGAATCAATTTGAAAAAGAAAATAAATCAACTTCCTGTAAAGGCAAAGTTAAATCTTTGGTTAGCAAGTTCAAAACGGTTACCAAAATCGGTGTAACAATATGTGTGCACTGTTATCTGCAAGTCTGTAATTAAAAAGGAGATTTTCTCTTTTGGCTGATTTTGTGGCTTACCTCTTTCTATAGTCTTAGTGCATATTCATTGCTTGTCATGTTCTCTTCAGATTAAATAACCCTGCTTGCCTTCTGCACCATTCCCAAGGCTGTTTTAGAATTGTACAAATCATAAAATAGGAGAAATTCTTGTGTTGATGTATTGTATATAAGGCTCAATCTCCCTGGTTTGCCTTCCTTGAAATCACACACAACACATTAAAGCACCACAGATGACTGACTTTGTATATTGCTGCCACTGTCTACTTCATCCCAGAAAGACCTGCTGGAGACTGTTGAAGCAGCACAGCTTATTTCCAAACAAGCTGTTGCAGACTGTTGCAATCTCTCTGTCCCCTTGCTGTAGTCTCCTCTTTCAGCTCTTCTCCTTGTCTTGGTTCAGGGTTGAAAAAGCCAGTTGATCCAGCTCCATCTGCAGGTTGCCTGGATCCCTCTAGGAGTTGTCAATGTTAGGTGAAAGCATTCTGCACTCAGCACATTGGAAAATTCTTGACTTTTCTTGTACTAATGAGGCAGGCTAAATAGATATCACCTTACAAATCTCTATTCTGAGTGTCATGAGAATATGAATATTATTGTCAGAGTAGCCCTCTCCACTGGCCTGAGTGGATACAAGCTTGGTTTTTTCACTACTAATTTTTATAATCTCATGTTTTCTTTTTGAAACAAATGTTATTCAGAGGAGAGGAAAATGACAATGNGAAACAGGCTGGTTGTCCTGAAATGATCTTACCCAGATTTGTTTAATTCATAAGACTGTAAAGTTAGAATTACACATTCAAGACTATTTAAATGATAAGGCACTCCAGAGGTCGTATCAAGAACTGCTTGTGAGTATTATAGTGATGGTGGGCAGATGCTCTCTAGTGTATTTTCGTCAACAGGCAGAAAAAAGTTGTTCAATTCTTCCCTTGAAGAGGGCATTCACAAAATATGCAGTTCTGATGAAATGGTGGTTTTGTTGCCCTGGCAATTTTCAGCCTGAATTTTGGGACCGATATTTGTATTTGAGTAGAATAATCCTCAACCATCGAGGTTCGTGTTGTTCTAGGGATTAAGAAAGAAATTGCAAATCCAGCTTCAGTGGACTGGAATTTGGGGCCTTACATTTCAGCATTAGCTTTTTCTGGAATTCTTTAAAGGTTGTTTTTTTTTTCCCCGCATATGCATGCAATTTCTCTTCACTGTTTCTTATGGTGAACATTCATGTTTTCCTGTGGTTGAATTCTGTGCTGAGGTCCCTACTAACGGAAGCCATGAGATACATGATAAGAGGAAACCTTTCAGACTGCATCTTCTGAGGGCCAAGTGTTTTCTGGATCACGTGTAACAAGTCCCAGAACATCCCGTTTTAAGTCCTTAAGGACTTTCAGTGTGCCAGGGATATGTGAGGAAGGACCTTTGCCTGTAGTCCCAGCCTAGTGTATCATTACATTGCATACAGCTTCAGGATATTGAGAAATACATTTCTTTCCTCTCTATTCCGGTTGTTCCCCACTGTGGAGGGCTGACACTGGCAAGATAGCATATGCCCACCAGAGCTACTCTAATGTAGATCAAGGTAAGGACAGGGAGAGATCACTCACCAGTTACCTTCAGGGGCAAAACAGACTCGAGAAAGAACATATTTGTTTGCAAATCAAATTGGAGGACAATAATGAGAAATAAAATCAAATCTTAGAAGCAATCTTCCCCTACCCATCCCTTCATCCCAGGCTCAACATCAATCCAAATTTTCTCTAATTCCTCCTCTCACAAGCAGCACAAGGGTGTGGAAGATGGGGGTTGTGTTCCCTTCATCATATGTTGTCTCTGCCACTCCTTCCTCCTCAGGAGAAGGGCTCCTCACACCCTTCCCCTGTTCCAGCATGGAGTCTGGCCCATGGGAGACAGTCCTCCATTAACTTCTCGCTGGAATGCACGTTTTAAGAAACTGCTCCAGTGTGTATTCCCCTTGGGGTCACAAGCCCTGCCAGAAATCCTGCTCCAACATAGGCTTCCAAAGGGTCACAGCTTCCTTTGGGCACCCATGTGTGCTGCCATGAGGTCTGCCAGGGGCTGCAGGTAAATCTCTGGCCTTCTGCAGACCTCCATGGGCTGCAGGGGCACAGCTGCCCCACCAAGGGCTACACCATGGGCTGCAGGGGAACCTCTGCTCCTGGAACACCTTCTCCTCCTTCTTCCTTGACCTGCGTGACTGCAAGGCTTTTTCTATTGCATATGCCCCCTCCTCCCTTCTCTGTCTTCAACTGCTCTTGTGTAGGGGTCTTCCCTCCTTTCCCAGCTTCTTAACTATGTTGTCCTAGAAATGCTATCACATTGTTATTGTTACAGTATACCAATGTTACAGTATACCAATGATTTGATTTCGGCAAGCACTCACCAGTAAATATTAGACTAAACCTCAGACCTTCAACCCACAAGTTTTGGGTTGAACTACCATGGACCAAAGCCATCTTTACTGGTTTACATCAGCAAAAATACTACCAAGACCACTGCCAGAAATATCCCAGACTGTTCCAGGCTAATGTAAAAGCCTTTTCTGTTGAGGAAACAAGACTGCAAAGTGGCACTGAGGGCAGGGGTAGTTAGAACTGCTCCACATTAGATCAGTGACTCTGTCTGAGACTTGTATTGAGACCTACATTCATCTTGTATAAAAACCCAGAAAAATCTAAATAATAAAATTACTCTTTATTTAAAAGGAAGTCTAAGACCATAATTGTTCCTGACAGCCAGCTAAGAAAGTGTTTTCATGTTTTGCAGAGAAACTGCTGTTAAAGAAAATACAGTATAACTTGTAACCTAAAAAAAAATAAAATCAGAAATTACTAAAAATCAGGGAAAAAACCTAGGGAACATTGAAAGAAGAGAGATTTATTATTAAGGGGGTTAGAAATATTGTAATTGAACCATAAAATTGTAAGAGGGAAAAAAACCCGCAACTCTATTTTTCAGACCTAAATATCTTAACACAATCAAACCAGTTTCTTTTCCCAGCTTTACCTAAATAAAAATGTCACATGACACGTGATATAAGCAAGATGGAATTTTCATTTTGTTTATGCTATAGCAAAACAAAACATGTTGACACACTAAGAACAATCCTGGGTAGCTTGTTTTCTTTTTTACTGATAGTTCTTATGCAATTCTGTGAATATTTTGAGGCATATTCTGCTTGAATTTTATCCTATTGGTATTAAGCAGATTTTTCACTAACTTGATATCAAAGAGCCAGTAGATGGCATAACGGGCTTATTTATTGTTAAGCTGAGCCCAGCTACCTCTCTGCATTTAGCAAGTTAAAACCCTAAGGAGAAAAAAAATATTTGGGCTGTGGTCGACCGTGTGGCTCTGGCTGATTGCATGTGTCCATTTGTATCGCAGTATTTATCTTTTCTATTGAATTATAAAAAGATACAATACTGACATATATCCTAAAGAGACCCTCTGATGCCTGTATAACTTGTGTCTCTTCTTCCCCATGAGAAATCCACAATTTGAGGTTTGTTTGCTGTTGCTTTCATCAAATAGAACAGTGTAAGAAGGACTTAAAAATGTGAGGGGGAACAATACTGATTCTCTGTAGCCTTAATGGATATTTGTAGGAAAATCCCATTTTGCCTGACTTCCAGCCTTACCTCTAGCCACAATTCTTGTTGGCAAAAATTTAATAGGTTTATATCACATTTGGATCTGATTTCTGGAGGCTGCCCTGGTACAAGGATCCTATTTCAAAAATAAACATTTATTGATTTTTTGAGACACTGCTTTTTTTTTTTTTTTNAAACTAAGACTTTTAGAAAGCTGTCAAGATGAATTTAAAAATGAGGAAGCTAGAAAGTAGCCCTCACCTATGGGTGTTAGCCTTGGGGCTGAAGTACAGCCTGTGGGATAAGAAGTCCAAACCCAAGTTCCTGTTCTGTCTGACATACTTGGCCTTCAGTCATGCTGAGATGGGCTGGTCATGCTTTGCCTTGGGATTCTGTGTGAGATTCCAGCCTGTCTGCAAAAAGTATCCCCAACTGAAAATATCAGTGAAATTGGGTCTTAAATTAACACTTTGAGCTTTGAAAATCCCAGGTGGTGCTTGCTATTCCACTGGCTAAGGCTGATTTCTGAAAACATTCACAGTGGAGAACTAAGGAGAGAAAAATCCTCTCTCTTTTTATCTCTGAGATTATCACCTAAACACTGTTTTATTTTTCTGTTCCAAGGAGAAACAGCCAAAATTTTTGCTTGTGATCCCAGAAAATCTGCCTTAAAATACAGTGTGCCATATCATGTAAACCTAGCAGAACGAAGGAGTAGGTTTATTCATTTATTTATTTACTTGAGAGAGAAAAGCTACCTCTAAAACTTATGATATTTTATAGGAGCTTTTTATAGGACCTCTCATTTTGTTAGTCTTGAAATTTTGTTTTTCTTTCTTTACATTTACTTTAATACAGACTTCTAGGCTTGGTGAGATGCCAAGTACATAGAGATTAAAGCCATAAGCTGGGTTGCAAATCAGCGTTGTTCTTTAAAAGTAGAAATAGTTTACTAAATTGATGTTTATTTAAGCCTAATGAGTGAAATTTGAAATATGCAGTATGCTAGGCCTGTGAAAAGACAGGAGGCCAGATTATAATCTCATTAAATGAAAATAAATTGTTGCTATTCCAATATTAAAAAAGATCAGAATTTCAACTTCCGTGTTGCAGGCTAGCTCCACAGAGGACCTACTTGTTTGTAACGCTGTATATCTGAACAGCTAATAAGGAAAATAGCAGCATAATAGAAATTAAATCTGATTCTATATTCCTAGAGAACTTAGACAGATTCTAATAATTCCCAAAGGGTTCAAAACAGCCACCATTAAGTTCACCATACAAAATAGGCAGGCACATGCCCACTAGACACTTAAAGAAGAATATATTAAAATCCCAGTAAGACCCAGTCACATATTATCTTTTCCTATAAAGTATGCTGTGGTGTAGTCAGGCTGGTCTATTTTATACGATAACTCAGTGTTTACAGTAGTAGTTGCTTAAAGCAAAAGGCAGAAATTATATGGGCAACAGGAAGGAGGACACAAGGATTTTACCTGTCATATTCTATTGCTTTCTTGTCTCTTGACCCTCTCTATTGCGTTGAGCATTATTTTCTTTCCTTGCAGTGAAATTTCCACCATTCCTACTCAACCTGGAGAATCAGAGAATCATAGAACAGTTTGGGTTGGAAGGGACCTTAAAGGTCATCTGGGCACTCTCGGGTTTAATCACCCGAGATTCAGAGGGTTGAGAGCCTTTTGCCGTCTGAGAGGCCCCGAGCCAGATGCAAGAAAGAAGCAGAGTCTTCAAGGTCTTGTTTCTCAAAATTTCTTACTTTATTATTTCTTGTCTTACAATTTTCTCTGTGCCTGGCTGAGGTCTGGTCAGCAGTGTGGACACGAGGCGACTCCCTCCAGATAGGGCGTTGCTGTCCTGCTAAACAGATAATTACGTCTCTATTATTTACAGTTATGTGCCAATACTTATCACCTATACTAAAATGTCACCTCTACTCTGACCCAATCTCCTTGAGCTACTTTGTGCCACCCACACTGCAGAAAATGGAGGCCAGGGGAGAAGAAGGAGAACCCAGGGCTCTGCCCTAAATCCTCCACCTTGTTCCCATTCAGCTCCATTCTAAAAACACAAAACTACACAATTTTCCACCCTGTGCTAAGTTAAACTACTGTTTTTCACACCTTTGTGTTTTGTAATTCCTCTCTCAGTGTTGGAAGTTTTTCCCATGGACTAACGTCAAAGACAGTGTTTTCCTGGGCTCTGTGCCAGGGTCTCAAACTCCCCTGGACTGGCTCCACACCCCCCATCCAGGATTCAAAGCATCTTTGCCAAGGTCCCTGACCTCCCAGGGTGCCCAAAGGGGTGCCCTGGACTCCAACAGGTATGACCACTCTTCCATGAACAGAGACACATTTCACTAGACCAGCATGTTCAAAGTCCCATCCAACCTGACTTTGAACACTTCCAGAGGTGGGACATCCACAACCACTCTGGGTAACCTATTACAATGCCTTATCATCCTCACAGTAAAGAATTTCTTCCCAATACCTAATCTAAACCTACCAAGCCATTATCCTATCTCCTATCACTATATGCCCTTGTAAAAATTTACTTTACAGCTTTCTTGTAGGCTCCCTTTAGACATTGGAAGGCTGCTACAAGGTCTGCCTGAAGCAATCTCTACTTCAGGTGGAACAATCTCTCAGTCAGAAGGACTTGTCCTAGAGGCTGGGAAATTAAAATCCAAATTCTTTCATATCTGAACCTGTACTCATACAATAATATGATTACACATAATATTCTTACATGAAAAAAGACTACTCCATTAAAAAGCAATTAGCAAATACAAGAACATCTGTTACGACTGGATGCTCTGTTTAGTCTGTTCCTGGATGAATACCAAGCCAAGGCCAACAAGAGACCTAGGGTCTAGAAAGCATTTGCCACCTCTGCATTAGTAAATGAAACAAGCTGTGAAATACTTCCAGTCAGTTACAAGGACAGTTAGATTGTTAAAACAATCTCTACCACAGCTGTGGCCTGGGAAGACTAGTGGTGCCCAGAAATATCCCCACACACAGCTCAGGAATGTGAGCATTTGAGGGGCCATTTCCAGCATGCCACTTTCCTGCCTCCAAGGGCTTTGGATCCTGGAAACTTTATAAGCTTCAACATGAGCTGTAAGATACTCTGTGTTGGTTTGCACAGTGTCTGGAAATGTTCCTGGTGTGTTGAATTCCCAAGCCTAGGGCAGAACATGTTTCCTAGCTCTCAACCAGGCCAGACTACGAGTTGAGGCAGGGGCCTCTTGGAGCCATTGTCCTGCCAGGCTGTCACCTTTCATAAGGCTGTATTTTTGGTGTATTGCCACAATTAACATCTGAACAACAATTTTTAGTGCCATGATTTTTGATAGAGTGTCCTAGGGTTGTCCTAGGCTTGGGCCTGCTTTTCCAACAAAATGTCTTAGCCTTCCTATTCCTTCAGTTTTCCTTGAGAGGAAAGGAGGGAAGACAAAAGTGGGGGTCAGAGAGTGCAGCTACTCAGCCATGGGGGGTAAAGCTCAGAAGCCCTTGCTTTCCTTGGAGGAAGCTCCTTTCATTGTCAGCAGATGGGAAGGGGAAATTGGGAGTGGGGGCAGACTGTGGAGGGCTGCTTTGATGTTGGCCTGTTTGTTTGCTTTCTGCTTCCTGGACCCCCACCCGAGAGGCTGAGGCCTTCAGTTATGGAAGGAGCACAACAGGATGGCCTGCAGCAGCCTGCAGACAGGACGGCAGCAGATGTCAACAATAGGAATGGGTGGCATCAGCTTAAAGCAAAGCATAACAGGGATAACCTGAAAGGATGAGACCAGGGAGTGAAACAGAGAGATAGGGAACCCTGGTGAGGCAGTAAGTGTCTGTGGTGGGACAGCAATGCTCATTGAAATGGATAAAGCATAGGTGGAGACCTTTGGGAAGCTATGCAGCACAGCCTTTCACGAATTTGTCTGAAAGTTACTCATTTTCAGTCCTGACACAGTTTGACTGTTTAAAAGTGAGGATATCGCATGCTAACAGGGTATGGCCCTACAAGCCTTCAGTCAGCACAAGGGCAGTGGGTGCTAGGAAGAGTGACCTTGAGGGTGGGCTCCATTGGGCAGCAGCTCACTTCAGCCTGGTTTCAGGCAAACCAGAAGCCATGATAACTTGTTGGGATCTCTGTGACATGGCACAGGACAGACTGACAACTCCGGATATATTTTCAGACATCTGAAGGCTTTTTTATCCCTTAACCTCTTTGTTTTTACAGTATCTCATGGCTGAGAAAAAGCCATGGCCAAGAAAATCTCATATTGACAGGTTAGAAAATAAAAATCTGGATACTTTCAGGTTATTTACAGATCCACTGTGATACCACACAGCTGGTTTAATAAAAGAGAAGATAAATCAGTTTCAGAAGTAGTAGTCAGAATTCCCATCAAGGGGTTAATCTTGAAAATGGTCACCAGATGGCTCAAGCAACAAAATATCAATCTGTATCTCACAGTAGCAATGGGACACCCTGCTCATAGATAGTCATTTATGACTTACCAATAGGTACCTTAATGCAGCTTTCATAGTTACGTCCTGACAGATGCTTGCTTTGTTACTCGGCTGACATAGCCAGCACTAGAAGATAAATGTAATTAATATGCAAAGTAATAAGAAAATATGCAGTGCAGTGTAAAAACATGAGTCTTCTGTGAAAAAAAAGTGACGGTGAAGTGTTTCCTGCCAGGAACACTTCCCCTGAGAGAATTCAGGGAGATGCACATGCAAACAAACAGCACTGATCATGCCATGGTGTACTTGCCCTTCTGTTAGTGACTCTGTCTCAGCTTCAGGAAGATGTGATGAATAGCGTGTGTTTTTGGAGAGAGCTCTGGGCTTTAAGGGACAAAACAGAAGACATACTGCATGTCTGATAGCTGGGCTACAGAATGTATGTGATTACATTACCCTAAACTCTGCAAGAAGGCTTGAATTACAAGTGAAATGAAAGCCACTGCTGTTTCATGGAAATCCCTTTTCTCCAAGGGAAAATGAGAAAGAGAACAGTGGAGGGCATTATTTCATTTTGTGAAAAACCTGGTTGCAAAGTCATATCAAAATTGGGAATTATTTGGGGTACTTATGCTTTTCCCTTTTATTTTGGTGTTTCCAGCCTTCTGAGAGAGAGCTTGTCTACTTTAAGAGAAAAATAACATTAAATGGCTATTCATTTAATGTTAGCCATTAACATTGCCCTGTGTGCAATTCAGCATTGCACTAACCAGTGGCATGTGTATGATTGAGCATTAGGACCAGTCCTGCACTTGTCAAGCAAAAGTGAAACACTAATAATGAGCAACTGGATCTTTACACTCAAGCATTTCTTGTGTTCATGTCTCAGAGGCCTTTGATTGAAGGTCCAGGCCATCCATCACACTTTGTAGGCATTTGAGAAATGAGTAGTTCCTCTTTACAGCTCACTGTAAAATGATTAGACATAAGGCCGTGATTAAGGCACCAAGACTGAGAACAAGTACATACTGGAGCTATGCATTTATGCATATATGTTTTTGTTTATGGAGTCTTTACAGGTCAGTCAGGAATACAGGACTTTAACAGAAACTCCAGATACCACATAGGCACCTGGTGGGGAACTGTGGCTTAACTCTGGCTTCTATTTTTCAGATGAATCCAGAGTGTAAAATGGCTCAATCTCTAGAATGGGATGTTTGAGTCAAGGAACCAGCATTTTCTAGGGGGAATAAACCTGTTAGGAAATTGCTTTCCTCTGATTATTGGTCATAGGGCTGTTTATACGTGCACAAAACACTTATATCTATTGTGTCTTTTATCAGCAGAGTATTTTGTTCATTTGACAGTGTTATAGATCAGGCCTATTGAACACAACTAAGAAAAGATACAAAGTTTTTATGACTACGTAACTGTGTTTTGGACACAGGTGACAAGAAAACAAGATACAGAATAACCCAAATTAACTACTCAAAGTACATCAATAAATTAATTTGTTAACTTATATCTGTTATTTTCAAATAATATTGTCATAAAAATTTAACAAAAATTGGAATTTCTAGCATTGGTATTGGAGGTGAGCCAGGCAAAATCTACATCTACAAAATGAGTAATTGCATACACAAACAAGGTCTGTGAATTACAATTACCCATTTTGCCTGGTCAGCTACCATGAATGCATAGATTCAGCTTGAGGCCACAAGACTGACGTCTCCAAAGTCTGATGGAAAATTAGAGATGTGAACAAGTTTAAATGAACAAGCACCAGTGCAATCACCCTATAAAACTCAAACCAACCCAAATGGGAAAATAGATGGTGGGAAAAGATAAAACCTACTATTTTTGTTTTAAATAAGTATTACACAACAAAAGAAAGCACAAGCCCCAAAACTGTTGCCCTTTTTGTGTTTGGTCAAAGTCATAATAGAAGCAGCAGAACAATGGGGGGACAATCTTGTTTTTCAGAATAACTGGACTAAACAGACCCTGCTTCGGGGCTCAGGCTGTTAAAAAATGTCACACTGATTCTCGATTCTCTTCAGCTGAGACTTACAGGAGCAGGACCAATATGCTGGCTGTTGTTTTAACTTCAGCTTTAGAAGTTTCAGAGTGTCTCTTGCCACCACACTGCACTGGGTTTTATGAGCCTTCTTGCTGCATGGGTGTTATATTCTAGCCACGTCCTTAAAATGACACACATGCCCTAATTGACCGTCTGCGCCCTAGCCATTTCCACAGTCTGTCCACAGAAGTCTGTCTGTCTGCCTGCATAATTCTTTGACCGTCAAATGTAAATTAATAGTGTGGGCATGCTTAGTTGTCTCCATTTATCTGTATTGTGACCTATCAGCATATTTGAAGAAGTGCTATATTTTTTAGTCTACACAGTCATCAAGAAGGCCTTGCAGGTATATTATCTCATCTGTGGTTATTCAGGTGCAGAAAATCCCCTTTTGTGTAGTACAGTTGGAGCCCAATTTACCACATTCCAATTAACTACCTCTGTTAGTATTAGTTTTCATGTGGTCCATTGTTTTTACCTGTGATGGGATTTTTTGCATCCAAAGCCAAGTGGTTAGCTGAAGTTCAGGATCTTACAGGTTTAGGAAAAATCATAACGATGTTTATGTACAAACAAGTTATACATAACCCTATACCCCTAAACACAGTAAAAATGAAAAGCGGGTAGATTACTTTCCTAAAGTATGTAAGAGGTCACATTATATCAAAAAGTTTTCCAGAAGTCCTTCACTGAAGAATTTCTTAGCATCATCTCAGGATACTTTCAACTCCTTTGCCAGTGAACTGGGGCTTTGCAACTGAAAGCCCAAAAGTGGTTTATAGACACTCAGTCTGTTCAACCCTGAATCTGACCTGACCTGTTTTCTTTATGGTGAGCTTTCCCAGGATCCATCAGATCTATCTGCTAAGAGTCTTTTACTTCACTTGAGTTGTGCAAACTTTGGTGTGCAGTCTAAGATAAAGTCAATGGCAACTATGAATATTGTCCAATGCAGCAATTTAAAAAAAGGAATTTAAAAAAATTGACCGACCAAAAACCCCACCACCAACAAAATGTCTCCTGTGTTCTGTTTTTCTGTCATAAACTAGGCATAACTGATGAAGAAAGGAGGGATTCAAGAGTATATAGAAAGGGCAAATATAGTTTAGAGATTACATTCTGGACAAATAAGATGATTCAATGTGAGGACTGTGCTTTTTTAGAGCTGTATATTGCTTCATTCTCTTCACCATGTAAGATACTAGAATATCAAATGAAGTAGAAGAAGCTGATGTCTCATAAAATATGCTGTCTTGTCCTTTCTTATTCTCACAGTGTTTATACTAAACATGGTGCTATTTCAAGTTTCTCCATTATAATATTCACATGCAGTCCTGGCAGTGTATTTCACTCTGAGCTGATCCCTATGAGTGGAGACTGGTCCTTTCTCCAATTTTTTCTGCATCATAGATATGGTCTGTGATGAAAGCAATGAGAAAGAAATTATATTCACTTCCCATTCCATGTTTTGTTTTTCTCGTTGAAATTGACAGTATAGCTGTGTATAGTATTTTCGCTTTTTTTCTCTGCTCCCTTAGAAAATGCAAAGACATTAATTTCACTACACTGAAAAGCCGGGACAGATCAGATTTCCTGCACTGCACTACAAATTAGGCCCATGTTCTAGAAATATTGGTCTGAGAACAGATCACTACCTCTCACACTATTTGCTGCTCTCTGCACTACTATTACAGACTGGTCTGTCCACCTTTCAAAAAGCATACCCTTGTTCTGAAGGCTTGTGGGATCCTTAAGAAACAATTATGCTGTGCAGCAGAGATTTAAAGACTTAAAAAATGCTTAGACCTCGTATTGGTCCTTTGCACAGGAGGTACATTTCATTCAGTATAAGATTTTTTTTACAGTACAATCTAGGTTTAATAATTCATCTTTCAGCCTGATTGAAATTTCATGCTTCCCTTTAGCTATTAGTCTTCCTCAGAACACATTTAGGTCATTATTGCTTTATATACTGTATGTCTGTTATGACTTCAGAGGACACTGTAGCATCACTGTCTATGGTATCCCTTTTCTGGTTCCAATCTAGAATCAAGTACCTGCTTGAGACATTTGACTTCAAAGTGGTTCAGGGCTCATTATGCCCTGAGGGGTGGATTATTATTTTTTTTTTTTTTTGGTGAAAGTGTACTTGCTATGGCCACATCTGGCTTTTCAATTCTTTTGAAGCTAAATTTCAGTGGGTGTAGTGCCACACAATATACTTATTCCAGCTTAGCCAAGTCAATTACTTTATAAAAGCCCCACGCTTTATTCCTATGCTATGTTGCCTGTCTTTGTGTTTTCACAACTGCTACAGATCTTAAAAAGAGAAAACTTCTGTTTGTTAGGTAGAATGACCAGCATGTGGCTGTACTGGTATTGATGCTGAAATTTAGTACATCAAAGATAAGAATTGCTTCCAGGTATGCTAACAATAAAATCTTTCTCTGAGGGTAAGGTAATGAGTTCATATTTACACAGGGAAAATCAGATACTGAAGCAAAATAATGAGCAAGATCTAATATCCATCTGACTCTCACGGTTACATTTTTTTTATTTGTCCCATATCTTAATATAAGTGTAAGTTTTGTTCTTTTTCCTTGTAAGATTATTATGATCATTATTACAACTATCAATCATTTTCTGTTTATTGTACTGATATAATAAGTCATGAAAAATTAAGAATCTGAGAAAAATGTTTTCAAAATACTCAGAAATTTGGCAAGTTTCTCAGAGTTCAGATAAGGTGTTCAGAAATCTCTTATTCTATCTAATTCACCTTCAGTGCCAAGAACTGAAAAACCCCAGATTCTGTTGTTCTTTCTGCTTCATCCATTTATATCTCACATAGAATATTTTTTCATAGGAAGCAGTCTTCAATCATTCCTGCAGTTATTAAACAGCTGCCAAATTTGGCCTGAAATTCTCTGTATCTTTATTCCACTCATTTATCAAGCCATAACCCCTCCAGATGAAGTTATCAAAAACTTCATTAAATATGCAATGACAAAACATATAATTGACCTGAAAATATTTTAAGTACCTTTCAAGACCTGAGTTAAGACTTCTGTTATTTTTTTCTTATAGTGACTGAAACTCCAGCTATGGCTACATATGATATAAAAGCATACAAAGAGAATCCCAGAACCTCTCACTTCAGTCACTATGTTATTCGTGCCCCAGGAAATATACACCCTCAAATCCAAGTTCTGGAAGATAAATAAAGGAGGAAGTGAACTTACTATTTCATCTGGAAAAGTAAGTTAAATCCAGTCTCACCTCCCACTGAAACCAAAAGATAGCTTTTTGTATGTCTCTACATGTTAAAGGTATACTATCAGATATCTACTATCAGATTTTCACCACCATGTAATATGAGTATTGCAAACATTGAAATCATGTGGATGTAGAGTTGGAAGGAACCTTGAGAAATCCCATAATCCAAAGACCAGCCTGTTTTGTGAGAGCTGTATGGCTGCAGTATCAGCCTAATCTTTTCTAATCTTTAATAACATTAATTCTCAAACATATCCATATGAGTGAGGGACATACGGCAAGTCATTCATGGGCAGGAGAGGTAGGAACAACTTGGAACACATTAAAGTTTCCAGAAGTCGCAGATGTTTCTAACAAAGGAGGGACCAAAAGACCGGATTTACTAATCCCTTCCTGGTCTTCCTACTGCCAAGTCAGTTTCCCAGGTGAGGCAGAAAATTTGAGATAAAGCCTCTCACCACTGTGCTGAGTGCTGTGCATGGCATCAGATTCACATGAATATATGATACAGAAATAGGAGGCCACATTGTGATTCCCTAGTTCTGCCTTTCTTTTCTGCTCTAGTACACTATTGCTTGGGTCTTTCACTCTAGGCAGTTATCATGATCAGATAACTCCCTCTGACCCTGAGAACACTACTATTAGTAGACTTTTGTCCACCAAACAGGGAAATTAAATGCTGCACTGTGTCTATTCACTGCGGTGAAACATCCTTAAAATCTGCAGTGGCAGTCAAAGCTGAAAGGAAAAATAGAAATAAATCACAATGATACATGAATGTAACACCTTCATATGTCCCTGTATCTGTCTCATTCAGCATTTCTTGTTCTGAACTCTCTGCCAGATGCTCTCTTCCAAGTCTTTCAGTTCAGACTTGACGTAAAGAAAGAATTTTTCCTAAGATTTTTTAATTGCTTTAAATGAAAATGTGATGTTAAGACCATTACTTCCAGGTGTTTTGGGACAGTGGTATCCAGGAACCAGCAGGGAATGTCACAGTCATCAGCGATGTCATATGCATCAGAGAACTGGAAAATGCCTTGTTTGAAGATGGAAAGGTGCATTGCAGGATCAAATATAGCTGGCAGTAAGAACTACAATAGGAAAGGCACAGAATAGAAGGAAGGTGTGGTAGTTTTGGTTGAGAGAGAGTGAATTTCCTTCATAGTACTTAGTATGGGACTATGGTTTGGATTTGTGCTGGAAAGAGTGTTGATAACACAGGAATATGTTAATTATTACTGAGCAGGGCTTGCACAGCTTCAAGGCCTTTTCTGTTCCTCACCCACCCCATCAGAGTGTGAGCTGGGGGTGCACAAGGAGTTGGGAGGGGACACAGACCAAAAGCATCATGCTCAANTTTTTTTTTTTTTTTTAATTATTAATTTTTTTTTGTCTTTACCAACGAGTTTTGATACTTCTACACTGCTGATTCTCTACATCATCCCACTGGAGTGGATGGGGCTGTGAGTGAGAGGTTGTTTGGTGTTTAGATACCTGATGGAGTTAAACCATTACAAATATGGTCTGGGCAAAATCTTGAACACTGATGAACAGCACTACGGTTAGGAAATCATAATTCCTCCTCAAGTCTTACTATTTCCCTGCAGCCCGAATGCTCACTATACCTAGTAGCAAACCACTTGCTACTGCTGTTACTCCTTGCTGACAGTTTTGTCAGCATTTTTGTCAACGGCTTTAACAGCGAAAATCCTCTGAAAATCAATTCTGAAGTTTTCTTCTTCAGTTCAGAATTATTTTGGAACTCAGTACAATGATAGAAAAACTTTTTTGATCTGATTATTTTTAAGTTTTTTAAAAACAAAATTAACTGGGGCTCAAGAAGGACTTCTGCCAGCAGTGCAGCATAGCCACATAATGAAAGAAAAGCATTTTGGAATCACCCTTCTGGTCAGAATTGCGAGTTGGCTGTCACTAAGACGGATCCAGTTAGGGCAGCTGATGTTGTAGGGACCTGTTCTTTTCCTTGCCTCAGCTGAGAGTATCCAATACAATCTCTTAAATCAAAATAATAAGTGTTGGTTGTCTGTTTGGCGCTGTATACAAGTACATCTACTAAAGACTTGTACCTGAAGGAAAAAGGCTGTGCATTCCCAACTACAGTGTACATCAGCTGGAACTCTCAAGTACAGGGAAGAATGTATTATATTTTAAAAAATTTAGGTCCTATATAACTCAAAATAGCCATCTGAAATTAGCAAGTACCTCTAACCTTACTCTGTGCAAGTTTCATATCCTTGCATATGAAAGAGGGGCAATATATACCACGCCTCAGGGAAATTCTGAAGACTCCCTAAACAGTATTTCTAAAGTAATTTCATGTTTCAGAGTTTTGAGCACATAGAAAAGCCTAAGAGAACATAAATAATAGACACAGTGGGAAAAGAAACCACCACTGAAATAACTGCTAAGTAAATAAGGACTGCCTGTTCTTTGCATTGGATAGAAAAAAGGCTGTGCACTCACAAAATTAAAAATAATATTATAATGATGATATTATAAAAATGATACTATAATAAAAATATTAAAGGACACTGAACTAAAATTTTCCTTCCAATTTTTGTAAATTTTCAATTTTATAATTATATTTATTGTCATCTTACTGTTCGTAGCACAATCAAATGACCTTTAGGGTTTTTTTTGTACTAAGAAATGCATGATTACATCATACAGTCAAAAGAATTTTAAGTCATTCATACTGAATGATGGGATTAATCACAGGAAGCACAATCCTAAGAGAATTATATAGATCATATCGAATGAATGGAAGTAAAGCCTTTCTACTTCCCGCTCTTTACTCTCTGTACAGCACACTGCATAGACTGTTTTTAAATTCTTGAACAAATGAGGTAATTTCTGAGAAACTATTTTCCAATACCTTCTTTCAAAACCAGGATTAATTTTTCCTGTTTTGTCTAGTAAGATATTAAGCCTTAGGTGCTGTGGTTTCAGGTGGAAGAATAATATGGGTAACTGGCATATGATCCAGTCTGCTGGCTGGATGTGAGCATCCAAAGCTTCACTTTAATTATAAAGGTATCCCTGGGATGAGCACACCCAAATGTGTTGCTAGGAACTTGATCAAACTGCCACATGTCTTATCCTGCAGTAACTCAAAATATTCTCTGATTTTCTCTCTGCTTTACTACTCACTTAGTAGAGAAAAGTACATATAAATCATAATACACCTTACACAGTGGCTTAGGAACAAGAATTTAAAGACATACTGATTACCACTTTCAGTACCAGGTCCTCAAGCACAGGCTTTCAGGAAAAGTTGCCATGATATTTCCATGCTAGCCATCTTTAAGAATCACATTTTGCCTCATCTCTAGCCCAGCTCCTCCCTCAGCCCCTCATCCTCTGCGGCAGATAAGTAGGTCACCCACCACTCCCCATGGTTTTCTCTACAGCACAATAACCAAAAACAACTAAATTCACTCCAGTTAATTCATGCCCTGAGGTGCCCTGAGATTACTCAGAATCAAACCAGTCATTATTATCCTTGGAAAGCAATGGGTGGTTCTTGGCTACAAAATTAAATCAGTTTAAAAATAGTTGACAGCACCTGGTTTAGCTGAGGCAGAACTAAGCAGAGCTCAGCTGCGTGGACAAACAAGAACTATTTTCTTTTTATGCCTAGTCAGAATTAGAGGATAACAAAGCAGCTTGAGACAACATGAGAAGAATTCTCATTCTGCCACCTGCAACTCAGGAATGCTGCAAGGTTCAGATTGGTGCCATTCTTTGCCCCTTCTCACTGTCTGAATTCTCAGGTTTACAGTTACCGTCATCAGGGTACTAAGGCTCTGGAGGCATCATCTACATCTGTCTGCACCTTGCAAATCCTGCGTCCTCCCCCTCATATAAATCCTACTGCTGAAAAGTTGGTTTATACATTCCATGCACCCAGGGTTCACCTTGCAGTCTTAAAAAAAAATTGACTCATGAGCTGTATAAAGGGGAAATTAAAAACCCGAGGGAGGGGAACAGACAATTAAACACACTAAAATTAATTAGGTTTTTTGAAATGTTCTGGTGATCTGAAGAGAAACATGCCAATTTCTAAACCCCTTCAGTACTTTCATATGAGATACATTTCTCAATTTCTCTGCTTTCTATCTTGTGGTCATTTTGGCCTTGAATGAAGCCCCAGAGATATACCAGTTTATTCCAGATAAGCATCCATAAGATTACTTGCTTATCTGAACTTTATCCAGAGCTCGTTTTTTGAGAAACCAAATCATAAATCAACTTCCTTGTGGTGTTCCTAGGAATTATTTACTGTTGGCTAGACTGGAGACAGTGTAAGACACCCCTTCTTGTGGTATTTTGGGACTTCAGATTGTAGCAATATTACCACAGGCTCCCAAAACAGATATGGACACACACACAAAATAAACAAGAAGGACCTACCACAAATCTGTTCCACTTGTGAAATGCTCACTATCAGAAAGAGGGAGCTAAATTCAGTACTCTCTCCTGGTGTCAACCAGGACTAATGTTCTTACCTTCAGTGGAGCTATTCTGAATCATCAATAATTAAACTAGGATGGTATGGTAATAAAAAGACCTCAACTGAAGAATTAGGTTGTACCATCTTCTCTGCTGATGTCCTTGACTGAAGGAAACTACATGACAAGGCTGAACTAAGTTTATTTTCTCTTAAAGAAAAAAAGCTAGATCCAGAAGATCCCATCTCTTGTGTCTCAAAACAGTCTCCTAATCATCTACCTAGACTTTGGTGTCAACCAAGCAAAAGATAATGCTAAGATGTGAATTTTTTTTTTTCCAAGATGATTACATGTTGTTCTAGATCGAAACATCACCACTGCAAACATGCCATGTATGAGAAGAACATTTCCCCATGGAGTATTTGACTGAAAGACTGTTTTCCTTTAGTGGTGGAAGTTGATTTGTAGTGGCTTGCACT
Organism: Cyanoderma ruficeps; assembly: GCA_008694505.1. Taxonomy (NCBI): domain Eukaryota; kingdom Metazoa; phylum Chordata; class Aves; order Passeriformes; family Timaliidae; genus Cyanoderma; species Cyanoderma ruficeps. The sequence goes on along the minus strand of VZDJ01007749.1, from coordinate 28,361,266 downwards.
GTGCATGTTTTGAGTGTCCACAAAATTCTCTAGCTGATTATAATCATTCATATATTTATTAGTGTGGGGTAATTTGAGATTGTTTGCTTTGTGGAAATGGTGATCCAGTGTGTGTGCAGTCTCCAAAACCTCCTTTTTGTTTCTGTTTCTTCAGAAAACAGTGTGACGCACTCTGGAAATAGTGTTTGCAGGAAAAGCAGTATCAGATATCAAGAATCAAGAAGTTTGTGTGGCTCACTCTCCAGACTTCAAGTTTAAGATCATAAACTTATGGTTCTGATACTGAATGGGGCATTCAGAAGTCGTCCAACTATTCCTGTAAGAAGCAGAAGCAACAGGGAATTCAGCTCAGATGGGAGCAATGGGAAGTCAGATAATCCCCCATGTGTCAACCAGCTTGTGACATCCCAGCCATAGACAGAGTCTGCTTCAGGAAAAGTGCACTAGGATTAAGCCATGGTCAGGAAGAGCTGGAGAAGGGTCATAGACCATGCCACAGAGTGTTCTCGTCAGCTGTACTAACTACAGGATGCCAGAGAACTGGAGTACTGGCTGGTGAAAGCCATTGGAGGCAGATAGAAAAAATACTGTCAGTCTTACAAAACAGCAAGGAACAGAGAGCTGAGGTCATACAGGAGGATGAGAAAACAGTGGAGGAGAAATATGAAAGCTTTGGATTTGGCTTCCTCCAATTGCTGAACCATTCCTCAGGCAAGAGGAGGCTCAGATGCCACTAAGGGTCTGTAGCAGGGAAGTGGGTTTGTGGCTGAGGATTTCCAAGCTGTTAATGTCAGACCACTTAACCAGTTGTGTGTCCCTAATGGGCATGGTCAGGAAGAAACAAGAGTATGGGAATTTTCTTCAAAGAAAACAGGAGATGGAGATCTGTGTGAACTCGATGGGGGAAGGAACAGATGAAGAAACTAAAGAAAAAAAAAAGCTGCTGGAAAGGCTAAAATGGGACACACCTGCTGCACTCTGCTAACTGAATTTGTGGAGTTTGCAAAATACAGCCAAATTAAGTTCTCCTCTAAAAGAAAGAAAGTGTAAATGTTTCACCTTCTCAGATAGGCTGAAAACTTCCAACTGTAAATTTCAGGCAAATTCATATGCGGTTCTTGAGCTGACAGGTAGCCTGAATCACAGAAAACTCAGAAGTCATTAGACCCTCAGTAAACTCCATAGAGTGCCAGAGGAAGATCACTTTAATATCAGCATTCAATCCCCTGTGAAGAAAAATACAAAGGCTGGATTTCAATGGGTCAAATGGTGATGTCTAGAATTTGGACACTTCCATCACAACTCACAATTCCATATTCCCACCTTAGTCAACAATGTCCTGGTCAGCTAAGCTCAGTCCTGATTGATCTAAACCTCAGTCAGACTTTTTAAAGGTCCTTGATGAATCACATCCTTGAAATACCCATTTCTTTCCATTAGGTGGGAAGAGAATTGAGGGTGACTAACTCAGAGAAGAGCTACACCCAAAAAGACTAGAAAAGGCTAGAAAAAAAGAGAGAAGAATAAGAAAAATTAAAGCTGTAATTTCAAGGTCCCCTCATGTGACAAAGACATACCTAATGAAGACCAGAACCCCCATTTTTATTGCCATAAGAAGGCAAATTCTGTTGTAGATGGAGAGGGGCAGGGAGTTCCCACATTAATTCAGTTCCCACAACTAAAACTGGAATTTGGCCTGTTGCATCAAAGTTTGTCAGCATGACACTTCAAAATCCCTTAATTTAACACTCTATTCAATTCTGATTTTGCCAGTTGCTGTGCTGTTTTATCTTCACAAATCCATATGTTTCACAAAAAATACATTTTTTCAAACATAAATATCTTCAGCTGTTAAATCCCAAGGAATCCAAATTCAGCTATAAGACAGACAGACTCAAAAATTTAAAATCACAAACATCTTACCTTCAAAAATACCTACGCTTTTCCAGAAACAGTAAGCTGAGAAGGCAACAGAACATCTGAGGATTTCTTGCAATGTTAAACAACCCTGGGAAAAATATTTTTAGGGATGGGAATTTAAAACTGAATGGGCCTCAGTTACTTGAATGGTAATATCTAGAATACTCCAGCGCATTCCAGTGTGGTGGTATTGGATTAATCATTGTCACTCAAAACTCAAATCATTTGAGTTTTCAAATGTTAGTGCATAATCATGGTGGATCACTAAGTAAACACATTGAGAAAAGAGTGGACATGAAAATGTACTCTGTCATCTGTATAAAAAATTGAAAGTAACATTCCTCAGGTTGTGCAGCAAGCCTCAGTCCATTAGTGGTCCTTCAGAAAAAGTCCTTCCTAAACAATTTGGAAGAGGCATTTAGCTGTCCGTCACATAAGAGACCCCTGAAAGCCAATCAGGAATTTGAAGTCAGCTTTACTGAGGAAGAATTCCATTTGGAGGACAAAAATCTGCCTCCTTCTGTCAGTAATCTCAGGATTACTTAAAGGAGGCAATGCCTCCCCATCTTGGTGAATGGTGAATGTCCTTCCCTTCAAAAGGAAGGCTTTGTGGATAAGGAAAGGGAATGCCCAGTCTTCAATAATGTGAAGGCTGCAAAAGAGGTTATTCACATGCTAATGAACAAAGTCAGCTTTGGGGAAGGCTCTCCCGCATGGTTCTCTGGTTTTGGTTTCAATATGGCTTTTAGTCCTTATTCAGCTGCAACATTTAATGAAGACAAGGCACCTTTTGCTGAACTGAGGTGAACTTACTCTTTAAAATGGAGTACAACTCCCGAAGTTATTAATAAAAATGAATATCCCCATGAAGTAATCTTTACAGATGTTATCATGCAAAAGAAAAAAACCAAAGCAACAAACCAAATCCAAACCTAACAACATTCCCCCATCTCCTGAAAGAAAATTTCACCACATAAACTCCCTTAACTTATTTTACTGATTTTATGGTACATAACATATATAGAGAGGAAGGCCAGGACTGGTCAGCAAGCAAGAAATTCTCACTTTGAGACAAGAGGTGTCCACAAGAATCTGGGTAGTATTTTGTTTTCCCCCTCCTCCTGCTTAGGAACAAGTCCTAAGTTCCCATTCTTTTCAGTGGTGTTATTTCTCTACCATGTAATCCCTTCAAACATTAAATACAATTGAGCTAGACATTTCCTATGAATCTTAATTAATTGAAAAGAGAAGGTTGCAATATGCAGTTCCTATTCCCTTCCCTTATTTGACAGTGAATTTATTCAGACACAGTTAAAGCATACAGGACAACAAGTGATACTCATTTGTCTTATGACTTTTGTCTACTGGAAGCTAAGATAGAGTAGAGATTTTTAAATCTATGTTATTTGTGAGTGTATAAATTTAATAGTCATGCTTTAGAATGTTTTTTTTGTGAACCGGAATGTAAAAATAACAGAGGAGAGATGCACTTATTTATATTTGTTTGACTGAGCTGAGATTGGGGTTTTTTTAATGGATTTTCTAGATTTTTATTTATATAAGGATGGTTAGTGTCACTATTAGTCCGTTCACCTGAGGACTTACAAAGGCTCACCCATTACTGCCTTATAAACCAGAAAGTATGCAGGAGAAACTTTTTAGGACACAGCTGCATGCTCATTGTATTTTTGAGGCTAAAGTCCTTACAAAGAGTCAGAGCAACCTGAGTTTTCTGTAAGGACTGAGGGGTCTTGCACCTAAATTAATATAGCTCATATTACAGTGTGCAAAGGACTACCATATCTGTGCAAAAATGCAGAAAGACCCATAAATGGGTTTATTTGAAATATTGTTTTTGAAAAACACTGGAAGCCATTTGGTTCCTTTTGGTGAAGTGTTTGTTGAGTCAGTAGTGGAGAACTTTCCTTCTGCAAGCCTCCTCTGAACAGATACCAGAAACAAAAATAAACACATGATTCAAAATTCCATGTATCTCCTTAATTTCTAGCGTCTCTTCAGGGAGTTCACAAGAGTGAAAAGCAGAAAATGTGTGTGGGCCAGCAGTAGGCTATCCATTTTTCCTTCCCTCGGGGGGGAGTGGCAACCGCTGTTTCTTGGCATTCACTCAGCCCTCCTGCTTTGGCATAATCAGGAGCTGGAAATGTACCGTGACTAAGTCTCTTTTATACCAAATCCAAACATTCTTGTCAAGGCCAAGGCCAGGATTCAATTTGCATTTTCAATGCCAAGGGCCAGCAGACTAACTCTACCTTCTGTGTAGTAAGTCAGTCCCATAGATGAAGGGAAAAACTTATTCAGCTTAATTTAGATTACCAAGGGACAATTCTGAGATTTGCTACATAAATTTTAGGGAAAAAATTACAGAATATGGGGAAAATGGTCCTTTTTATTTGTTTTCTGAAGAAAGATCTGTTGTGTCAGCAACAGTCTGAAAAAGCGATTTTTACCTTCAGACAGGACTGATCCATTTCTCAGCTGCTTTTAAGATGAAAATGCTACAGTAAATCCCCCACACCTCCACTACCAGTCAAGAGTAAGTGGTGCAACGACTCAGGGTGGAAGAATTCAAAGAAAGAGAAGGTAGGGAATCAGATTGCTAGCATAGTTATGAAGATATTTCCTCACAAATGTTAAGCCAAATTTCAAACATTTATAAAACTTTAATAAACCAGGTTGTTAGACAGAGAGCAGGGAGAATTTCCTGATTGTATTACCTGCCAACTCAGCTCTATACTCAGTTTCATACTTGGCAGACTTTTTACTTCCCTCGACATTATTTGTCTGCCCATCTCATGCACTGTATATTTTTTGGCTCTCTCCTCATCTTGGCTATATTTACCCCTGAATCTACCTTGTGCATCATCTCTGGAGGAAGCACCATGACTTTGTTAACCTCCTACGCACTTGTAGCTTTTTTTCAAAAAACGAGAAACTTCTTTCTCATTCACTATCATACTTTACTGTCACAGTCTGACTGAGCGTTCTCCCTTCTGTTAATTTGTATCCTCATGCACAGTATTTTGACAGTTTGTTTAAAGGCCAGGCTGACATTTTCTAAAAAAACTCTCTGTCTTTCATCCATTTTTCCCAGCTCTCTCTTAATCATAAAATCCAAAGCATTTCAGATTCATATCAGCTCTGTGCCTATTTCCTTTATTCATTTATTTTTTTATTTTTTTCAAAGTTCTTTCCTTTCATATTAAGGCATGATTCATCATCCCCTCAACACCTTAGGTCCCTTTCTCCCCTGATGGACAACTCAAATTCTCTTCTTCAATCTCTTATTTTCTGATTTTTTTTTCTTGTAGACATTGTAATTTCTCTGGCCTCTTTACCTCTGAAAAATGGCCTGATTTCACTAAGCTTTTTTTGCCACTTTGTATTTCTCAAGGAATAATTTTCCAGTTTTTTTTTTATTTTGTGGACTTATATTTTACACTAAATATAAACAGAACTTTTCATCTCCTGTGCTCTTTAATGTAGATTTCATGTGGTTTTCCTTCATCTGGTGGCTGCTGCTGTCATGAGGTGTCAGCGTATTATCTTGTTTAATACAGAGCAAGGCAATAAGGATGCTAAGGGTGCAATGCTAGAGATAAGTGAGCCAGAAGGGCCACCCATTAGCAGCATTATTTGGATGTGCACACTCTTGAATCACTGCATGACAATTTATCATGCCTGTATAGATTAAACGGTCAGGTTAAAGGAGGCAACTTCCCAAGAGCATTGTATTACTGCAGTACCAGATGTCCTGCAAAATCTCCAGTGAGGCATTTTTTCCTTTCAGGGATGAAAAGGGTGTGCATCACCAGCCATCTCAAAGGCAGTGGGATGCCCAACTGACACTGACACTGAACTGACACTGTCTGCTTGATGTGGGATTATGACTGTGTTGCTCAGGGGTGGGAAGGTGCCAGGCAGGAGCAGTGGCCCACTCAGGCGAGTCTTTCCACTTCCCTCCACTGATGGAACAACCAGGCACCTCCACTCCACTCCATCAAACATGATAACACAGGCCAGGGTTTAACAGTTCATTCTCTTCCATCTCATGATTTTCTCATCCACCTTCCCAGGGACAATTTGGTGAAGAACTTCCTTTCTGAAGAGTCTAGGATTTTTTTAAATGAGTGGAGATAAATGGAAAGGAGAATTGGGTATGAAATGAATGAACAGTTTGGCTAAATTCTGTAAATTGTTTTTCATTGGAATAAAGAGAGAAGAGGATTGGTGTTGTATATTTTGATACTCATTATTCTGGCATTCTTTTAAATTGGAAGGGGATACTAACTCCAAATGTGTTACAAGAGTTAAGATTCCACATGGTAGACATCTGATCTGCTCTGCTGTGGTTCAGCAAAAATTCTGTCATGTTCAGCTGTGGTCACAAGCTGATTCTACAACTAGACTTAAAAGAGCTCTACTCTAAAACTATAATTTTCATATAACTTTAGATTTCTCTAAGTATTTAATTTTTAAAAAATCAATGAGAAGAGAGGAAAATGAACCACTGTCAGTGAACAACCTGAGGGTCTCTATTTTAGACCTCTCTTGAACTGCCTATTTGAGTACCTGTACCTGCATCAGGCACAGGTAAGAGCATGGGAACTTGTCATGATACCCACAGTGCAATGCATCCCAATATTTTGTCTCTAATATTGACCAACAAAAGTAGGAAGGCATGGAAAGTTGTCCTGCTGCTCTTTAGTCACAACATGGATTGAGTCTGGAAGTGTGAGGCTTAATATCTCTCCCATTTTTTTTTCTTATTTTGATTCTATTTTTTCCAGTTATTCTTATGATTCATGTAAATGTCCAAGCTGATTAAAACAAATCCTTGCTTCATCTACATTACATAGATTTTTTCTCTCTTAAATAAAACCAGCACTGCATTCTGAAGTTTGTGGACCAGAAATACAGACATTTCTGCGTAAGTAATTTCAGGGCAGATGGCACAGAGATGTTGCTTCTTTGTGAAGCTTCTGCTCTGTTATGAAGTACATCCCTTGTCAGATCACGATCAGTTCAAACACTTCTCTTTACTGGAGAGAGAGAACTTTTGGAAGGCTGCCCTTAGTTAAGTTGCTCTAGGTGCCAGCACTAAATTGCCTCAGAAGATATTGTTTCAGGCCTCCATGAGATATGCACAGCTTTTGGGGGAATCAGTAGTTTTAACATATGGAAAGTTTGTAGCTCAACATGTATTTGTTGGATTTGTGTCAAGTGCAGACCTCAATAAAATTGCTAACTCAAAATCTTCCTCAGATGTTGTCAGTCTTGCTGATGCAGCAGCTGAAGCTTACTGGCTTGGTGCCATGGTGCAGGTTTAGAAACTGAGCATCTCTTGCAGGCTGATGTGGACTCACAGATGTCTGAGTGCTCCTCCTTAATCTTCTCATGCTTTCAAACGTACCGTTCTCCTGGGTCAGCTCACTGCCACCTTGGTGTTCTGCTTAATGCCTATGCAGCAGTTTTGATATCTAATTCTTCAAATTCAGGATCTTCCTTTGTGTAGGGCTCTCTGCCCCCTTCCCTTTGCCCCCAGTTTAACTAACCAGAAAGAAGAAAAATTCTTGTCTTTCCTCCAGACCCATTCCCCATGCCATTTCTTTCATCACCTTTGACACGTCTTCCATCTTTCCAGACACTCAGATTTTCAACCATGGAACTGCATTTCACTCCTCACTTCCTAATATTTGGGTCCTCATTCGATTTTGTCTTTTTTGCTTCTATAATCTTCTAAACCTACCTATTTTTCTTCTGTGTCACTCATCATTTTGCTCTCATGGCCTACCTCAACCTCCTTTTGTGTGCATTCCCTGGCATGCAGCTTACCCTATGCAGCTTACCTAATACTCATCAGCTAAAATAATTTCTTTTTCCTCAGCTGAATCATTGTTTCTTTCCTGTTGTAAGTCCTTTTTTTCTCTCACTCATTCGACATCCAGCTCAAAAGAAGTTTTGTTTCTCCTGTACCTTCATCTCTTGAATCTTGTTGTGGTTTTTTTTTTTGCCCTTCCCACCCCTCTTGTTTCATTGCTGTATCCTCCCTTGCCATCCTTGCATGGGGAATTTGGGTCATGCTACTTCCAGTGTGCAAATTTCTTTCCCCATTTCTTTCACTTAAATCTCTGCTGACATGCCACCTTTGCTGTTTTTTTTTTTTACCCTAGCATTTTCTTTAATGTCCTGCTTATTGTTTCCCCCCTGGAACAGTTCATGCTTCTCCATATTACAAATCACTACTCATGTAATTAGATGACATTAACGTTTAAGCTTAGTGCTTGATACCATTGAATTCTGTTTGTTTCTGTCTTGTATTTCTTCAGTTTAAATTGCATCCCCTTTCTTTGAAGCGGGTATTGTGGTACAGGAATTCTATTTTATCACATTTGGTACGGATGTGGCTAATCTGCAATCAGAATCATTACAAACACCCCCAAAATCATTAGTGAGATGACAAGAACAATAAATATTTCTATTTATTTATACTCCTGGGGGACCACAGCATCCAGTGTGATCCTTCTTTGTTCCACGCATGTCCCAACCTTCTTGCAGCCTTGCAAGCACTCTGCCAGTTTTTTAAGTGCATCCTTTGCAGAAAATAATAGACAGAAATTTGGCAAACACCTTTCCACAAGGATTGGGAAGAAGATTTCTGAAAAATTCACTGCTGTAGAAGTTGCATATACAAGTTTTTTGAGGTGGAATTTCTTGCAGAGAAAACACAGCAAATGTTTAGTATTCACCTGTTTCACCTTTAGCCTTTAGTAGCAGTATTGTAAAAATAAATACTGATGCTTTACCTTTCAAAAGCACATAGCATCAGATGTGTACATTTTATATTTAAATAATTTTGGGAAAATAACCTCTGTTAAGCATAGTGGTGAACTTGTACAGCTATTTGAGAACCTTACTTCTCTATTAGATTTATTTAACAACAAAAATCTGTCTGCAAGGCAAAAGAAATTATATTATACACTCAGCAGTGTAAGCTACTCCCACACACTTGTAGCAAATGTAATTGTTAATGGCAGCAGCTACAAACTTTGTAGCTGAAATGAATTTGACTGTTGTGATCTGTTTGTTTTAATTATAAAAGCTGTTACTAGTGATAGGAGTATTACTTTGGAACAGGCTTGTCAAACAGAACTTCTCTCTCTGTAGATACTTTCATTAAGAGATCTACTTTTCAAGCCAATAAAATTCCCTCCTGTCTAAAGGTGAAACATTATATTCTGTGAAGTTCTACTTTGCCTTCTGAGCATCTAGCTACATTATGTGATATATACATACATATATATTCATTTAAACATCATTCTCTTCTGCAAATCGATTCAATTTGGCTGCAATCCAGAAATCTTTTGAGGCAATTTTATATACAGCTTCAAGAATAAGTGGTTTCTGCTCAGGTTTCAGTCTGTCTCTTTCATGGGTAATGCACAAGGATAAGGGCTAAAATACCTAAGTCTTTAGCCAATACTAATTAGAGCTGAGAAAATCAAGCCTTACTCGAACCACTGTCTACTTCAAACTTGAACAGAAAGTTAATGTTTTTCAGAAGAGATTTCTGAATATTCATCCTGTGACTGTTAGCTGAGACTGCTGAACATTGTGCACACTGACTCCACTTGGAAGTGGATGCACCTACACTTCTCTGTGTTCAGAAACAGCATGAATAGATCGGGAACTCCTCCATTTCAGAAGCTTTCAGGAGCAGAAAAATTAAACCTGCTTTATTAATGACAAGGCTCCTTGGAAAAAACTAGCATATGATGTAGATCAAAATGTGTAATTTTCCCTATATATTAGTCTACAGTACTTCACATTTTGTCCCACCAAGATAAAAGTTTAACATTCCAGTTTAAATTTCCATACACTTATCTCAAATCACAGTGAAAATAATATGCATATGCTGGAGTGCAAAACAAATATGCACAGCCATGTGGGATGAAAGAAGGTGTGAAACAATAGCTGTAATAGAAAAAAAATCATGCAGATATGTATTCTTTTCTCATCAGATTATTTTAGATTAAATTTTATGGTTCCACAAAGAAAATATAAAACAATATAAAAATAGGACAACTGTTATTTGTCTTGTAAAAATATTTGCAGAAGGAATAAACTCCTTGAAACCTTAATGTTTACATCACCACAGTTTAAACAAAAACATCTTTAAGGCACTTGGCTTCAAAGATTAATCCTGTGTGTGGGAACAGGAACTTTAGCAATGGGACCAGTTTGCTGGGCAGGTCTGATTTATATGTGATTTGTAAGGCAGACCTGCCAAGTTTATGCTCCCTATGCAATGCTGAGGGCCAAGACCTATTCTGGTGCCAGCCAGCACAGGACCACTACAGACATACCTAATAAAAATGAGCCAAGCATGTGTCTCTCAGAGTTCCTGGAATAGTCACTTCTGTACTTAACTGTTAAAGTATTTCAATGAGACATTTGCCAGACTGGTACAACTAAGCCCTGGTTCTAACTCTGATGAACTTTACTGCAACATGTATGTCATGTATCAGTGTTGACATGGGTGTGCTCATTTATAAATATAGGTTTATTTAAAGCAATTTGGTCTGGAGGGATCTAGTACATATTTGAAGGAAATATCATAATATTCGCTGGCATATGCATGCAGACATATGCCAAAATAAAAAAATGAAAAGACAAATATCAAGTAACTGCACAAGGTTATATTACTGGCACCAGCAGCTGAAGTCCAAGGTAAATCGCCATCCATAGGCTTTCTACTTTATGTACTGCTGTCTTGCTGATCTCGATCCATAAAATTTGCAGTTAATTTGGAGAACCAGTTCCACAAAGGACAAATCCCTATTACCCTGGTTTCAAGGGCAAATGGGATTCAGATATTTGCCAGAGACAGGACCGAGTCATTTGCATCATGTCTGTGTTCCCCTAGCACTACTTTCACATTCCTTCAGGATGAGAGACATGATAGTTTTACGTGTGTATAATATTAAGGACATGGTCTGGTGAAGCAGACATGCATCAAGCATCAAGGTGCCAATCAATATGTTCTCAAGGGGTTTTCCACACACAAGCTAGTCAGAAACTTTTTTTTTTATTAAACATCTCTTCCCTTGAAAATGCTGATTTTTTGAAATAGTAACTTTTCAAGAGAAAAACATATATTTTTTTCAGAAGCTTTTCTGTGATGAGTCTCAGGTTTAGGATGGCATTTCTCTCAAGGGAAGAAGAGAGCTGTGTTCCATGTTACATAGTGGTTTGGAGTTCTTAGGCTAGTGGTGGTGGGGCTCCAGAAGCTGAGGGCAGCAGCTTTTCATTATGAGGCTTCTGTGTTTTACCAAGTTCCAGAGGAAAAAAAAAATGAGGGTTTCAAGATATCCCAGATTCTTCCTAACACAAAATGAAAACAAAAGCTGAAACTCGGTGTGCCTGTGCATGTGTGTATGCATGCTGTGCGAGCACATGTATTGGAATTCTTGTTTCCCAACCACTGCTGTCACACAGCTGATGTATGGTTCTGGCTTCATATTAATTCTTTTAAGGTTAATATTTTCTATGAATCCATCAACAGAGGCCCATCTAGTTGCTGAGTGCTCTGGCCCTCAGAGACCCTGTGAGGCAGCTGTAATCTGCTTTCTGTAAATTGTTTTGTGCCAGACATAGACAATTTTCACAAATTCCTAGACAGTAGTGTCTTGTGAAGACACAAAATGTCCAGATGTGAACTGCAGTCTATATTCTCAGCTGGGGAAAATGGTGTAGCACTGACTTCGGCTTTGCTATGCTGAAGTACATGCAAAGCCACAGCTTGCATCTGACCCACCACAGTGCTTGATTGCAGATCCTTTGAACCATTCTGTGTATGTGGCAAACTGGGGAAATTTCTGTTTGGCATAAGGCTGCCCTATGAAAGCCACATTTCCGTTTTCCAGTGAGGAAAAATTTGCTAGTGAATGTTCTGGGTGAATTACAGACCTTAGGCATTTGTTAAAAATGCCTTCAATTCCTTGCACAAGGCTCCATGCAGATGCTAGCCTGCAACTTTCCAACATGCAAGTATGAAATATCATGCCAGGGGCATATCTTACAAATTACTGGTTTTGGAACAGTGTCATAATCAAGGGAAGAGAAGAAAGAAACTTGCTATGTAACAAAAAAATGTTGTCCAGTACTCTTGCTAGAATTTAAATTTGATTGTGTAGGTCTCCCAAATGTTTGATGATGTGGTTCACTAAACTCCATACCTGGATGAGTTATGCTGGTTTTGTTTAAATTCATAAAAAACAATTAAAAAAAAAAAAGACTGAATAATGGTCAGCTGAATTTCAATGTGAAGCATGTCACGTGATGTCATGAAGCAACTCATTTTAAGAGAAGGTGCTGTAAAAATACTTTTGATGCAGCAATGCAGCTGTTGTTGTGTTAAAAAGACACAATCACCACCTCCTGAAGACAGAAGTTTAGAAATTGCCTTCTGTTGCTGTCAATGCAAATAGTTTATGCATTTTGTCTTTCCAAGTACCTAGACAAACTACAGCCTTTTCCTTTGAGCAAGCAGTAGAACAAGTAGGAATTCAGTAACTATCTAAGACTCCTGATTGTTAGGACTTTCATAATTTGAGAAACAGTGTTGTTTTCAGGATAAAGCTGGAGATCCACCCCCTGAAGTTCTTACACCTCTTCCCGCATTGTTACTGATCTTTTGGTGTGACCTTAGAGAAGCTGTGTTATTTATGCAATGCTTTAATTATACTGCTTGGAAATAGGACATAATGACATTTTCTTTCCTTTGTTCAACATTTAAACATTTTTCAATTAAGAATACTATGTGGCTGCAATCTAGGGAGTGTTGACCTCAGCTGCAAGCTTTCTGCTAAATTCAGCTTGTTGTATCAGACCATCTAAAAGTAAAGGATTATTAAATGCTGCTGATGTATTTTAAAAAGTCCTTTCACTTTGAAGTGCATCAGGTTCCAAATGCTGTTTACTCCACTGGGGCTTGCAGATCTTAGGATGAATTTTTGTTCATAGTTTCCTAGAGCCTAAAATTCTTTGAAAATTCTTGTTGTTGTATTTTCACATTGGCCAGAAGTTCCAAGATGACCCTGGAGCAAACTCTTGCAAATCTTCGAAACTCAGCAAGGGCCTCTGAGGCCCAGATTCTATTCAGCAGACAAGCCTTGCGTGTGGTTTTGTGTTTTATAGAAGACTTTCCCACAGTTCCACTTTAAATATCTTTTAAAAATCATTTTAGAATAGGGCAAAGAAGGAGAAATTGCCTAACGACGTAACAAAAAGCCTGAAAGAAGCGAAATAGTCTATGATTCAAAACATGGTACTGCAGCTTTAAATACCTTATCAAATTGTTGAATCCAAGCCAAACTTCAATCATATTTGCAGATTTGGGTTTAAATAAACAGCACTGCAGTAGAAAATGGAGAGCTCTCACTTCACTGTTTATATTTCAGAACAGCCAGCTCTGGAGGCCAACTCTGTTGTGAGCAAGAGTTGCAGATTGATTTTGTTCTTTACTTGCTTTACATTTGGGCATAGAGGCAAACCACTACATATAGTTAGGCCAAATATATGACCAGAAATTCAATATGTACTGCTTGTGTTTCTATATGACACAACTGGAGCATCTTTCTGAAGAGAAATTGCTTATTTAATGTGGTAATGTTTGCAGGAAAACTTATAAGGTTTAGGGCCTACTTAAGTGTGTATCTCATTTTTTTTCATTTTCCCTTACACATCTGTGCTGATGTCTTTCTCTGCATCAGTCAGAGACCCAATAACAACCTGGTTTTCTGCTGGAACACTGATGTCTTAGGAGAGTTCACCTAGGTCTGTGCCAAAGTACTAAAATCATGTTTCCACTGTATGTGAAAACCAGTTTAAAATATTGCAGTTCAGGCAGATAGTGCTGAACTAAATACGGTGCTGACAAAAGCCTAGTGGAAGACCTCAGCAAAACAAGTACCTACTCGCCATTCCATGCAAAAAGGCACATGGCTCTGCTAGCTTGTTGCCAGAGCTCTGTCTTTTTCCACTGTTGGTAAGATGGATTTTAGCACTCTCTCAATTAGTGCAAACCAGCACGAGTAATTCGCATCATATCTGGAAGGCTACTGGTGTTTTCCAGACCCAGGCTTAGCTCTCTAGACATGCATATCCTCAGTGGGGTACTAGAAGGTCTGCTCATTATGCCTATTTTACCAAACATTTCTGTAGCAGCACAGATTAATAAAATGTTTTTTTTTTACTAAGCATAAATAAACAGGTTTTGGAAATTTCTCATTCTTTATCGTTATTGATGCTTTTACATGTTTTGGCAGGATTTCTTCTGTTACAGCCTGAGGACCACAGTAGTAACTGTGCTTTATTATGAAGGTGAATAGATCCTGCTGCCACAATAAGGAAAAAACTATCATTTAGATTACAGGTACCTTAGACTTCATAGTCACTAAATTATATTCAGTTTTGGACTATATTTGAGGCAGTTATTCCCACTCATGATTACTTTTGTATAATGCCATAGTCATGAATGAGTGAGGGCTGAAATACTCTGTGTATGACTACATGAATGCACACAATCCATTGCACCTCTTACCAGACATTTCCTGACATCCTACATTTTCAAGGAATCTTATCTTTCAACAAGATTTGTAACAGGCAGTTCAAGTCACACAGACACTCATATCTTAAACATCCTTTCCCCTGACCTTGACAAATGCAGTCTTGTCTGGTCAGAGCCTTCGAGAATGCTGTTTTAATGATCATTTTCCCAGCCTGTTGCTTTGATCTTGATATCCCTTCTCTTAGTGCACAATTGGCTCCCCATCTCCCCCTCAAACAGAAGTGATTTTACTTCCAAGACCATTCATGGCTTTCCTCCTCCTATTTCTTATTCATTATCCCAACATCAACTTCCACCTCTGACTGACCTGTGTGTTAACCTTTATGTTGCTTGCTGCATTTTTAAGCCACACCATTTTAACACTTGCTTTTAAGTGGCCACTCACAGTTGGAAAAGACATTTCAGCTGTGACAGTCACTTATTAATTCTCTTTTGTCTTTGCTTGAAGTTCTTTTTTTTTTCCCAAAAAAAATGTTGAAATGTTGAAAAATGCTTTAATACTGATGTTGTGCCAATACTCTTTGTGTATGCCCACAATGTCTACATCCTTCTCTTCTTATGAAGAAGAAGTCCTGCCTTATGACTGCGTTGTTGGTGTTTTGAGCAGGTCCTGTCCTAGGAGGTTTTTCCAGTAGGGTCCTTAAACATGGTCAAAGTATATGAGTGTTCCAGGAACACAAATCAAAGTAACAAAGATCTCTTCCTCTACTAATTATGTGTAAAGCTTTCATAACTGCTGATTTTAAAAAGCAGCCACTTCATAACCCCCTCAAGTGGGCCATACCCATCCCACAGTGTTACCCTGACATGAGTACACTTGCATTACATGAAAACCTCATGTGCATCCTCTTCAAACTTTTGATCCAATGCCAGCAAAGTTGCTGCCATGGACATTTTTTACATTGCCAAAAGGGAATTCTAGTTGGATTTGGTTATAACTTTCAAGAAGGTACTTGAAGTACACCTACAAAACACTTTTCCAGTCAGAAAACACTGCCTGCACATTGTAGTTGCACTAAGAGGTTTTATCAGCACAGCCATGATAACAGAAATTCTAGGATACAGAGAAGGGCTGAAAACCAACCAACAAGCCTCTGAAAAAGCTGAGCGGTGACAGCCTGGCTCCGTTGACATCCAATGGAATTTTGACGTTATCATGAGTGAAGATAGGATTTCACAAAAGGTGTTTATGAAGCCTCATACATAGAGGCCATAAACTGGGAGCATACTATAACATCCAGCCCTATAAATGTCATGAATCTGCATCCACATTCTTTTAATGATGCTTCAGATGTAGGTTGAANTATATATACACATATGTATATATTTCATTTTAGTGACCTGTTTTCGATTTCTAACACTGAGAAAAGCTCAACCCCTGAGAAAGGGTAATAAACAGATAAAAAGATAATTGCAATACATTTCCTTGAAATTCAACTGAGAAACTGTAGAATTTCAAGGGAAACATGAGGCTATTTGAACACGGCCACCTACCTAAACCAAAAAAATTTCCAGGCCCTGAGCTGCTTTAATTTTGTGGGTTTTGTTCAAACAGCTAAAGTGGCAATCAATAAGACTATTTAACTCCTCAATCTGGCTTTTGTGATAAAAGGTCGGAGTTGACAATGGCCAGACCACAGGCTGTTCTAAGAGGTGAGCTGGATGAAAGTAGAAATGAGTTATCTCATGAATCCAGGAAGTCTACTTAAAACATAAATGTAAACAAAAATAATTCAAAATTTTGTTCAAAATGATAGAGAAATAGTATGAGTTTAATTGTATATAGGTGGCAGGGACATGAAGCATTTAAAAAAAAATTTGTTGAGTTTTGCCTGGGGACTTCTGACTTCAGAAGAAAAATGAAGGTGATTGTGGAAAATATGGAAGGAAAGTCAAGCAATGATCCCTTCAATTATTCCTCTCTTAGCAGAACTATTTTGATGTGCCTTTCATTTACTTCAGTTTTACACACAATGAAGAAAGTAATCTGAGTCAGGACAGCAGGGGGGGAAATCACTGGAGTGAAAATAAAAATAGAATCTTTTGTAACTTTCATGCTGACTTTTATTTTAGCAGTATGCCAAAAGCAGGGACTTCTGAAGACATTCCAAAAGAATGGCTTTTTAATTATCCTACTGTTATATTGCTCAGTCATGAATCTTTTTGACAGTCTAAGTGCAAAAAGCTAAGAAAATGTATCTATAATCTTCGTTCTTTTCCTTCTCTTATGCATGTTTTTTTTCCCCATATTGGAGTAATAAATACTGGCAACATAATAGGAAGACACATTGAATGGTTCACTAATGAGTTGAAAGAGCTGAAGGCAGAGACTCGATCCAGAAGAAAGGGGTGTCTGTGATGGATGAGACAACAACACTGACTTGAAAGCAGGAGCAGGACTAAACACACTCAGGGGGTTTGGGCATTTGTTAGTACACATTCTTTCTTGCCTCGGGGACAGTGATTTCAGTAGGATTCAAACCACTTGTCCAGATCTTTGGAAAGACCTGGCTGTGGCATGGCCTCCAGAGGAGCTTCTTGACATCCCCCAGCCCCAAGAGATGGGGTGGATGCAGCCAGGGACTGCTGCCTGTGCATACTGAGCTCTGTACTGGGGGAAGGTGCTGCTCCTGCCGCACTCCCTCGGCAAACCCATCCAGCACCCCCCTGCCAGTCTGCTCTATGGGACAAGGCTGGAGCAGAGCTGGAAGGATAAAGGAGATGGGGGTTTCCCAGCCCTGCCTGTGTACTCCCGCGGGAGCCTTTCTCCTGCTGCACAAATCTGAGCTGAGCAGGGCCCCAGCTGGCTGTATCGCTCTGGCTGCACGGACTTGCTGAGTGTGTTGCAGCATCACAGACAAAAATTAAGTTCAGATAAATATGCACACGTGCTCCCCATTTACTTGCGATGAAGGTGTCAAAATACCCTCACAATCTTCTGCTAAGAATCTTCTGCTAATTCTTCATAACCTTCATGTTCATATTTGATTTCTACGTTTAAATAAACATCATGTTTGATAAGATGTCTATAGGCCACAGCACTAGCTAATAAAATAATTTGAAAATTCTTTGGGAATTTCCTTTGTATGTGGCTAATTGAACAACTCACTGCTTAGTTTTGAACATTACAATTGGTTTTGACAATATCCTTACCTCAATCTAAGTTGCACCAGAGAGTTCTAGGGTTATTTCAGTGAGAATAAAAAGGCTGTTAATGGAAAAACTCTCATCTCTGATAAGGTTAATGAATTCTCACTCTTTTTCTGGGAAATATCATTGTATTTTCTGCCAGTCAGCAAAGTAAATCAAGTAATTCAATTCAAGAAATTATTATAAAAATGTAAAAAGCACACCAAATGTGAGGGCTTGTCATCTTACAAGAGTCTCCTGTGTATTTAATTATGACCAGCAGATAAAATACCAGTGTTTCTCATTCAGAGGTGGTTTTTTTTAGCTTTCTGCTGCAATTGGAGCCATGGGTTTAGGCTCAATTATATGTCCACATGTAAGGAAAATTTGCATAACTAAATATCAAATGCTAAATTACCAAAGAAATCAAGCAAATCTGCATTTATATCCATATATATATATCATACACTTTATTGTAAATTTCTCAAAAAAATTATTTGTGATTTCAGTTTTTGCTTTATCAATTGGACTTAGAAAAAAATTGAAAAACATATTACTTAACATTTCTGTAGTAATAATAATTAAATATGTCTGTAGCCCCTGTTCTAAGGATGGAGATCCAGCACATTATTCCTTGAATATTGCTAGTTCAGTGAACCTCCTTGAACTTCAAAATGTCTAATGACCTTGCAAATATTTAAACATAAGTATGATCTCGACAGTAGTTGTTTGTATCCTGTCTTACGTGTCAGTAGAGTAGGTGGAGAGTAAAAAAAGACACCCTTTCCCCCAAAATCTGTTCTTTAGAAAAGCTGACCTTGTTTTTCTCCAACATCAGAGATTTTTTTTCCTGTTTTGTTTCATAGTTAGAAAACATTGCTTTCCTCTCTGTTTTCATAAGAATGGTTGGAATCAGTTCATCTGCGCAGTCTGAGATAGGCCCTGCATTTTAGGTATTTGTCAGACTAGGACATACTTTTTCCAGTCTGCTTGCCAGCACTGTTTTATCAGTGAAACAACTACAAGGCAATTAATAACTCCAGAGATCCTGACCAGGTTCTGTCCTTGCCGTAAGTTCTGTCCTTGCCGTATGTTCTGTCCTTGCCTTGCAGATGGGATCTAGGAAAGTTTAAACATTTTTGGCAGGAGCTGAAATACCTTTGCTACAAAGAAGGTGAGGAGGTTTGGGCAGTTTGGGGTGTGGGGTTTTTTTCTCTCCTATTTTCTTTTTAGAGTACACTGAATGCCTGATGAGACTTGGATCATGGCCTGTTTCATCTTGCAGTTCACACTGGCTTTAGCTGGAATTTTATTCCTATTTGCATTAGACAGGAGTTTTTGCTCAGGATCTAGGCATTGAAATTTTTCTAAGTCTTCAGGTCCATCCTTTCTAAGGACTCTTTTAGGACTCCTAGCCTTTAGTTTCTGGTTTTGCCTTTCTATAAAGTTTAGCAAAGTGTGAAGTTCTGGTTAAAAGTTTGTATTCAAGACATTTTTTTTAGCTTTTGCTTTGCTTAAATAAGTCTGTGTTGAACCTTCTGTAAACATCTTCATACGGTTTCCCAAGACTTGAGTCTTGATGTTTTATCTTTTTTAGTACAGATTTTATTGCCAAAATATATGTCTGATAAAATTTAACAGAAGTTTTCTGGTTTTGATTTAAAAGAATGTTCAAAGCACTGATAAACTTGACAAGTGACTTTGAAATTTTCTGTAGGTGCTTAATGCCTGGAAGTAAAGATACAATGTCTCTCTGAGAATCTTCTAAATGCTAAACCTTGTGCTGGTTCTGTTTCATGCCCTTCTTCAGATCATCTTTAATGGGCACTATTCACAACTTTCAGTATTTAGTTATTTTTTTTTAAGCCTGAGAAATCTACAAAAAGTCTTAAAAATTACCTTTATCAAATTGTATTAAATTGCATATTCCTCATGTATGGAGCTGGTTTTGCATTAATGCTAAGATATCAAAGGAAACAATAAGGAAATAGCAGAAATTTCAAAAGTTCTTGTGATATTTCATTCTCAGAAACACGAAAACCTGGAAAAGCAGACATGGTTTAGCAAATCCAGATCTCTGGCTTTTTTTTGCATCACTTTCTCTGTGACTCTGTTTCAGAAAGTTTTTGCTCTAATAAAGTTGCACTGCAGATAACAATACCCTTTAGCCTTTATGTGTTGTAACACAGCGAGGGTAGGGTATTGATAGTGTTATCTCATCTTTGGATTTTGGTGGCTTGGGGGCACGTAACAGCAGGATCCCAGTACCCACAAAGAGGTCATCAGCAACACTTAGCCACCAGTGCATAGTGGAAGGATGAGAAATAACAGAGACAAGCTGAAAGAAGAGATTCAGACTGGATTTAAGGAAAAAAACTTTTATACAATGGCAACTGTCAAGAAGTAGAGAGGCCTGTCCAAAGAGACTGTTCTGTCTCTGTCCTTGGATATGTTTCAGAGGTGATTGACAGCTGTCAAGCTCTGAAACAATTAGGTCTGACTTGAAAGCAGACCATGCCTTGAGAAGGAGTTTGCACTGAAGACCTGAGCTCTTTTCCAACACAAATCCAGACTATGACTGTGCAAGACTGGCTGTGAGAGGAGCTAAGGCTTACCTGGTCCAGTCCATCCTATGAAAGGGTAGGTACAAGACATGTTGAAAATACAAAAATATGTTATTTTCTTATGACCCAGAAACATAGTGCACATGGCAACTGATGGCTACTAGGTAGAATATAATTCTGTTGCAACACAGAATACTGAAATTAAAACCAGAGAAAATAGTACCTTCTGGCACTATTTCCTGTTAGAATTCCACGTGTCCAGATGCTTCCCTCTTCTTTCAGCTCCTCTCACCCTGCCACCACCTCTTTCCCTTTAGCTACAGTCCTTTCCATCACCCCCTGACCAAAGCAGATTCCTTTCAAGGAAAGAATTCCCCTTTTGAATTCTGTTACTTTCCTCTTATTTCAAGTAATTGTAGTATTGTCTTTTCTTCCATCAGTGTTCTCCCTTAGGGGAATTCTTCAGTCCTTAATTCTCATACCACCCTCTTTCAAATAGCTTAAGATTTAATGCAAAAAACCTGTTTGTCAGCTTATGTTTCCAGCTACAGTTATTTCTAGCCAGGGTGTTTAGGAAGTCTTATGCTTCCCTTCGCAGGTTGTAAAGTTGTGGGTTTGGCCTCCATGAAATATCCTTAGTGTAATTTCTGCTTTGCCTAGAGCTACCCTCAATCAATCCCTCATGCATTTATCCTGGAAAACATAAAGATGTTTCACACGTCTGAACATCTATAGTTCTTTGAAATCATAAGTCTGAAGATCATCATCCTGAATTATTTAATAAGTTTGGATTTGGGGCTTCTATTTATCAATCTTTTCTTTATTGGACCCTTTCTTTTTCCTGGATATTTCTTCAGCCTACCTTCGTAGGAGTTGCCTGTGTGGCATATGCCTTCACAGTGTGTGAGAAGGGGGGCTACTGCCTAATCTTTACACCGTAATAAAAACTAGTCAAAATACTGGATGAAGATGTTATTGTCATGTATTCATTGAGCAAACTAGCAATTCCAGAAGTCTTGCACCATGTATTTCCAGTTTCCAAGTTCCCCACTTTAAAATTTCTGTCAAACATCTATGAAGTTTTGTCTACTTTCTGCTGCTGTAAGCTGTACTTCAAACTAGTGTTTAAATACCTCCAAGAAATTTTGAGTTAGTTTTCGTGGGCCTAGTTTGTCAGTCAACTTGATGAAATGAGAGAAGCAGTTCCCATTGTGTACCAAGTTCATACTTTGAGCCTCAACAGAAGCCTAGAGCTTGAGATGGCACAAAACAAATTACTATCAAGATAATTTTGTCTCAGCTTCTGATTTCTGACTGCCTTCAAACAACACTGAAGTAATGAGTTCCAAAATAATCTCTCATAAACCATCAGTAAGCCAAAGATCTGCTTAAATTTCATTCTTCACGTACACTGAAAAAGCTGAAGAATTTTCAATATATTAGAGCATTTTTCTTCACTTAAGACTGAAATCTTCCTTCATGTCTCACGTTTCATAGCAGTTAGAACTGTGCCAAGGCTGCATTTTTTCAGGATGGCCCCATTTCCAGATGGAACAAAACCTCTACATGTGCTTCTAGATAGCCATGGACTGCTGCTCAGCTCATGTATGTGCAAGCTGCCAGAGAGTCAAGGTGACTACTGATGCTGCCAGCCAGGCACCTGTGGGCAGAGCTGTCCTCTCTGAAACAGGATTGATTGCCAGCACCACCTCACAGTCCTCCACTGGCAAGGAGATCTAGAGCAGACTCCAGCACTCTCCACACCATCTCTGTCTTTCCACTCTTGCTGACCAGTAGATCTGCTCCAAACAGACTCCATCATCTACCTCTAGACAGAAATGCAACTTTGCCTGCTATGCCTTGCCCTTGCACTCATACTGGTAAACAATTTTTTTTTAAGTAAGGAAGAATGTAAATGGGCATATTTCTTACTCGCTGATACAATGGAGACAATGCCACTTCATGGAATGGTTCCTAGATTCAAAATATCTTTACATTTCATCATATTTGTGAATTTAGAGATGTACTAAAGGGAAATACCTGCTAAGTTATATTTTTCCGTAGACAAACACCTTCCACCTTCATTTCACCCCAATAACTTCCAATTAATATATTTTTGCTTGCAAACACCCCAGACTGTCTGCACTAATGAAGGGACAGAACAGAAGTATTATTTGGCACCTGTATCATGATCAGTCTGTACCACGATCTCTACACAAGTACATGTATCAGTGTGAAGGTACTGCTGAAACTGGACCACAGTACAACCCTGAGCATACAGTAGAAATTGAAAAGAAGAAAAATCAGTTTTGTGTATTTCCTGTAGAAGGAATCTCCTATCATTTGATGCAGTAAAATGGAAATCTTTCACATTAAAAAAACACATTCAGATAAACACATAAAAGAGTTCTCACCTAACTTTGCTCTGAATATTGCAGGAAAAAAGAGCTGGACAAAAGAAGATGTGAGAAACTGGACAAAACTGGGGATCTAATGCCCATTGAAAAAATGATCAAACTGAACATGAGTCAACAACATGTCCTTGAATCAAAGGTATCCTGGGCTGCATCAACAAGAGTGTTATCAGAGTGTCGAGTATTCTCTGAGTAGTCAGCACTGGTAAGACCACATCTGCAGCTTTGGGTTTTTCAGTGCAAAAGAGATGTGGACATACTGGAGAAAGTCCATCAAAGGACCACTGAACTGGCAAAGTGGCTGCAGCACCTCTACTGGCATATCTGGGAGTTTAGCCTGGAGAAGAGACAGTTCAAAGACATCTCATCAATGAATTAAATATCCTAATGGAGGTAAAGATGGAGCCAGGTTCTTTCAGTGAAAGGAACAGTGACAATGGGCACAAACGGAAACACAGAAGGCTTCATTTCTACATCAGAAAACCCTTTACTATTGAGAAGGTGACAGCACTAGAACAGGTTACCCAAAGAGGTTGTAGAGTCTTCATCCTTGAAGATATTTAAAAATCACTTGGTCCTGCTCCTGGGCAACCAGCTCTAGATGATCTTGCTTGAGCAGAAAAGTTGGGTCAGATAACCTCCACAGGTCCTTTCCAACTTCAACCATTCTGTGATTCCACAATTTCTGTCCACAATTAGAGCAAGTTACAGTAAATCAATACAGTACTCAGAAAGAGGTTTGGTTAATAACTTTAAGCTTGGGCACTTTATTGACATGTGATATTTTTATATACTGTATAGAGGGTAATCAAAACAAAAATTTTCCCTCTCAAGGAATAGAAGATCAGCCTTCTGATGCTTTTTTTCCCCCAGTGTTCATACTATTCTGTACTGTGACATGAAAACCAGGTGAATTTTGCATCTATTGCTGGAAGTTGACTTGAACAAAAATAAAAATCCAATAGATTTATCAAAGGAAAAGAGCATTATTATTTCTCTGAAATCTGCTCAAATCTTTCTTTCTGTCCATGAGTAACCATAAATCTACCTGGTGTATTGACAGCCAAATGTTTTCTGACCTGTGCCAAACATAGTCAAATAAATTTTAACTCCTTTGATGCACAACTTTACCAAAACTGAAGCCAGATGTTTCACAGGTGACCTGACAGAATACCATTACTTCCCAATTACCATAAATAAAAGGAAAGCTGTCACAAAGAGTGTGCAAAGACATATCATTCTAACATTCCTGAAGATTTAACCCTTCCTGACTATTCACAAATTGAACATCTGAAAGATGTTCCTGGACTTAGTAATTAGACACAAGCATCTTGACATTATCACTTCTCACTTTTCTCCATACTTAGATGTTTTGAAATTAGGTGTTTGGAGGGATTTCAGTCATTTCAGAAGCTACAGCTGTCACAGACAGACAGGCAAACAGACCTGCAGCAGCACTTCAGAGCTATGCAGAAAGTATAATTCTACCTCCTATTAGGCTAAATGAGAAGATAAATAGGTAGATTACTATGCCCCTTGATACATTAACAATAATCCAGTAGTCTTCTTTTCTCCAAGTCAGTGAGTTAGTGAATATAGCTAAAGGTTTAGGGGTTTGCACTTTGTGTTCCTTACCACAACATAAGGTAGGATCTACAGGTATTTTCCAAAATGCTAGTTTTAGCTTCAGGCATGGGTCCATTTATGTAATTTCACTGTGCTCATGACATACATAGTGCTGGTAGTATAGGTAATCTCAGCAGTGGTGGGATAATACATAAAAATTAGCATAACACCATTAGAAATGTTTATATATATTGAGGAAAACAACTCTTACCCTTCTTACCATGAAGCTAGTGAACAAAAGAAATATTTTCCAGAGTCCACTAGCTTCATGGATTCATTCTGTCATGCGTCTTCAACTAGACCCTGTGTATTCTAAATATTGAAGGAACATCAGGTCTTAAAAGTGGTTTAGAGTGGTTACACTGAAACAAATAGATACAAATGTAGGTTCTTTGAGGGATAAGTTTGAGTAAATATTCACAGAATGAAGACCAGAGTAATAAAAACAATGCAATTTTTTATCACTCTGGCAATTCAGCTTAAGCAGTAAAGAAGTAGGTTAAGAAAATTTCCAGGCAGTATCTGTGGTTAGTGTTTGAGATCCAGATGATAGTATTTGCTGACTAGTGTAATACCAGTTGGTGAAAAGTCACCTGTTAATTCAGCTGATGCCAGCTGCAATACCGTCTGCAATGGATTTTTCAACTTAAGATTCCCAAGGCAAACAGGTTCACAATAGCGACTTCAGGTGCATGAACCCAACATGCAGTTCCACTAAGGAAAATAAAAAAAAATTCTTCCTTACACTGAATTATCAAAATTCACAACACCAAGGAAATGTCTTCCACATCTATACTTTTCCCAAGCAAGGCCTCTGGTTAGATGGTGGTACTGCGGAGAAAGAAGTGATATTGTCATTACCTCTTGTGACCAGGAATGATTTGTCTGGCCTTTCATTATTTATGTTAGTAATAAGAGCACTGTAAGGAGGGAAACAGATATTCAGACTTACATCACTCCTCAGTTTTTCATATCGTTTTCAGCAAATACCCATTTACTGTGGTTTCTTTTGATGCTTTTTTTCCAAAACACTTTCCATCTCTGCAAATTTTGGAATACCTGGGTGACCAAAAGAAATGCATTGGCCAATAGTATACAGATACCTAGAATTAGGCACAGCTTTGGTGACTTCAGCCCACTACTTCACTCTAGCTAACCCTTCTTAATGCTTACTTTGACCTCTGGACAGATCCGTACTTTCATAAACCAACATACTCATTTCCTACACTTTTTAGTTAGCTTTTAATAAGCAGCTAAGGATAACAGGGGTTTTGGCAAGATGATACAATAAAGCTATACCACGGAAAAGGTCTGATCCTCATCATACTCCTTCTGAATCATAATGTGAACAGGCACAAAGTGCCGTTCCACTCTGCACCCCACAAGCACACAGGTGTGCATGAACACAGACACAACTGTCTTTGAAAAAAAGCACCTCTGTGGCTCTGAAATCCCAATATCCGCTCCCCACATAATCCATGAAAAAGCCACTTGAAGCAAATAATTTAGCCACATGGAAAGGATTCTGCCTGCCTCCACCTTAATTAAGACACATTAGGCACAAAAGAAAACTCACAGCTAGACATGCTCTGTGACTAGGTTTATCTGGTATAATTCATGAAACAGGATATTCCTGCATGGCTTGTTAGCAGTGAAGGAGCAAGAATAGTCCAGGATTACTTGCACCTGTCTGGATTTAAAACAAAACGGAACAGCAACAACAACTACCCCCTCCTTTTCAACCTAAATGCTTCACAGACTTCTTCAGCTTCGTAGACAGCAGAGGGGGACAAAGACTCATAGTGCTGAACTTGATTATGCTTTAATTTGCCTCAGTCCACAAACCCTTCAATTCCCAGTCTTCCCAGATGCTGCCTTGCATTTGTACTCTAAGCAATCTAGTCTTCTTTTTTACGGTTTAGTATACCCTTCTTTTAACTGCTGTAACTTACAGAGATGTATACTAGATTTCAGAATTGCTAAAGCCAACAAAATTAAACATTTGTGAAGGGATAAGATACTGAGGTTTCCTCATATTTCTCCTACTAACACCGCATAACACTCCTTTTGATTTTGTTTTTCTAGATGGAAATACTGCTATCCAATCAGTCTTGCAACTCACACATGGCTTCCTGCTACAGCCACTGAAATTTCATGAAAAATTCAGATGTTGCCAAAGAAAGATTTCCCTAAGCTTTACTGAGCTTTACTGGTACCGTTTTTCTTTGCCTGACCTTTGTTCTACAGTACTGAATTACTAAGTTGGTCTTTTTTTCCTTATTCAGCATTTCTGCGCAGAAGATATTATGTCTGAAACATGTTGTACAGTTGAGGCCATTGGGCTGTATACTATGGTTGTGAAGAAAAGAGTATATCATAATCCATTAGTATTGTCTTGTGGAGTTACAAGAAGGAGAAATTATTATTGAAAAACGCTATTGATCCCAAAAATCAAGAAAGACATTCTTGTCCTTTTGCAGAAAAATATGAAGTGTATATATTAACTTATACCTTGCAATTTTATAGACCCTGTGAATATAGATTGAATCAAAACAGAGCTGCACTCTTCAGGAGTGTGCTGTTCCCACTTCTTTTTTTTTTCTTCTTTTATCTTTCCCCTCCTACCTCCCTCTTCAATGTATATGGTTCAGCCTCCCTCCAGTTATCATGCCCTCTTCTTTGAAGTTATGAAGTATATAGACAGGATATATATATGATTTTCTAGGAGACATCAGAGGTGGCCATGTTCAACCAAGTTTTGCTTTCCTTCATAAGTAGAAAAGGATGAAAGCAAGAACCATTAATTTTTCCTAGGAAGGGTTTTTATCTGATAAAATAAAAACCTTGCTCACACACTTTTTTCTCTAGATGAAAGTTTGTGATTATCTTTTTTTTTTTTCGGAATCATTCTCTCACATGAGGATAAATCTGCCATGTGCAATTTTTATCTCAGCATGCACTTACCAGAAGGAAGAACAGTATCATGATCATGCCACATGCTATCTTTAGACATACATCTCCCCTGCTGCATAGTCTGGTATTTAGTATACTGCATCATTAATCATTTGCTATCTCTTTTATTTGTGTGTCATTACTTAAGATACATGTATTAAATTCTCAGTGTTTTTCAGACTCTCAAAGATGCAATTTCATGCCTGACAACTCCATAAAATATATCAGATATTTTTATTTATTTTAAATTTAAACCAGAAACCTGGCTTCAGTAGATGTTTCAATTGGTTTTTTAAATCTCTCCAAGCTTGTGACTTTTGTAACTGCTCAGATGTTAACCCAAACCATTCACCCATTCACCTTGGTAACAGCATACTTTTGGTTTTTATGTACTGGGCCGGACATCAAAGACATGTTTTTATTGCAGAGATTTTACTAGCCAAGTCTGGATTCGTAACAGACTCTGTTCAGCAACAGCTGAATTGTATAGACAGCTCTTCTTTGGGATAAAAACAGGTGAACCGTGATCAGCCAAGTCCCAAATTGAAATCTTCCCTCCATCCTTGCTCATCTTCAGCTCTCTACTCAGGTTTTGGCTGGGATGGGATATTTTCTGGAAATAAATGCTTTATTTGCTGTGCTTCTTACCATAGGAAGCCTGTCTTCCTACAGGAAGACCAACACATACGCACAGTATTTCTAGTGAAGATTCTCAGGAGCTTCCAAAAAGAAGCTCATTAATGATGGATGCATTGAACAATTTATTTTTTTTATGAGAGAAACAGATGTCTTTAACACTTTGTCTACATTGTCTCCCCTACTCTGTTTCTACTGAACTTCTGGAGGTTCACATATGTAGCATTGCCTTGCCCAGTACTTACTCAAACCATTACCTTCTCCTTCATTTTCTACAGAAAGAAACATCTGGCAAAATAATGTCTTCTCCTTTAGTTCAGTTGAACCTTCTTTCCCCTCAGCCCACACTCCCAAGGCCTCTACACACAAATGTTTAAACATTCATGTGAGAGCATGAGTAGGGCTGAATATATTGCCTAAACTGTGTAGGCACTACCACAAAAACGTGATTTAATACAATCAAGAGCTCTTGATGACCAGGAAGATGTGAGGCAGGTACTCAGAAAATCTGTTGACAAAAGATACTTGAACTACATGTTCAGAAACTTAAGCAGTGTCTACCATCATTTTAATTTGTTAAGCTCATATGAGAACCCACTTCTTTCAAAGAAGTCAGGATACCAGCTGTTTCAGTAGATGTTATCAGACAGTTTTTGTGGTGAATAGCATTTCCATATTACTTCCAAGAGAAATAAATTGAATAGGATGCTGAATGACAGTTTCATAGTGATGATATCTTGTATTTATATAGTGCCTACCATCCCAGAGCAACTTAAAAATAATATCCACAAAAGAGTTACTCTGGCCATCCTTGAAATGCCTCCATCTCTCTGCTGGAGGTTGGGATCCAAGCATAAAATTGACAAAGAGCAGATCAGCAGGGGAAAGGGAATTTTGGCTGAAAATTCATAGACTTAGGAAACAACATCTCTTATGGAAAAAAAACAGCCCACAAAAAAAACCAACACTGTGGAATCATTAAACTCCCCATAGAATTGAAGTTTCTGGTCTCATAAAAAAAGTTTGATCACATAGAAAGCTTCTTGGGAGTTAATTTTCTGCCACTGAAAGATAAAATTCTAAATTCTGCCAGGTAGTGAAAGTATGTTGCCATGGAACATCCATAAGTGAAACATAAGCCATGCCTTCCAGGTTAAAGTAGAAATGAACATGTGCTTCCGAAGGCTGGTCGCTGATGTTTGTGAATCTGGTTTTACTCACAAGTATTGTCAGTGCAGCACACACACAATTGTGCAGCACACTTTCTTCCACTCTGACAGCAGCCAGTTACCAGGTATGCCAACATGCTGCAGGGCCTGATCTGAAATCTGTATTCCTTTGAAGCTCTCAAATAAATACCTCCTCCAGAATTTGGGTCTATGGTTGAAAGGAAAAACAAGAACTGTACTCCTGCTTTGAGAGCTGTAATTTGTCATTGTTTTTGTGTCTCAAGTCAGCTCTAGGATGTTTGCAACATAGCAGTGATTTACCAGAGCATTGGGGGAATACTTTTTGTCATCTTCATGTTTCCCACCAGCAAACTGTATGCAAACAAGTACATGCTTTCTCTATTCAAAGTTATGGGAAGTACAGACTTATAGTTTGAACAATCTACTCCTTCAGGAATCAGGCAAATCATTTAGATGTTGTGCTCTATACCTTCCTTCTGCGATGTTCCACTCTTAAGAGAAAGTGAACACGCAAGATTCATAGATACTTGTGGTCAAAAGGAGCAACAGAAGTCAGAGGGTCCACAACAGCTGCAGAAGTTTTATTAGTAAATTACACACTTTGGCATGGAAATTGGTATGTTAGTCCCTGACCTTCTAGTACAAGCATGCAACAGTGGGGTTTAGATAGAAGGATAGGGTGAAAGGAAGAGTGAAAGAAAGGGATGAATTAAATCAGGGGAGAGAGAGAAGGAAAGCAAGAAAGAGAGAAAGAGAGACCACTAGCCCTAGATCCAATGTCATTCCTGTTGGGGTGCCTGTATGCCTGGGCTTCATGGGCCTGCCTTTTTATAGATAAGTTTTCCCTACCCTAGAGCTGCTTCTTGCTTCCTATACAAGCTACCTTTGTGCAGTTCGTTCTTCTAGACCTTTCTGGAAATGAGTCAGGAGTCTTTGGTGGTCTTGATTTCTGCCCTTGCTCTTCATGTCTACTTCTCAATCTTGTTCCTGTATTGTGTTGTGCTCCAGGAGCTAGAACAGGGACATTTTGCCCAGAAAAGTGTTGCCCTACACCCATATAGCCCACTTCTCCAGCCACATCCTGCTCTTTCTCACAGTGTGTTATTACCAACAATCTTTGGCTGTTATTCCCAACAATCCCTGGTTGGCTCCACAGCTATCTGACTATCAGCATTTGAGACATACACATTAGCCCCTTATCTTCTGGGCTTCTACACCTTCTCAGTTTCTCACCTCTTAGATGAGTAGTTTAACCACTGTTTTATGTGATGCCATCTGAAAGGTTAAAGCACTCATCTGAAGATGAAGCAGAGTACATAACCTTCTGAAGTGCATTACAGTTTAATGAAAAATTGCAACAGTAAGTGCAACACAATTAACAAGTGTCCAAATTCAAAGCATTAAACTACAAAAGAACTTTTTGTCAAATCTGACTCTTCTCCCTCCTTCACCCATTAGTAGTTTCCCCAATGCAAAAATTTCCCACTAGCCAGCAGTCTCTGGGAAAGCATTTGAGAAAGAGAGGTGATAAGGGAAGAATGATTTGAGAATAAAATGTTTGCAGCTGAGAGTGAAAATTAGCTGGTTTAGTGCTTCAGTATGTAAACTAGCTTGGGCTTTGAAGCAAATTCATTAGAGCAGGTTGACACAGTCCGAATGACAAGTGAGGGAACTCCTCATGGTGACATTTCTCATGGCTAGAACAGAGCAGCAGGTTAACCTGTTACTGAAGGATTAAGTGTTCATCAGTTATGTGCTGACATATCTGAAAAACATTTGGCCCCTTTGTCTATGATTCACTTTAATTCTGCCAGCTGTTTTTAACCCTAAAATGCCTAAAATTTCTGTCTTCTCCCAGCTTTGAGAAATACTATGACACTAAATTTTATTACAGAATTTACTGTGGGTTTTAGAACACCAGCCTGCAAACTAAGCTTTCAGTTTGCAAAATAACTCATTTTCATCTCTAATTTTCAAATATACCTGGATAAATTGTTACTGAAAAAGACATGCCTGCTGTCATGAGCTAATGCAGTCAGTGGGGAATTCAGCCATTTGCATGTTGAATTCTCATACTAAAATAAAAAAGAAAGAATACATAATTCTTTCCCATCCAAACTGATATTAAAATTTGGTGTTTAGAGATCCCATTCCTGCTCAACCATGACATGAAGGCAAAGGCAGATAGGAAGGGGATACTGTATATTGTGTTTTGGCCAACTCTAAGTATTTTCTTGTAGAGATCCTTTTCTTTTTCTTTTCTTCTCTAGTTTAAGTTATTGGTCTACCTGCCTTTTATTTCCTGGTTTTTTTCCTTGTGCTGGGGCTTTTTTGGTTGGATTTCTTTTTTTTTTTTTTTTTTTTNTTTTTTGGTAAGGTAGGTTGCATACTTCTTCTTAGTGGTAAAATATAAGATAAAACATAAGAAATATGAATCAAAATATGAACTTTACAAAAAGTTGGCTCCAAAAAAGATTACAAAGCAAGCAGGACTTGTGAAAACCACAAGCCACTTTAGTTATAAGGAGCTTCAACCTTCACAAATCTGTGTGCTGAAATAGAGCATGGAAGAGATCAGACCACAGCTCAGGTTCATTGAGGAATTTCTCCATTACACAGGCATTGTGATCAGGCGTCTACAGACATTTTCCTCTACATCCTGAAAACTTTTCTTGCATTTTGCAGTTTTTAGAAACCTCTTTGTAGTAGCTAGTAAGATTGAAATAGACTGCAAATCTGACCAGCAAGGTTGCCAGTCACCTTGCTCAGAACAGAACACTTTTTATCTAGTTTTGATTGACACTTTTGCAGAAACTCTCCACTCTGCATATTGTTATCAGAAAAATTGAAGTAGCAGTTCAAGACAGTTAGCTGAGCTTTAGGACTATGAACAAAGTTGCCTGGCAAGTTCAGTGTTGCTGGGTATGGGATGCTGCAGAGTGTAAGTTCTCTTACTTTGGGGATGTTGTGTCACTGGAAGACAGATTTTCTGATTTAATGTTGTATAGAAAAGGCCAGAGGGATTATGTGTTGAAGAAGATATTTTCTGAGTTATGCAAACACACAGGGCTGCTCCTATCTAACAGGGTGGTCACTTCAGTAGAGATAATAAACTTTATCTGAACTCAAGCACACTTCCTGATAAAGTGGGCTGTACAGCTGCTAGGTGATATTTACAATACATGGATTTAATAAGAAAAAGGAAAGACTTTTTTTTTTTTTGTTATTACTACTTGGGCTGGAAAGCTAAGAATGACTTCAAGCCAAAAGACTCCCAGCTTCTCAGCATATTTAACTCAAACCATGAATTTCCACTAATACTTCCCTCTGATATTATATCCAGATTTCCAGTATAATAGTTCATCAATTCAATTAAAACACAGGCACATTCTGATTTCAATCTTTAACTTGCTAGAACATTGACCAGCTTGTTTGCTTGGGTTTTTTTAAGGGCAAAAATCAAATTATTTTTCACAATTTTTATGCTCATTACACTTCGTAAGACTCTTTTCTAAGGATCCTGAGATCCTAGATTCTAAGGATCCTAGATTCTAAGGATCCTAGATATTTGTTTCAAAACATTCTCTCCTACTGTTCCTGCATCAGGAACACCTGTTCTTGATATACCCATCCTTAGCAAAGTCTCCCTTTCTTTCTTTTTTTTTTTTTTTTGACAGGGAGAGGTATTGTAAACTATACCTGTGTGAATTTAATGTTAAGACTCGTATTTACAGCTGCCTGCATTGCCAAACCTACTTTGTTCAACCTGCATAATGAAAATTACATCCTCCACAGTGATGGAATGTAAGCAAAATCAGTAAGTTATCTATTGCTCCTGGGCAATTTCCATGTATTAAATGACATTGAATCTGATCAATGAAAGGTAAGTCTTTCATTGCTTGCTACAGACTTCCAGTAAATGTCTGGATAGGAAATAAAATATTTATATTTATTTTGAATCTTCATCAGCAATAAGATGACCTCTAATAGGCTTGAGCAGTACAGACACGAAAAGAGTACTGCAAAACTACTTCAGAAACAATGAGGATATGGAACTACAGTTGTATGAAAAAATACCAGGACACACCTGAAGTTGTGGGGATGTTTATCTTCTGTCACTAAGAATATGATCAGACTTTCCAAGTGTTTGCATCTGGAAGCTGAAAGTGAAATAAGATAAAAAAATTAGGTTAAATGAGTAAACAGAAACCCTCAGTGACAGTCAGAATTACTCAGTCTGAGAGACAGTTCCAAAAATATTAAAATCTCTTTTTATATTTATTTTTTTTTCAGTGCCCAGCATGTTTGTTTATCTATTTGCATTAAGGTAAATTCCTCATTATTTGCATTGCGGTACCTCTACCTACTGTGCATTTTTTTCTTCTGCTTTAGTCAGCTGGGACTTGCTGCCATCAGAAACTGTTCTAGCTTTGCTATGAACTTGAAAGCACTGCTAAGACTTGGGCTTTCTCTCTTTCTCCTGCCTACCATCTTCAAGGAATAAAAGATTCACATTCTTTTCTGGTGTTTTCTTTCTAATCCCTGATGTCTACTGGCAGGTTGACCTCCAAGTGAGTAAAAGGCAGAGGGAGTTGTTTACAAATTGGTTCTGTATCTATTATTCTTCCTCCCAGTAAGAGCTCTCCAGTAAGCAGTGCGTGGTTCTGCTAATGAGCTTTTATTCATCAAGGAGTTGTAGCCTCTGGCAATTTAAGTAAATTTCACTGGACTCCTGCAGTACTGATGCCAGCAATGGATGGAATTTATAAACTTACACGGTAAGTGTTAAAGGATACCTTTTGAGGTGATACTCAACTACCTTTTTATACACCAAATACATAGTTCTTTAATTTATTTTTACATTTTCTGGCTTTTTTTTTTTTATTATTTTTTCTACATCCTCTATGCCTTTGCAAAATCTAATGCCACCACTTTTTCTCTCCAGGTCCCAAATCATTCCAGGTCTTCTCCATTACTTGACAGAATATCAGTTTTCAATATTACACTTGCTCTTCCCCCTCAAAACTCTACACTATACTACTCTAGCCATGTGAATTTCCTAGACAATTATCTAGTCTTTTCCCACGCCTTGGACATGTCTAAATATTTTTGGGTTTTTCTCATGACAGATCCTGAACATGACTGCATGCCAGAGGAATCATTTTTACCCTTTTGATTTCTGGAGCTATCCAGAAGGTACTTCAAAATCCAGTTTGCACCTCAACTCTAGAAATATACATCTCCGTCTTATATTTCCTATAAATCAGCTATACATACTTAGGCCAATATTTATGTTAAGCCTTTCATTTCTGTAATTTGTTGGTAGGAAGAAAATAAATATAAAGAAACTATCTCTAAGTGATCTGCAGCAATTCATCAAAGTAGAATTTTCTTGAAGACCTTAGTAATGAAAATCACAAACAGCTTCTGTGCACTAAACAGCACCAAATGCTTGCCCTGAAGCCCTAAGGAATCATGGAAACAGTTCCTCAGTGCATTTCCCAGTATTGATCCATAAGAATTCTCATGCTTTCAATTTTGCATAATTCTCAGGTTGAAATGAACTCAGAGCATGCAACATGAAACTCAGCCAAGAATTCTGCTTCCCATAATTCCAGCTCAAAACCATATATCGGCCCGACTTCTCTCAAAACAGTTTTCACAAAAGGGGTGAAAAGCAAGCATTGACCCATGTTGGATTCCAAATTTGTAATATGGTTTTGGTTTCAGTGTAAACATTTGGCATAACTTTGGTTTTTTATATTAAAATGGTTTATAAAGTCTTCAGAGGGGTCTAAAGGAAGAAAAAAACCAAAGTGAACCCTGTCAAAAGGTTCATAACTTCCTTCATAACTGTTGGACCCTGAAGTCACACTGGCTCCACAGCTCAGCTCAGATATTAATAATTATTGAGAAATCTGAAGCTGAACTTCTGGGTTTTACAGCAAATATCGCACATCTCTTTCAGAACAAATAATTTTCCAACACCATTCACATAATTAACAACATCACAAGCAGTTCTGCCTGGTGCTATCGGTGCAGCATGGAGCTTTCAGCTGTCTGAGTATTCATGTAGAAAACATCCAGAGGAAGGGTACCTTCCTGGTGGGTTAAGGACCTCTTGCAAGAAATCCTGATACACAGACCATATGGATGTAGAAAGAACAGCATCATTCTGAGTTCTGAGATTTATAACTGAAAGGTCATTAGAGACGCTGTGCCTTCCCTACAATTTAGCTAAGCTGCTTAAGAGCTTGCAGCTGTACCTACAAGTGTACTACTGAGCTGGGAGCTCCCTAGACTACCTTGGCGGTATCTGCTCTTTGCAGCACTTAAAGATCCAAACAACACATTAAACCCAACAATTTTGTTGGATGCATAGCAGAAGTGTTCAGATAATCAGTTAAGTGGCTGTTCTCAGCTATATTCAACAGCAGTTACACATTTCTGAGAGCAAGCTGAAGAGATTTGCTTAACCTTCTCTGCATATAAACTGACTTATTTGAGTTTGCAGTGGAAAGAATGAAGGTCTCAGATAAAATTATGACTAGGCCTGAGAGTCTGTTTAAGAAATTACTATATTTCAGCAATTAGATATAACCTTCCACAAAATGATATTGTTTTACCGTGGTATATTTGCAGGTTCATCAAAAGTGAGATTCAGATCAGGACTGAAATGTAAGTATTTGTGTGGATACTTTTGCTACTTTCTTTTCTGGAAAAGGTAAGTATGAGTACAGATCAGTATGAAACCCATAAACTTAAGCTTATGAATTTTGTGTTGCTATACCTAAGGCTCTAGCTACATCTTTGAGAAAATTAGTACTAGTATTTGAAGAGGAAAGGAGTTAGAGTGTGTTGATACGGGAGAATTTTTGATGCCACAGATGACCTGTGATGATGACACGGGTTCAAAAACTGTTCTCACCTGCTCACTGGGTATTTGTGAAGCTTTGAACACATTCAGAAGCCACTGCTGTCAAGAAGGATGATTTCAGCAATCCTCCAGCTAGGGGTTGGCTCACAGTAGCTAGGTGGACAATATCTAATTCTCTATCCTATGCACTCTTGCTGTCTAAGTGTGTCACATTTTTCAGCTGGGCATTGCTGCACTTCTTCCTTCTGCAGAAGATACATTAAGCTCTTCAGTGGAAAAGGGATGTTGTGAAGCTGACTGAAATTTGTTGCAGTGTTTTGCTATTGATAAGTGGTGTCAGAAGATTGTGAAGTGATGCTAGATATGCCTCTTAGCTCTTCAGAGCTGCAGAGGTGTTTGAGGTTTGATGTCTCTAGCTACCTATTCACTCTTCAGTATTTATCCAAGATAGAGTTATTGACTTGAAACTTTTAAACAAGCTTTAGATGAGGAAGTTGGACTAACGTAAATAAACAAATGCATTTAAAATTCTCAGAATGAAGGTATTAAGGAGAAAACAACTGCTGAGATGGAAGCCTTCTCTCCCAGCTGCTCTTTCTCATGTCAGGTGAGTTCACGCTCTGGTTTGACTTTAAATGATGGTAAAACATCTTCAGCATAAACAGTATATTTAACAAAGATACAGGTGGCCTCATTAGATGTGCAGTAGTTTCTCACACCTCGTGTGCTTTCAGAGAATGACAGGTAACTCTTCCCAGTGGATGTGCTGCAGACACATTCCAACTCTCTCATGTTAGTAGCAGCTGCACCATGAGCTTTGCTTGTGTGGGGCATGGCCAGTTTGCCAGAGCTTGTCAGATAAGAAAATAAATTTATTTCAGCAACTGTGAGTTATTCCACCTAAAGAAAATCCTCTTGGGCTCTAATGTTAGGATTCTGTGAAAATCTTGTTTCATTATTCTCTTTCCAAAAGTGAAGCTTACTTTGATTCAGATTTTTGAGGCACTTACTGCTTGCCTGTGTAACTGAGGAGAATTCAGCCTACAAGACTTAGCTTGTTTTACCAAATGTCTCTAAGAAATTACTATTTCAGTGGCTTGCACAAAAATTGCAGACCAAGCTATGTTCTGTTTTCAGACCAGCTTTGCACACACATAGAGACTGAACATTTTGAGAGTTTACATTGTCCGTTTATGTAGCCACAGTACTTTCCCATGTAAAAGTACAGTAAATTTTAAGACTTCCTATGAGACTCCCTGAACTTTCTTTCACTGAAATCAGAATGAGTCTTCTTGAGATGTTCATAAAATCATAGAACAGTTTTAGTTGGAAGAGACCTTAAAAATCTTTTAGTTCCAAACTCCCTGTCATGGGCAGGGAAGCTTCCACTTGACCAGTTTACTCAGAGCCTTATCCAGCCTGGTCTTCTACACCTCCAGGGACTGGGCATCCACAACAACTTCTCTGGGAAAACTGTGCCAGTACTACATCACTCTCACAGTAAAAAATTTCTTCCTAATGTCTCACCTAAACTATTCCCCTTGTCCTAGCACTACATACCCTTGCCAAAAGTCCCTCTCCAGCCTTTTTGTACCTCTCTTTAGGACTGCCATGCTGCTATATGGTCTTCCCAGGGTCTTCTCTTCTCCAGGCTGCACTCCTGCTCTCTCAGACTGTCTTCATAGAAGAGGCATTCCTGCCCTGTGATCAACTTAGTAGTCTTCGTCTGGATTCATTCCAACATATCTTGTGTTTCTGGGGGCCCCAGAGCTGGACACAGTATCCATGTGGAATCTCACAAAAGCAAATTAGAGCAGGACTTTCTTTCAGCTGTCACCTAATTAAGAATCAGTCAGCTTGGCCTGATGATTGACTCCCTGACATCCATTTCCCCTCTCTCTGAGGGACTTGGGAATATTCATCTGTCCTCTGCCTTTGTCTATTGCTCCCAAATACTTCTATGTTAGTTCCTACTCAAAACTACTTAGTCTTGAGGGATCAGATGCACCACAGTCCAAAAACCTTCCTTCAAAAATGTGACAAGAAACCTCTGTCTTCCATACAAGATGAGTTGCTGGAGGCTTCATAGCTGAATTTGGAGAGGAG
>VZDJ01007749.1:28294018-28322957 GCA_008694505.1 Cyanoderma ruficeps | reverse complement strand
GAGGAGAGGAGAGGAGAGGAGAGGAGAGATCTGTGTGGCAAGTGGTACACGAAGGTGAAACATTTCCTTCTTGTGGAGTCTGTATTAAATGGAATTAATTTTAAAATACATTTCTCTCTTTTACATGTTTTTAATTTTTTCCATTAAATGCATCGAGTACATTTTAACTTTTTTTCTCAATTTTTTATCCCCACCACTTCTGTTTTTTAAATTTACAGTGAATCAAAATGTGTATTTCTCATCTTCTGTTTCAGTATGTTTCTATTGTCCATGAAGAAGAGATGCTTCAAAGAGAAAGGAGAACAGAAGAACACAATTTAAAACAATAGTAATTCAATCATTCCTGTTATACTTTATATTCAATAAGCTAAGTTAAAAAGGTGAGAGAACAAAAAAGCCTTTCATAACTCAAGATAAAATGTAATTACAACAGGATCAACTTTCAATATTTTAGTCAATTCTTACCCCATTACAGTAGATCCAAGATAAAAACAACTTGAACTCACAGAGTTCAGCCTGCAGTTTCTACATGCCTAATCTATATTTTTATTGAGTGTTCCAGTTCTTCAGCAGGTATGTTCCAGCAGGTTAAATGCTTAGTTGATCCATTGCTAGCCTTCAATAAATGTGTTATCTAAGCAAAAAGATCCAAGAGTACTTTGATATGGAAGTTGTCATACAGTTTGATTCAGACTACAGTAGATCTCATCTTACTTTTAAAAAAGAATACAGAAGAAAGAAGCAATGAGTCTGCTGGGACTCGTTCTAGCCCATTTGAACTCAAATTAGCAGAAAAGCCTGTGTGATGAATGTTTCCTCTGCTGTGATTGCTTCCCTATGTCTGTTTGGGTGTGCAGTCTCAGGGCAGGGGAAGGGTTTATCTCAGACACTTCATTGCTAGCAGGATTTAGGCAAGGAATGGGGCGCTTGTATCAGAAGACCCCTCAGCCCTGACACTTGAAATTCTCATGCCTCACTCACACTGGAGAGTTGGAATTGCCAGAAAGAGGAGAGGCCCTGGTGTAGGGAAGGTATTTCAGGAGTGGCTCCCCTCCCTGGGGAGTGACTGACCTGAACTTTTAGTATGCTGAACCCCAGGCCTTTTGAGTCTGAAAATTAGTTTCTTGTATTTGGAACCCAAATAAGACCAGCCTACCACAGCAGGAGCTGACTTGCCTCTGTTTTACTACTGGATTTCTCTTTGGAAGGAGATCTCACCAGCAACTACTGGAGACACCATAGAGAGTGGCTAGGATGCCGTAATGCCCAAATCCAACAAACATAAAAAAACCTCCAAATTTACCCCACTGTAAGACTCACCTAGGAGAGTCCTCACTATCTGATGTCGAGCAAACACTTGAACAGCAGCCCAGCTTTCCAAACAAGATCCTTGGGACACAAGGATCAGTGACAAGTTCAAGATGACATTTCATTTCAGCTGTTACTTTTCTGCTTTCTGTCACTCCAGTAGTCCCTGCTGGCCAGACTTAAAATAAACTTTTTTGTCTCTGGAAAATTAATGACATTCCTGTGGAAAGCAGGTTAGTTGAAAAAGCACTATCAAGTCCAAAAAATAAACAGGAAAGTATTATTAGGAGAAAAATAATCTTTAAGAGAAACTGATTTAATGATTAACAGCTCTACTTTACCACAGACAGAATTCCTCCAGTGATATATGGAAACCCTCTGGGACTCTCAATTTTTACTAGATAATCCCTCCTGAATGGTAAAATTCTGCTATATCCCCTGCACATCACCTTTTGAACTATACAGGCAATTTACTAATTTGACCTCAAGAATAACTCTGGCCCAGAATATCTGAGGTGCATGGCTGCCTGGCTTCCAAGAATAAAACAACATTTTTGCAGTTTTGTAGGGGCTTTTTGAAATTTTTTGTTCTAAATTTGTCCTGGAGGCCTTACTAAACAAAACAAAACAAACCAACAAACAATAAAAAAAACCAAACCAAACCAAAAACCTCCCCTTTCCCAGGAAAACCTCAGCAGATAGGAAAAAAACCCTGAGAATTAATGTCTGCAGATCGTACATATTCTGTTACTCGTAATTCTGATATTGCCCACTGTATTTTGCATTTGTTTGACCACATAATTACCATTTTTTCACAGTGCATTCAGTGCACAAGAATCAAAGCAAAACCCAGACATTTTAAATCACTTCTTTTGTTGTTGACTATAGAAGGTCCTTTATAGTAAAGGAAAGAACATATTTTCTTCTAAACCCATCTTTTAGAGGTAAGACTCATACATGAAAGAATTTTACTGCTTGGTATTCCTCGGCATTCTCTAAGTTTTTCTTAATAGAAGTGAAAAGCAGTAAAGCTTCACTTTTAAGTGACTCGAATCAACATCAAGTTAGGCACAGGATAAAGGCTGTGAAATGGTAGTCAATACTTACAAAAGCAACTATACTGTTAAAAGAGGTACATCAAGTTCCTGGAACCTGTCAGGGAGAGAAAAAAAATGTTCTATTTGCTCCTCTTCTAGAAGGGTGGAAATAAAATACTGACAATATATTTAGTTAAAGTCAGACAGCAAAATCAGAGAAGGTAGACTCTCCTGCACATCGCTCCAGTCAGCATTTGAACAGTTGTGGTTATTTACACTACAAGCTCAGCCATGGCAACATCCTGGGCTAACCATTCTATAGAAAAACGGGGACAGAGCCCCTGCCTCAATGGCTTTAAGGAAGAAAAGACAGTAAGACAGAGAATGAAAAATAATCCAAATATTCCTTATTTTTTCCATTCATAGTTCAGGTATACAAGAATTCAGCCCTACCAACCAAATCTGCACTGAGTTTTCAGAAATCTCCATCATTACAGAAATCTACCACCAAAATTCATTTCTTTGCATACTTACTTTTACCTTACTTCATTTCTTTACTTCTTTGCCACTTTAATTCTTCACTTCTCTACTTTTTTTCCACTCTTCAAAATACATTTTTCTGGAGCTGTGCAAATACATCATAACTACATGATGGCACCATGACACATGGTGGGTTTCTGTACAACCCAATGCACCATGGCTGACCAGGACTGGCCAGAAAGTGGGTTGGTAAGGATTTCTAACACAGCACATATTTTTCTGTAACCTGTGGTTTCCATGTGTTTTTTTATCTTGCAGATGATAAACAATACATACCATGAAAAATGTAGGCTGGTTGGCGCTACTATTAAACCTTTGTCGTGTTCAGATTTCTGGAGATCACATCTTCACATGTAGACCATCTTCTCAATTCCCATTAAACCAATTCTTGTGACTCTTGCAACCCTGCTTCCTGTTAGGTTTTTCTTTCTCCTGAACTTCCTGGAGGAATATATTGTCTCTATTAAAAAAAAAAAAAGAAGAAGCAGGAGAGTATCAAAGCTGTCTTGTATGCAGTGAGCAAGTGCATACAGTCAAGAATGTGACTTGAAGAGATTTCATAACTTACAATTTTTCCCAGTGGTTGGAGATGGATAAGTCACACTGATACCTGAGTGGTGGCTGACATGAAAAATAAAAGCCAAGTCAGCAAAATCAGCAGCTCTCTGCAGAAATACCTTTAAAGTACCACCAAATAATGCCAAAGAAATCAAGGAATGAATCTGCAAGAGTTTTGGTCTGACCCTTATTCTTCAAGACTGATCTAAAATGAAAGCATTTAGCCTGCAAGTCTGACACTAAAGAGGAGTAAAGGATGCTGTTTAGTTTGTCTCTAATCCCACACAGCAAAGGACAGAGATACAGAGCTACAGAGGACCTTGTTGTTTGTTTAGAAGAGTTCTTGCCTGCAAGCATGTTTACAGGGACAAGAAAAGCCTGTGAGATGCAATGATGGCTAATTTTATCCTGTCTGTGGAAGGATTTGAGAGTTTCACAAGAGGCAGGGAGCTTACAAAGGGAAGACATTTTCTCAGTTTAAGAATGGGTCAAGTGTCCTTCACCAGAGCACCTGCATGCACCAAGCCAGTTATGGCAGAGGACATTGATCCTCAGGAAGGACATAATCATTTCCCAGACCACAATTTAAAATGTTTCTATCTGGACAGTGACGGTTCCTGAGCCCTGGCTGCTGTTTTGTGGATGCAGATTTATGTGTATGTGCACGGCCTGCCCACCCATCCATGAGCTACTAATCTGTCAAAGAGAACATCACCTGATGGCTAATCCTCATGGATAATTCCCACCCCCCGTTCTTCCACATACCTCTTACCTATTTCAGGCGCTAATTCTTCCTCAGAAGGTGATGCAGGCTGTGATCAATGCTGTTTTCTTCATAACACAGCAGTCCTCACAGTACACATTTTCTTTGGTTTTTTTGGTCCATTAAGGGTTTTACTGATCAAAACAAGGACACTGCCTAAGAAAAAAAATCAGGATGCAGTTTCCCATTTCAACAAGGTACAGAAAGTCCTGTCTGTTACTGACAGACGGGGGTGAGAAACTTTCTCAGTAGAAACTCATGGGACAAATTGAAGCTAACTACCAAGGCATGAAAATATGGATTTACAGCAATGAGAAGGAAGTGCGCTTGACTGTGTATACCACTGATATCTGAAGTATTCTTTTAAAGTGTAAAGCCCTCCTAGGGCCACTGTGACTTGGCCAAATCATGTGAGACACTATTCAATATTTTTTTGAAAAGAAAAAATGGACTGTGACAAAGTTTCTTCTTTCAAACAGAAAACTGAGCTACTAAGTCAAAACAAATTGCTTTCGCAGAGATACAGGGCAAAATTACTTCACCAATCAAGTCATTTAATTCTGATCCAGCCTTGAATCTTCAACTGGCCAGAGCATTCAGATCAGTATTATTTGTTATGGAGATATTATCATATACAAGGACTCTGTCAACTTGCATCTTAAAATATTGATATTATGTATGTGACAAGGACTTATGTGTCACTTTTGACAAACCCGAAGTATTTAATTTGATTTGGCATATCAGATTCCAGAAAACTCAGGCAGGAAGTTGCTTATATGACCTATTTTGCAATCATCACGAACTTGCATTTACTTTGAGCTATTTACTTTTTTCAGGTTAGGACTAGTGACCAGGCACACTGTGATTAGAAAAAGTCAAAGCATTATTCCACATTACTGAATCCATTGAATTCTTTAATGTAAGCTAAGGAACTACATCACAAAGACAAGACTTTCAGTTAGAAGTTCAAAGTATATAGAGGGATTTAAAATGTCTATACACGCTGTCAAATGCTAAATCAAATGGAATAACCTTATGTATACATACTTTACCACTCTCAACAGCTTTCTGATCTCTGTTAGGATAAAGACATAAAGCAAACAAAGGTTTCTTTCTCATCAGAGACACCATCTAGTTTGAAGAGTTTCAACTCTGAATTCTTTTAAACACACCTGTCTCCTTCCCCCTGTAGTTATTTATACCTGGAAGGTAAAAATCTGATTGCTGGAAAGTTCTGAGAAAACAACAAAATATTAGAGAACTTCAAAATGGATTAAAACCTTACAGGAGTAGAAAATTGCATAAAAAGTATTACTTGTGTTGCTTTCTATATTCTTTAATGTATGTATGCATAAAAGTGAATTAATATGTATATTTATAATCTACTTCTATATTCTATATACAGCACAATTGCCCACATTTGCCTCCTGGCTAATGAAAATGCTCTCTACAGTCAACCCATCGCTCAGTTATCGCAACCTAATATTTATTTATATTCCAGATCTGTTTCTTGTACCATGCTATAAACCAAATGCTTGGGGTCTGGTTTTATGTTTGATTTGTGCTTAGCTCAGGTGCAGGATGGCTTTCAACCCATGTGAGGAAGAAGCCACTACTAGCAGTCAGTATCAGGACCAAGGTTTTGTTAACCACCATGGAAGGAGCAGCTCCCACAGAAGAGACCATGTATGGGCTAAGGGCAGGCCACCAAAAAGCTTTCTTGACTGAAGTGAGATGTTTTGATCACTGCACACTGCACTCTTGGGCATCCTCCCCTCAGGCAGAGTTGCTTTCTTGCCCTGCTATTGCAGAGGGGCAACGCAAGGAACTCTCTCAGTCAAGTGAGGGTTCACCCCTTATCCCTGTTTTGGTGGCCCTACTGTCTCCCTATGTGCTTTTGTCATTGTATGGAATCCTGGGAACACCACAGTGTGTGCCAAAATCTGCTATTGTAAGATATTGATACCTACACTGACACAATCTACACAGTTTCTAGTCTTCAGGGGAGCTCAAGAAAGTACAGAAGATCCCTAGACCACCTCTACTTACCTCAGCCACAGGATGATCTTAACACTATAAAATGTTATTAGCCTATTACCTGTATTAGCTTAAGCAGTCTGTATTTATTTAAGGGATATTTATAATATATATTTTCCTGTCCCCAGTGTTTTCTTTTCAGATTTTAATGAGTTTTAAGACTGTGAGTCTATAGAATATATAAATATGACACTCAGCCTTGACTACAGAATTATGACCAGTAATTTTATAATATCCTACATTAAATTTTTAATTAATTTGGAGTTAACGTGGTGTGTCACAACAACATTTGGCTGTACAGTTAATGAAAGCTGGAATCTTTCCCACTCTGTGGGAGGTTTTGCTCTTTTGAAGATGTTTTCCACTCATATATCTCCTGTTTTCAAATGCAAATGGCTTAAATATAATGAAAGCACAGAATGCAAAGCTGAAATAAAAAATTTCAACAGCTATGTTTTGTTATCACATATAAGCATCATG
Organism: Cyanoderma ruficeps; assembly: GCA_008694505.1. Classification (NCBI taxonomy): domain Eukaryota; kingdom Metazoa; phylum Chordata; class Aves; order Passeriformes; family Timaliidae; genus Cyanoderma; species Cyanoderma ruficeps. The sequence continues at coordinate 28,316,234 of VZDJ01007749.1, read as the reverse complement.
CAATACTACCTCTGTTGACATGTCTTGTTAAACAGTAAAGAAATCATATTGGCTGGAAAAATCCACCAGATTGCAAATTAATAGCAATTTTTTCTTTTTTTAAAGGAAACTATTATTCTGATTTTGAAATACTTCAGGATTTTCAATGATGGTAATTGAACTTCATGACAAAAATGTTCCAATAAAATCTATTTTTTCTCAGAGCAAAAAACCCTTAGCAGTATTTTATTGTTGAATGTGTACTTTACTTCAAGAGGGGAATTAAACAGTATACAATTGAAAATGCCATATGGAATGCAGTCGTAATTTGTTACTCTAAGCTCTGTTCATCTTGCACTTATCAAATATATTTACTCAGAGCAGCCTTAACACTGCCCATGTATATTAATTTCTCGAACTTTGGTGATGCAAGCACTCAATTTTTAAAATTAAATTTACAGAAAAATCAAAGCACTACTTTTACTCGAATACAAAATATGTAATTTATTTTTTCCAAAATGTTCAAATGGACTTCTTTTAATTAGTTTTGTCTCTGTTTTTTGTCTTTTGCACTTTAGTGAGCACTGTTCAACTGGTTTACGAATCTTTTCATATAAAATTATCCATAGATTTATTTGATTTACCAGGAAAAAAGGTAATTTTTTCGTACAATGTACATATAAGTATATCATTAGCTATTTAACCATCTTTGGTCATGTAATATATGTTTAAAGGGAAATATTGTCATGAAAAATGAGACTTTCAGGAATGATGTTAATATTCTGTATCTTTGGACAGGGCCCTCTTAGTCTTTTACCCCTTCTGGAAAAAAAAGAAAAAAAAAAAAACAAGAGAAAAAAGAGCCCATGGTGTGTATTCCTAATATTTCATACAACATTTACCTGTGATATTTTTCACCAAGTGGGAATGAAAATTTGTTTCCATATGGGATATCTCCTTAATTACAGAAAAGTAAACATACACTAGAAAAGGAGACAGAATTATAAAAGATGACACAATTTATAAATCTCTCTGTGTAAACTTTGCAGAGAAATACATGGGATTATATATAATGTGTGAAATGTGAAGATGAATTACATTTGAAAATGTAAGAGGGAGGAGTTAAAATGTATTTTGCTCTATCAGGTTGTCATTTAAAAGACAGTGCGGCTTGTTGTAGAAGGATAAGAGGCACATGATCTTTTCATTCTTTAAATAAATTGGAAAGCCTAAACGGATTTGCATTACACATATGACATTCATAAAATCCATACCTATGAAATTATTTGCCTGGCCTTGTAGTGATGCATAGGCACACAAGCAAGCAGTTGTCAAAGTCATTGTCCACTGCCTACTCCCTAATAAGTGAGCAGTGGAATGGGACTGCTGCTGCTGCCAGTGGCAGGGATACTGTTCCAGTCATGAGATCCAAAGGGATGTACTGCAAATTATAAGGGAAAAGCAGGGAGCGGGTCCCAATACTGCTGCTATTAAAATGAGTTTCATTTTGGGGACAACAAAGCAAAACCTCTGACCTGAACATGTGAAAATCTGAAAACTTCTGGCCTGTAACAGAAGCAGTAAATTTCAAACTGTAAACTAAGCAACACACTAAATCAAAACTGAGCTGTCATAAGAAGTTGGAGGTATTTCAGTCAGGTTTTATTTGTGGAGACATAAAATGTGGGAAAGGTCTGTGAATATGTGCCTATTGGCTAAACCATCAGTGTTCCCTTTGGGTACAGATGGCTGCTGACAGGATGATGATGTGGTTATGGTGGAGGGTCTTTCTGCCTGAGTGCTTTGAGGCATCAGAGATACTGCAGAGCATTGGCAAGAAGAACAACAAAATCAACAGTGGTGTGGCTTCCAGTAGGTGTCTCAGCACAGGGAAGAAAGGTGTCTCAGCCTCTTATACTTTTAGGCTGACAAGATGAGATTAATTCGCTGAATTTGAAATATTTGGCCTAAGCTAGTTGACTAGGCTCTCTTTACGACAGAGACACAAAGAGGCGTTTTGTCAGGACTAACCCTTTAAATACAAGAAAGTCTAAAAGTCATCTTTGATAGATGTTCACCTCACTCTTTCATCTTAGGAATGCAGCGAAGTGGCTTTGACTAGAAGCCTGTGTGGTCAGTTCAAATTGGGAGAGTGGAATCCCATCATCCCTCATGTTTGTCCTGTGTGCCCTATTCTGTGACATAAAGAAGAGTGAGAACACTCTGCCTGTCTGAAAAGAAGCTGAGTGTTACCTGAAGCATGGCAAACAGTTAATGGGTTTTCAAAACAAAAAGAGATGTTGCTAATTTCTGTTAAATGTTTATTTCTTTTCTGAAAATATGGACAGTATTACTCCCAAAATTTACTGGATACTGTTCAGTTCTGCAGAAGGATTCTCTTATATCACATACAATCAATTTTTTAATGACACAGAAGTTTTTAGGGTCTTTTTTATTTGAGAGCTTCTTTTCATAGTGAGTATCTTAGGAAAATTAAGAGGCCTATATCCTACAGTATTTTGAATGACACAGGCAAAATTCCCATCAAATTCAGCTGGGGTTCAGGACAGACTGAAAGAAAGATCTGGATGCAAGTAATGATCATTTAAGCATGTGTTACTGATAAAAGTATTTGCCAACATCTCCCCAGTGGCTTGATCTATTTGGTTTTGTATACTGCAGATCGTAACTACACAATGAGCTAGTTGCTAAGCAGAGAAAACCACGGGATTTGAGCCACCTCACAGGAAGGTGCACACAGTCTCTCAGAAGTGTCTGAGTCATCTGAATTGTGCTCATCTCATGCAAGTAACAGTATTTCAGAAAGATGACTGTAATTTTTCCTTGATGGCTCTTTTCGCCCTCTTACAGATAGAATGGTCATCTGCTTTCCCTTGAAATTCGGTTATTACAAATTTTTATGATTGCTTCTATTCTCAGGGATAAGAAAACTGAAGAAAACAGTTGTAAACTGTAATTGTATTGATATCCAAGTGGACAGATTCAAGCAGAAATGCACTGCCCTGTTCACACATTGAAAGGAACTTGCCATCTTTTAAACCATGACTAGAGGCAATTTTCATTAAGCTGAATTCAGAGCTGAAGATGAAAACAGTAGAAAATACTGAAAAAAGTCTGAGAAACTGCTCAACGATCCCAAGAAACCAAGCCACTCATGAGGTTTAAATTTTCATCAGCACTCTCTTGTAAAAGGGAATGCAGATCCCAAAGTGACTATAGTATCACTTCATGTGGCAGTTCAGGGATTGGTATTGGGGCTGAAAAAGGCTCAGTTCTGTACATCAAACCGATTATAAAAAAAAGTAAGCTTAAGAGCAGTTTCTAGGTAATACAGCTTTTTAATGTATCCAAGCATGATATGTCTAACTTATTTAATGTCTTCAACTATGTGCCATTAATTACATTATTTAGATCCTCTATAGATTACACAGAAAAAATACACAGCTTTTGTCTTTTTTTTAATTGAGTTTAAATATTTGAATAGTTAGTGAGTAAAGAATTAAAGCTAGGAAATTATCGCATCTTTTCCAAAGGCAGTGAGAGACTTCAACACTTTTAAAAATAATGTTATTTTATTGACAATAAATTTTCTCATGCTGCAATAACATTCTTTTTCATATACTGAAGCTCTGAGAACTTTGGCAGTTTCACATCCCCAGGGTTCAATATATTTTTTTTCCCTTCTTTTTTGGGGGGGTGGGAAGTGTTTTGTTTTGTTTTTGTTTCAATTACTGGGGGTTCACATGTGCTGAGTTTAACTTAGGGTTTCTGGGCTCATACAAACCCCGAAACTCAAAGCAATACTCAACCATAACCATGAGTTTTCCATGGCTTGGAAAAAAACAGTAAATTTTCTGTGGAGCTCAGAGATAGGATTTGCTTGACAGTCAGTCTATACTTTAGAAGTTCAGCTTGAGCTCATTTCAAGGGTCAGTAAAACTTGGAAAATCTTCTTGACAAATCTGGGACAAATTGAGGATTATGAAGACAACTCAAAACACACCCATCTTGAAAGAGGCAAGTAATCCCTCCTGTGTCTCTTTTGTCCTCCAAACAGTTGCTACAGAAAGAAGGGAATTTCACATGGCTGTGAACTTCATAAAAAAATGTGCATAACTAATTCAGATGAAAAAGGCTTAATTATTCTTATGCTTTTTACAGTTCAGCTGTTCCATTTGTCCCACACTCAGCTGAAATACTTCTAAGTTATGCTTACATTAAACAAATTCAGGCCTAAAATTCAATGTCAATCAAAGTGTATGTAATCTCTCTCAAACAAATGAGCCTTTATTTTTTTCATGTCTGAAGGCACCTAACTACATATGAACCCATTCAAGTTATCTTGAAGTCCAGATCCTGAAAAAATTAACCTAAAAAAAAACTAAAAAAGAAGTATCCAGTCTTTCATTATTTACATACTTAATGTTGTTTGATTTCAGAAACCACAAAATAAATGTTTTCTTTTAAAAAATCTGTAAGCATCTATATATATAAATATTCGACAAAACCATCAGTGTGTTCTCACCAAAAACAGATGCCTTGCAAATGTTTGGCTTGTTTTTAAAAAAAACACTTAAATCATTTTTTGAGGTCTGGCCATCTATACATTCAAAGTGCAAGTGCTTTTAGAAGAAATACTTCTGAAATACATATTTATACATTTTTCATATGTCTGTATGAAATAGAAAGTCTTTACTTAATATTCAGAAAAATCCACTGTGGTGCAGGTGTACAGGACTTTCCAAAAATTACTGGGGAACAAGATGAATTTATCCAAATGGCCCCTTTTACAGGAAAGCTTATTATGCTGCTCACAGCCTCCCAGCAGCACAGAGAATGCCTTCAAGTTTCCCAGCTCCTTCCAAGGGGAGCATTCCAGAACATGAACTCAGGGAGCGGCGGCGGCGCAGCTTTCCAGCACGGGCTGCAGTGCTCCGGGCTCTCCGCCACCCTGGGCTGCTGGGAACCACAGCTGCTCCATCCAAATCTGGGGCAGGAGCTGTCTTGGCTGCAGTGCTTGGCCAATAGAGCAGGTGCCATAAAGGAAAAAGAAATATGTGTACAAGTAAGCCTTCTGTTTGGTAATTGTTTATCTGGGTCAGCTGCTCGCTGAGAAGGACAGACTTGCTCTTGGCACCTGTCCTCAGAGCAGTGTGAGACTGTCCTATGCAGCTTTGCTTCTTACAGGGATAAAACATACTTCTAGTATGCCAATAATTTAAGCATAGGAGTTTAAACTTTCATTACTTTCCTAAGTTTTCCATGCTTTTGCAGTACTCACTGATCCACGTTGGAACATAGTCTTTTCATTTTTTGTTCTGTTTTTGGGGTAGCCATTTCAGGTCTCTAGTTGCTAAGACACAGCACAACTAACAGGGCCTTATCCAGAAACACTCCTTGAGTGTGTTAGGAAATTAGGGCAAAAAAATCACAATTAATTTTAAACAAATGAGGCAGGATCTATCCCTCCTTATTCTGACAGCCCAACATTTGGGTGTCTGCTCTAATATAATCAATCTTATGTCCTCTCATCAAAGGAGAGCCTTTGCCTTTTTAAAAGAACAGTTTGTTTCACCATAACTTGGACAGCTATAATCCATGGCCCTTATAAGGTGCATATCTTCCCTTAACTTTTATGGGAATCCTACACAATGAACTGAAACAAGAAGCCCCTTTTTTATGAAATGGAGCCCACCATTGCTATCTGCATCCAATGTGAACCTACCATGCTGAAAAGTTATTTCACTGAAGGGTTTCATTTCACAGAAGGGTTTCTTAATAGCTCAGCAAGGAATAAATAGTCTGAGCTAGCAAACAACAAGCAGCCTCCCTTACACAGAGATTTTCAGCATAGCCTCCTCAGCTGTTGTGAAATATATGCCTATGCAATTAAAAAATGTCTTTCATGAACAAATATAAATGTGTAAAAAAGATGTGTTAAAAGCAAAGACAAATGAACATATGATGAAGTAACTAGAAACAGATGACAGTATACTGCTGTTTGAAAGGAATGTTTTTCACTTGGTCCTACTAATGTACAGATACCCGCAAAGCTCTTAAACATGGAAGAAGGTTTCTAACACACAGCAAGTTGCAGAAAAGAAACAAATTATTTAAAAATTATTCCATTACTCTTTCAACAATGTACAAGCATTACAAGGACAGTATTCTTTTTCTGTACTTCTCCTAACTTAAATCACATTGCAAAGCATAAACAATATATTTTACATAAAAGCATAATATATTTGCAGAATCATTTTTACTGAGAAGGCACTCTTCCCACGCTTTCCATGCAAGTTTAAAATGGTTTCTCTTCTACTTTTGTTGGCAAAAGTGGTATTAGGCACACACCAGGATTTAACCGCTTTAAGTATCCTTTGGTGTCATGGTATCCTTCAGCCAAACTGCACAGAAGTCAATGGAGATTACACTTTGAGTTCCTTTATTTTCAAGGTTCTTTGATATTTCAGAGGATAGTTTACTGTTCAGATCTTCTCTTCCAGAAAATCAAAGTCACGTTTTGCTATTTCCCTCTCCAACATGATAATAAGTCCCGGATATCCTTTTGTTAACACCCAAGGACATGTGAGGAAGGACCGTCTGCAAGTGCTTTTTCTGCAGCTGATATTTTCCCACTAGTGTCTAAGACATCAATTTCTAAACATTACACAATAATGTTCATTTAATTCCAGCTTTTGGATAGAAGTCAAATATGAGAGTTTCGTGACCAGAAGGTCAGAAAACAGGCAGGACTGTTTCCTGGACACTTAATGGCATTTGGCCTTATAGCTTAATTTCATAATATGTAAAGACTCTTCAGCAATCTTAATTACATTCTTACCAAGGAAAGAAAACAATCTCAGACACTGGATTAAATCCTGGAAATGGACAGTTCTAGCAATATGGCATATAATCTTCCAAGAGTTGGTAACTGTTGAACAGAACAGTATAAGGAATATTATATTTTTGGCCATGGGCCTTTACCAGAATTTGTGATGTGTTACATGAAATGTTCAAACCACATGGCACACACAGTCATTTGTAGAAAACTTTCCACTTCTTCGTGCTCTGAAACTAATGTTAGGATCAATTCTCATGAATTTCAGGAGGGAGAGGCAGCTGACCACAAATTTGGCTCAGAAATCAACTCTTTTACATTTGGGGCCATTCTTTTCTAGAGGGCAAGTAAATATTTTTTACAGACATGAATGGAACTGGACACAAGATGATCTGAGACATCAATCAAAATTAAATTCCTTCTTAAGTGAGATGTGGAAAGAAGATAAGACTATTCTATTTGTTGCTAATATTATGATGTGTTCTTGTAGAGCGAAAAGGATCTCACAGCACTACAGAAAGATTATGCTGCAGAGAACTTACAATCTAAGTGACAAAAAAGACTAAATGCAGGAAAACTACATTTGCTCCCTAGTGTCAGCTGCAACAGGACAAGGAATGTTGGCTTGTCAAGAGTAAACTATTTTATAAAAATGTCTTCATTCTTCTTGGCCCCAATGTTTTCCACCCATCCTGCAAAGGAGAGTCTACTGTAACTGGAAGTGAAATTGCAAGACCATGAGGGTTTGTGAATATCAATCTATTTTAAAACAATGGGTTTTTTTTCAAAAATTATGCAAATCTGTTTCTATATTGAAACCTAAGATGGATAAAGTTATAAACAATTGGTTGAGTTGTTCTCAAGGTGTTAACTCAATATTTGTTCAATATTTGTATCACAATTTTGTAATTTGTAGATAAGCTTGCTTTAGACATTCCTGCCTCTTTTGACAAGCCTGGTAGTTGGGAATCTTCTATGTAAAATGCATAGAAGTTCTGACATTCCAATGGCTTGACATTTACATTTCCTGACTCAGATGTTGTTGAAAGTTGTCCTTCACTGCATCATATTAAATTTTGACCGATCATTTAGCAAATTACAAAAAGGCAGCCCTCAATCATGGACTTTGTATTCATTTTCTTACAGAAGGTCCAGATACTGGAACTTTTATCTAGAAAACTTTGCATGTAAATTAATTTTGACCTTGCATTTCCAATGAGAAGAAATGAGGGCACATTTAAAGCTTTTAAACACAGAGAATAGCTTTATAGCTTGTAAATCTGCTTGCTGACTTCAGTCAGTTTTGTCAGGATGTAGACTGTCCAAAGACAAATACAATCATAAGAAGTCAATGAAAATGAGTGTCTTCATAAATGTTTAAAGGATCATTCACACAGCCAAAAAAGAGAGAATATGGAGAATAAAATGTTATGATGGTGGTCCCCAAGAAAGTATATAGGTGCTGAATGGCTTGAATATCACAAAAATTGTAGACGTTCATTCGACTGGTCATATGTAAATTGAAAGCCAAGATGTGGCTTTAAACAGCCACTTCTTTGATTCCAGAACTCTGACTTTACTGATGTCTGTCATTCAGCATCATACCTTGAGTCTATCACTTCTTATTTGAGCAGTGTGAATCTGTTTAAACGGGCATTCTTGACCTCCGCAAAATGGACAGAAGTCATTCCAGACCTGACATCTCTCTAGGCTGGTTGGTTTTGTCACTGTAAGTATGCTCACTCTCTGCTAAGCATAAGGAATGCCTTAACCTGTATTTTCTTTGAAGATATTCTATCTGGTGTGAGCACAGAAGGAGGCAGCATAAAACTATGATGTTGACAGGAAAATTCTCAGTTACTGAGGTAACATTTGGAAGATTTACAGCTTCTAGCAACCATCAGACTGAAGTCCTTAAAACCCTGGGGAAAATGTCCTCTTCTTATACTGCAAAGTTTACACAATTTCCCTCCCCCCCTTGTTTGTGTGATTCAGACTCAGTTGCTGCTCTTACCAGCTGCCTGTATGGGTGGCATATTCCTGCACTGTGTGGGAAACGACCCCACACAAGCAGAGGATAGACAAGATGACCTAGTACTTTAAGGCCCTCTTCTTCTAGCTGTGCTAGCTGACATCATTTGTGGTATGACTCTTTGAATTCCAGACTCTATATATGAGAGATAAATGAGTGCACAAAACACAAACTTAGCAGCAGCTGAAGCCTTCCTCCTTAAACTGCTTTAGTAGTTCATGGAGAAGGTGAAAGGCTCCTGTGGGGGTTGTTTGAAGTAGACAGCTGTCCTCTGGAACTGCTCCTGCCTTTAGGAAGTGAAGTGCATGACAAAAGGTTCCCAGGAATAGAATCACAGATTCAGAACATCCTGTGTTGGAAGGGACCCACAAGGATCATTGAGGTCAACTCTGATGGCTAATATTAGGTTTCATGGGTATCTTCCCCTAATTGTTGTGGTCAGTTCTTTTGATTCACAGGAATATTTCAGTCCAAAGAAAACCACAGGTGTCTGCCCTTCAGAAAACTGCTGGTTGAGGACTCTAGATGGGTGAAGCTTGTGTGACCAAAGGTTAGAGAGTGGCTCTCTGGCAAACAAATGCTATAAATCCAATTAACTTCCCAGAGCAGTGTGCAGGAAACACATTCATCATAATAATATGCAAAAGATATTTTATTTTACTTAGTGATTAAAATGTTAGCTATGTTCATTTTTTAAAATAAATAAACCCAAAAACATGCTAATGCAGAGACTGACTTGCTAAATACAGTTTCTGGAGGATCAAGGGTAAAGGGTCATAATTCAGAAATTTTGAGGCCCATTGTGACAATTCAACACAGTTGTTGGTTATCAGGAATTTCTACAAAATAATGGAGAGACAGGGAATTACAGTCATCCCCAGTCTCATAGGTTTCAGATCAGGAGCATCATATACTTGGTTGGCCAAACTGGAGCCAGAGAGCATCATAAGTCATAACATTCTATTAAAGCTAATTGTGTTCACCCATTTTCCCCTCCATTAGATGCATACAGAAAATTTGCAACACAATATTTAAGTCTCATCATCTTAAAATGAGACTCTGGGCAATTTTGAATGACACTCTTCATCTTTAGCTTATTCTTTCCCAACCCTCTGTAAGGTAAGTGTGCCATTGTCTCAGCAAGTATGAAACCACAGACACATGAGGCATGTACCTCAAGGTTTCTCTCATGCAAATTGATCAACAAAATATTAAAGCCAATGGAATAAACCTTATATAAACTGTCTCCTTTAATAGGAGGAGAACTCAGCCTTGTTATAAATGCTCCAATTTCACTTTATGTGTGAAATGTAATCCTATTCATAGAGCTGCATCTACAATGTAATTACCTGAGAGGTATCTCTATATGCAACTTCGTGTTATCTGGGTGGAAAGTTCAGGAGAATAAACCATATTAAACAATAGCTATTTTATCTTCTTCCATTTTGCAGAGAAGTATAGGTGTAATACAATTACTCTTAGGAACCTAGCACAACTGAGTGCTACAAGGCTGGAAATAAAAATAAAAGTCCTCAACGTAACAAAACAAAACAAAACAAAACAAAGCAAAAAATTTCATAAGAAGTTAGTTTCTTTGAGTAGTGTTGGATGAAACTGGGCTTCCCTTTTCTAATCTAATCTAAATTCATCTCTAGCAAAAATCAATGCAAAAGGAAGTATTAAAATGCATTTTATTTTTCTGCACATCTTTTGTTTTACATTTTGAATCTATTTCTCTGTACTGTAGCTTGCTTGAACAAGTACTTTTTGTTGTAAACACTTTCAATTGTTTAGACAAACTAAATGTCAGCCAGCGCTAAATGCATTTGCAACAATACACCAAATCAAAATAATGGCAGATGTATCTCAGGCAGCATTAAAGGACTTTAAACTGCAGTGTATCCAAAACAAAAAATCTACATCAAACATAGAAACACATGGTTAATCTGTTACATCTGTTTAGTTAAGTGATGGCCTTAATTACTTTTAGTCACCCATGACTCTCATGAACAGTCTCCACTTTAAATTTATATTCAGACATTTTTCCATTTCTCTAATTAGGATTTATTCATGTGTAAACAAGCTCGACATTGGTTTACCCACATACATTTATGTTTTTTACTGTGTGGCCTTGCAGAGCAATTCCTGCATCTTTTCTGCCTATTCATATAATTGCCTCCTTGTCCCACATGTAAACCTCAGCAATAACTTGTTGACCAGTGATTTTAAATCTTTTTTACCCATAAATAGATTTTGAAAAGAATATCCATACCTTAAACCTTGATTTTCATAACCTTCTTTCTGATAATCAGAAAGCTGTGCTTTTTCATGTAACCCTTCATCTGAATATCCAGAATGGGTATATGTCTCAGTTATTTTTTCCCTCCCCCTCTTTTCCACAACATACTAGGAGTGGATGGAGCATGAAGAGATTTCAGCAGGCAAATGAACCTTCCTAATAAAATTTCCCATGTGACTGTGGCTGGCTGCTGACACAATGATCAGCATGAATTTCTTTAAGGGTACACACTTTCGCGTATGGTCTTTTATTCAGTCATCTCTGGAATGATTCTCTCAAGCACAGAAAAAAAACAGGCTGAGCACATGTTTTCAGGTTTAACCCTTAAATTAACTAGATTAGGCACAGAACATTGATCTGGTGGAGCTAATACCGCTGAGAATCCTTCAAAATAACTTATTCTGGGACATGACAATGAGATTTTAGCATCTTGCCAAGATTTCTCTCCTTGTGGCATTATCTCAGCACCCCTCGTAAACAGGCAGAACATCTCATGAACATCTGTGATTTTGTGTGTCCCTGTGTTTTACCATATGTTCATGACCACCATTACTGATTTACAGAGGAAAGAATTTAAGCATTGAAGTGGCTGCTCTAGAAGATGTCAGCTGTGCCAAGGACTCCACAGTATTCCATCACAAAAGTGAGAGCAGACAGAAGCCAATATATTCATGTGACACCTCATATGACACTTCACAGTTAACAGATACTGTAAGCAACAAAATTCAGAGTGCTTTATACTACTTTTCTCATTTAGTTTTGTAAACCTCAATTTTTAACCTGTTTTCATTTGCCGCAACATTATCTACACCTAGATGCACATTTAACAACAGTGAAATATACGGTATATCTATTGTATAAACTATACAATTATATGCTCATTTAAATAAACTAACAAATCTTCATTAGAACAATATTCCTGTTTAAAAAGCTTAAAAATTGTAATTAAAATAATCCTCATCTGGGAAAAAAAAACTTCTGGTTTGTGCTAAATTATATCTCCCCCCTTCCCTCTTTCAAGTAAAATCTTCTTCATGGACTACCTGTAATTGAAATTTAGCCAGGTAGTATCTGGTGCTACAGCCAACACTACTTGAACAAAATTAGAAATGCTCAAAACAAATTCCATTGACAATAACTGCATTATCTGTGTGTCAAATTAATACAATCAGATTAAGACAGTTTTTTTATATAAAATACATTTATTGATACCTGGAGCTTCTCCACTGTCACTGGACTTACACAGTATTTTGGGAAGTTGAAATCTTCAATTTATATTCAACTATGATGCTATTTTTGAACTATTGCTAGCAAATAATCCTTTCCATGCCATTATCACCTCTTGACGTAGCTCTCAAATTTGACCTAATCCTTCAGTCTGTACTAAGAATTGTCAAATCCAGATGTATGTATCCAGCTTGAGCAGATGGGGAATATTGCTACTCTGAAACTCTGCTGACAGAAGGCAGCCTTAGTTTATGAGATCAGAAAGAACCAAGGTTCTAAGAAACTTACCCATCCATACAACATATGGGGGCATTTTAACTGAGTACCATCTCTTTGAAGTGCTTAAATAATAGAAGTGAATAACAATTTATATCCTACTTGCTCTGTTCAAAGTATTACCGAAAGGCTCTTGGTAAGAGCCAGGGAAGCAAGGATAATGTTTGCGGCTGTGGGTATCTTAGTGTAGGGAGCAGGCAGTGACGGGAGCTCTTGGCACGGTTAAGTTTTGTAAGGTGGCAATAGCAGTTGAGGAGGGCTTCTAAAAAATAAAAAAATTCAAAAGGTGTTCAAAAACTATAAAGTGAGAGAATAGAAAACACTTAACACACTGAGAATGAGTAGAACAAATCTGAGCAGGTTCCCAATCACACACTATCATTTTTGCAAGGAAGAAGGCAGAAGCCTTTTCACCAATTTTAAAGTCACTTGTAAATTAACTAAGCCCATATCACAGTAGTATGGCTTGCAAATTAGCATCTTCATATTTTTCCTTCTCTGGAGGCTTTCCTAACCCATGTAGTAAACACCATAAACAAACAGCATAGGCTCAGAATGGGCATTGGAAGGAACAGAAAGAAAATACTCAGGTTTTGACCATGGGAGAAAGTAAAATACTCAGGTTTTGACCATGGGAGAAAGGAAGTTTAAATATTCTCAGAAAATCACTTACAAAATATGTAAATAAATAATTTTTTTGAAAATCCATTTAGACTTTATTTTTATTTGTTTTCTAGACACAGCCAATACTGGTCCCTTATTTCCAAACAAAAGAAAAACCCTGTCCTCCACCCAACCTCTATGACCAAATTCATCTATATTTAACTTCAAGGGTGCCCAGGTTTTTGCTAGCAGCTTCCGCACTTCCATCCTATTCTCCATATTTTTGGATTAAGATTGTGCAAAAATCCACTTTTGAGTGAAGATGTCACGGCTTTTGGGGAATGATTAACAAGCTGGTTTGTTCTGCAATCTCTTCTGCAGATTTTCATGTGTTTACATAAGACAGTTTTGCCTACCAGTTCTCAGATGGCTGCTTCATTCTTTGTATCCTAATAGAGATAGGTTATGATATTTTCAAACCAATTGTGATTTTTCTGTGCATGTAACTTTTTTCCCCCAGGTCTCTTCTTTCTCTAATATGACATATATATGCACTGAGTTTTCATTTGTTGATTTGTTTTAGGACCCAAGCCTGGCTCCTCCAGAAGTGACTTCGAGCATCTGGAATTGCTTTTCTTCCATTTTTTGTCCTGATCAAATCATCTTATGTGTAGACCCGAGTGTATTCTATACAATCAAAAATGTGTTTCATTTTCTAGTGAATCACTGTGGCTGCCAAATACAACCCAAATAGCAGTCTGAAAAACAGAGTCTCCTAACAGGAATAGAGAATGCAAAAATGTTTCCCTGAGGCACCTGCCAGAAACCTGCTGACGCATCATGTGTTGGAAAATAGGTGGCAGCAGTAATTTCATGGGTAGTGAGAAATGTTGCCTTTACAGAGAGTTCCTTAATTTCTCTGGTCTGTCCATAAAAAACATCTCAGTCTTTCTACCCTCACCAGTCAGTTCACCTACTTGGCTAATCCTTCCAATCACTTTAATGACTCTTGGAAAAAAATTTGCTTATTTATTTTGCTTCAATTTAAAAACAAAATTATCTTATTCAAGGCAGGAGTCATGGGCTCCTAGTTAAAATTGGCCTAGTAAACACTTTGCTGAAAGATTCCTTTGTAACTCAAAGACACCCTGGAATTTTTAGGGTTTTTTCCATCACCTTTCAGAGAGTGTACTTTTAGATAAAATCATTAGATGAACATTAATGATTATCTCATTAATGGATATCTTTCTATAAACAAGTAGCTTTGGAACTAAAACGCAACATGCAGCAGGATGCTTTTTTCAGGGGAGAATGGTCTATGCTGATTAGGAATTACTTACTAACAGACGTGCAGGTTGTAGAGGAGACCATCTCAGCATTCATGGAACTGCCTGATCACCAGACTGGTTAAGCCTGCTCACAGCATCTGTCAGCCTATGCAACTTTCAGACAGGATTTAAAAGCTAATCTGGGCCAACATCTCCTGCCCACTTATCTGATTTCAGTCCATCAGCCTTCATGGAATGGGACGAGGGTGGCTCACAACAGAATCACAGAATCATTTAGGCTGGAAAAAGACCTCAAAGATCATTGAGTCCCACATTTGACCAATCACTACCTTTCAGACTAGACCAGGGCATCGAGGGCCATGTCCATCTATTTCTTGAATACCTCCAGGGATGATAACTCCACCACCTTCCTCCTGGTCAGCCCATTCTAATGCTTAATAATCCTTTCCATGAAGAACTTTTACCAGATGTCCAATCTGAACCTTCCTTGTTGGAGCTTTAGGGTGTGTCCACTCATCCAGTCACTGGTTGCCTGGAAGAAGACTGATATCCCTCTGGATACACCCTCCTTTCAGGGAGCTGTCAAGAATGATAAGGTGTCCACCCCCCCAGCCTCCTTTACTTCAGACTAAACAACCCCAGGTCCCTCAGCTGCTCCTCATGGGAATTAATCACTAGAAGTTTCACCAGCTTCTGGACACACTCAGTGCCTCAAAGGCCTTCCTGAAGTAAAGGGCCCAGAACTGGATACAGGATTCATGGTGTGGCCTCACAGTCCAGAGTAGAGAGGGATGGTCACTGCCTTGGTCCTGCTGGCCACATTCTCCCTTCTTGGACAACTGGGCACACGGTGGCTCATCTGCTGTTGACCACCACCCCCAGGTCCTTTTCTGCTAGGCAGTTTTCCAGCCACACTTTTCCCAGTTTGTAGTGTTGCCTGGGGTTGCCTGGTGGCCAAAGTGTAGGACTTGACACCTTACCTTGTTGAACCTCATGCAACTGACCTCAGTCCATCTATCCACCCTTTATAGAGCCTTCTTACCCTCCAGCAGCCAAGTGATTGCATAACTGATCAGCTCGGTTAATATTTCTCTGCAGATAAATTTTGTTTCACACCAAGATAGAATCTACTTCTTTGGTGCATGGTAGGATATGTCTGGGATGTGTTTCTAAAATAATGTGATGTCTTCAGCTATTTAAGGCCACAAATTAGTAGAAGGAAAAGCATTGAGGAAGGTTCTGAGCAGAATTATCCATCAATCTGAATAATAACGGCATCTGCAATTACTCATGCTGGGACAGAAGTCACAAGAACCATTAATCCTCATGCTTCAGGACACAATTGAGCAACAGTTGGAGTCAGGAATAATTTCCTCTATGAGACCATTGCACAATTTTGTGTATTAGGGAGATTTATGTCTACATTTGGGATGGCTGGCATCAGCTCTGTTGAAGACAGAAGGTCAAATAAGATGGTCCTCTGGTTTCTTCTGTAGTAATTATTATGTTTGTACATTGATACAATCATTGTAAAAATCCCAAGCTGTCTCAGGCATCATGTAGGAAATAATGGCTGCTTCTTCATTCTCATTTTTTCCATCTGCTTTAGATAACCTGGAAATTAATACCAGTAGAGTCTGTGGTTACTTCTTGAACCAACAAGTAGCAAAATGAAGAAATGGAACTGCAAGAAACCATGAAACAAATAAACATCTTCAATATCAGTGTGCTCACTTTTACCAGTACTTGCTTTTAGCAAATACATCCTATTAGGAGGACCCACCTCAGAATATATTCCAACATCTTTAGTATCGCTTCAGTGTCTCACAGTGACTAGTTGTATATCTGTGATTTCTTCTGGCAGGATTTCCATGAACCACCAAATGGAAATGATGGGAATAGAAATTCAGATAAGAATAAGTAAGTAATTTAAATATAACAATTATTGAGGTTCAGTGCTGCACTCTTCTTAAAAGAAAATCCTGATGATATTGATTGTTTAACTAATTCAGTACACAATATTGTATGAGTTAAAAATGCAAATTCAGTGCTAGATGATTTGGTTGGTGCTGATAATGCAAGAAAATAATGAAAAAAAAAAATTCAGTCTCCCCCAGATATTTCCAGTCCTTCAAACTGTGCAAAGTTTTATGATTTATATTGCCACTCTCATTAAGACTAGGAAGCTACAAATTGTTTTGAACACTAGTAGAGTGGTGAATTTTCAAATTCTGTTCCACTTCACACTCATAATTGAACATTTCTTCTAGCTGTTTTCTTCTTTGAATCATCTGTATGGTAGCAACCAGACTCAGCCATTGCCCAGTGTAAGCACAAAAAGCATGAAGGAAGTCGGAGGAAAGCTCTATAATCACCTAGTATAATTTGAAGTTGATAAGTATTTGTTTTTACTGTGCCTTAGTCAAGTGTTTCTTGACTTTGATTCTGCTTCTTAAGGGTAAAATTCAAGTCTGTATAAATAACAGAATTATTTAATGAGAAAGAATACCTCTGAAACTATTTATTCTTTAGCATAATAATTAATAATAATAATAAAAATTATTCCATGTTAACACTGGGGATGACTTTTCTCCTTCTGAAGAGAGGAATTTTAATCTCCAGAAAATACCTATAAATATTCTGAATGTACATCCTATTATCATGGTAACAGACATGAAGGAAAATTTATACTATGGAAAGTTATATACTGAGGAGTTTCTGAGTAGCTGCAACTAATCTTCCTATGATAGAAGGCCAGGGCAAACTGAAGCAGCAGGAATTCAAAGGCACTTAGTTTCCTTCTATTTGACTATCTCTTTCCAGTAGTTGGAATGAACAGAAATAGAAGCAAAAAATAAATATTATTGCAAATAACATAGGTGGTTAAGTTATAAATCAAATCACTTTACATTTATGTAAGGCATTATATTCAGAGTATTTCCAGAAAAGCTGTTCTGAAAGTCTATAAATTGAGACTTAATTTATATGTTACTCTTCCCATTTCCAGGTTTATGTTTTTCAGAATTAAATAGTTGATTACTGGAGAAAATACACTGAAATTTTAATTTTAGTAAATAACCTTTACAATACTCTATAGAGGACATGCAATATGGATTATAAAAATATTTATGCTGTAAATTATAATTTCCAAGTAAGCAATCTACAGAGAAACATTGATCAAACAAAATAATATTTAAGCTAAAATATTTTCCCCATTTCTTTTTGTGTATCAGATAAAAGGAAATTTAAGGGGGAGAAAAGAAAATTAAGGGGA
The DNA here is from genome assembly GCA_008694505.1 of Cyanoderma ruficeps. Lineage (NCBI taxonomy): Eukaryota > Metazoa > Chordata > Aves > Passeriformes > Timaliidae > Cyanoderma > Cyanoderma ruficeps. The sequence continues at coordinate 28,298,396 of VZDJ01007749.1, read as the reverse complement.
AGGAAACTCAATAATAATTTTTCTTTCTGTCTCCCTTCACCCTTTTTTTCTTTAATCATTGTTGGTATTCCTGTCATCTGTTCTACATTAGATTGATATCTCTTAATACGTTCTCTAAACAGTTCTTGTGAGAGATAAAGGGAGATGGAAAGCAACTGAGAAACATAAAGACATTGTGATGGGCATGATGGGAAAGATGGGCACATCATAAATCAGAAATGATAAGAGGTTTTTGAAGATGTGGAAGAGCAAATTTAATACTTTGGAAATTTATTGTAAATGAAGTTTTGATGTTTAATATCTGCACTATCTTCCACAAAAAGTAGTAGAAGAAGTAAAGTCAAGTTTATTGAATTTCAAAGAAGGAAAGTCAAGTCTCTACCCCATGAAGTTTTTTTTTTTTTTTTTTTTGCTAATGCTTTATTATACGGACTCTGCAGCACCGCACAGCATAACCCTCCAAAATTCTTGATTTGCTCCAAGAATATTTTATTGCCTCCATATATTTTCTAATTGCAAGTTTTAAGGCTAAGGCTTTTCTAATTGCCTTAGTTTTAAGGCTAATCGGCATCTCCTTAAATTGAATTCTGATGAGCAACTCTCTGCATTAAGTGATATCAGCTAGTTTGATTTAATTTATCTATCACAGACTTTAGGGTTGAAAGGACTCTTAAGTTCATGTTCATATACAAAAAGTTTGGAGTTTTCAAGAAGGACAATTTAGAAATTTGACACTGACTCAGGTTCCCTGGCTTTTTAGAATACTTGAAAAAAACACAATTTTTGGAAATGTTTTGAAACCCAAGTCAGAAAGAGAGATTTGCTAATGCTTGAGTTTCAGTTTCTCAAGCTGACCAAGACCAATTCTAACATCCCTACTTAATAGGTTTAACCACATGTATCACATTATTTAAGCTAACTGGAAGATTTCCTACCTCAAATAAGCGCATACCTTTTAAAAAATCTGAGATAGACTATATGTGCAAATAAATATTCTGGTTTAACTTTTAGGTAAAACAGAATAAAAAAGTAAATTAAGAGTAACAGAAAAGAAATTATTGTTTAGATGTTATTTTTAAATCAGTTATAATTATTTTCAATATTACGGATAATGTGATGGATAAGCAGTTAAAAACAATTATGCTATTTGTACTGGAAATGTAACTTTATTGAGCCCAACACTGAAACAAGTGTCTGAAAAGTACTTTTTAACTATGAGGAAACAATCCTGCAGATATAGGAATAGCATCCTTTTTTTCTTCCTCCTTTTGGCCTTGCTCAGTAACATATTTCTGGCTTCTACCTGAATCTGTACCAAGGTTCAGCTTTGTAATTCTTCCACATTTAGATTGTAACCCTTGACCATGGTAACCCATTTCAGTCACATTCACTGGAAAAATGAATCTTGCTTTAGTTCCTAAAAATCATTCCTTCCGGAACAGGGACTAGTTTTGTACTAAAGCCGGACAATTGTCTTAAAACCATAGAATAATGAAATGGTTTGGGTTGGAAACAACCTGAATAATGATCATTGAATTCCAACTGCCCTGCCATGGGCAGGGACACCCTCCACCATGTCAGATTGCTCAGTCCCATCCAACCTGGCCTTGTAGAAAATTTCTTGAAGAAATTTAGTGAATAAATTTAAAATATAAGTTCTTGTGTACCGAAGACTGTACACATCTACTTTCCTTCTTTTCCTAGATCTGTCTTTCTTCCCTTGCCTCCCCCTGCTCTGTAGCTTGTCTTCTCCTGAGTCCTATGATCTGTATTCTGTATGTGAGAGATTGTATCTCATTGCTAACATCAGACAGATCCTCTCTCTTGTGCCTTCAAGCCTACTTAGACTGGTTTGAGCAGATCACTGATTACTGAGATCTAGGGTATCTACCAGTTCAAATGGTATTCTTCTGCTTCCTGCATATGAAGCCCTTCTTGAATTAATCTTAATGGTAAAGAAGAAAAATAAATCCTTAACTGAACAAAAATGTCATAAACCATATGGAGCCCATGATATTGCTAACTTAGACCAGATTCAGAACTAATCCAATACACATAAACAAGATGTCTTTTAGGAGACCATAAATAAATAGAAAACCACTATATGGAAATTATTTAGTCACATGACAATGAACAACAGCCTTGTTTAGAGTGGCTAATAGATATGAGAGTTATGCTAGGTCTCATTGAGATGATAGAAAGTCATACAGAAACCAATCAGTTAAGAAAATTTAAAGTCTTCATAGCAGAGTTAATTTGGCTTCCTGTCTCAGGAAATCAGAGATATGCTTCAGAGGCCTTAAGCTTGTCCTTGCTTGAATTAAAACCTGTAAACCACACTGAGGAATGAGCATAAAATTAATTAATTTTGACTCTTCTGCACATCCTTCTTTACAAAAGAAATAGTGTAAGTCTGAAAAAAGTAGGCAAAGACAAATTAATGAACTATAGTCTTTCTTCCACAGCTTGCTCTTTCTCTATAGTCATGTCTATGCTGAGCCCTTTCTATAACCATTCTGTTATTAAAACAACGCTCCTAAAGCTGCCGTGCTGGTAGACAACAGTGGAGATGTTGGTACATAAAAAGCAGCTAGATTTTCATCATTTCTTCCTTCTTGGAGCAAAGCCAGGTAGTGTGATGGGAAGGAGGAGCAAAGGTCACAGTTTTCATGTCCTTCCCAGTATTCCAACCACTGCTTCTGCAGTGTTATATTTCTAAACTGGATAGAGAACTAAAATCAGACAAGAATGTTCAGGTAAGGGCCCTATCACTTGCTGGACCTCTGAGGTGGCTGAATATAAACCTTTCCAAACTGGAGACATATATCCACATTACTGTGGCACTGTTACGATCAGCTATCCTTCTATCAGGCACTTTCACAGCACTGCGGCTGCAAGTTGCATGTAACTCCATATTTCTAGATTTTGTAGAAGGTTTAGCTCACAGATCCAAATTTTGTGGCAGAGTAACCTGCTTCAGTCTTAACCAAATTCTTGTCTCCATGTATTTTTTGAAAGAAACTGAAACTTGTACTTGTATCTTAATTTTTCTGCAAGCCCTATTTCTCACCTTTGCAAAAGAAGCAGAATAGAATAGGATTTTGATGAAGTAAAGTGTGGTTTTTTTGGGATTTTTTTGTCTCAGCTCTTAGGAATATCATGTATTGTAAGGAGGATGAAAACTATGCACACATTGATTCTAAGTTGCATGACTTGAGGAAAAAATTCAAAACTATACTGTCTTTTTTAACCAATGGCAGAAATTTCACAGTTTCCAAAAGCAATTTAAGTTACTGATGCATAAACATATTGAGATTAGTCTGTGCTCTGTTTATTGCTGGTGGAATGATGAAAACCACTGAGTGAAGGCCAAGTATCAATCTTAGTCAGCCACACTGTGGTTAAATAATTGCAGCTTCATTTATCCAACTCAATCCACCAGTCACGTGTACTGTCCTGGTAATTAAGTATTTAACATCCTTTGTTCTTTTGCCACAAAAAAGCTGTGGCAAAGCAAAATTTGGATCAGGATAGCTTGAAACAGAACAGAAAAGTGTTTTTATGATTATTTGCAAAAATTAATTCCTTATTTTTGCAAAGCTCAGTGAAGCAATTATGTCTTTCTGTATCACTGCCAAAAATGCAGCACTTAATTTTCCTCTGTTAAGTGACTCTGTTTTTTTATGTAGGCATTTGCAAGTGAGAATATCACCATAAGGGTTCTTTGTGTTTGTTGTGTCAATTTTTTTTAAAAAAGTGTACAATATGTGTGGGGGTAAGATGATTACTGTAACAAGGAAATCTATTAGACAACCTGGACTATTTTATTAGCAATATGAACTACTCTCAGAAGTGATGGAATTCCCAGTATTTATGATTGTAAAACTAAAATGGACATATGTCCAGAAATATTCCAATGGGAACAATTCCTCCTTCCAGGTATATGGGATAGAGACACAGATTTAATTTTTTCATCCATTATTTTATTTTAAGGAAAAATATCATAAATTCCAATTGAAAATACTGTCATTGGAAAGGGCTACTTAACCTCAGCAGAAAAGAATTTTTTTTTCCTTTCTTTCTTCTGTCTTCATTTGCTTCCCTTTCCGATAAAGAAAACCAAGGAAAAAAATCAAATTAAATTGTGATAATCTACTTCAAAAGCAGTCCTATCTTCTGAAGCCAGGAGTGCAAGATTTGCTGCCATGTGTGTGTCAGTTCAAACCATTTCTTTCACTGTGATTCAGGTCAGTGCTTTCAACCAGACAGCTGTAAAAGAGTTTACGTATAATGTGTCATCCTTAAAACTGGTGGCTTGGAAACATGAAGGTGACTTGGTTTTTCACATAATCTCCAATCACCGATTTTCATAATATCA
>VZDJ01007749.1:28278977-28294013 GCA_008694505.1 Cyanoderma ruficeps | reverse complement strand
TTACTATTATTATTATTAATAATAATAATAATAATAATAATAATAGCAATTTAGAGGTTCTATTTGTTGGTTCTTTTCAAAACTATGAAGTATGTGTTCAAAATACCTTTCTGTAACAAAAGCCTTTGCTCTGTGAAAGAAAAAGACCTGCATGGCCAAGCCAATTTAGGTAAACTGGCAAGCTGAAAAGAATTGGGAAGAAGCTGAGCACCAGATTTCATGGAACAAAGAAGTCAGGAAAAGGCTAAAAAAAAATGATATAGGCCTAGACAGAGCAGGAAAGCTGGAAACTGGTTCCTTACTGAAAATGTTTACAGTGATGAGACAAACACATGATGCATTTTAGCTCTTTTGTGTGGTAAAGGAGCAGTAATGGTATAAACACTCCATTCCTGGTTTTGTGAGGATGCCCTTACCAAACATGCTGTGAGCCAGGCACTGTATCTCTGGATGACAAACCTGGGGAGGTAAGGGCGAGCAAATCTGGAGGAGATGAAACCCAGGCATCTCAGCAGTGTCAGGGATGACACAACCTCAGAAGGTTTGTGCAGCTCAGCCAGCCTAGGTGCGGGGCCAGAAACCAGAGACCACAGGGAAGATTTATTTTTGACTCCACCGGCTTGGCCTGCAAGCTCCTTGCAGAGCAGTACAGAAAGACATAAGTGGATTTGATGAAGCATGGGATGGGGTGCTTGCAGGATTATGATAGGTAAACATGCTTGTCAAATCCTTTGATTCAGTAGATTCTTCTTTGAAGTGAGAGAACAAAACACAGTTTGTTAGTCAGATGCAATTTTTCTCCTTTGAGTTTTTTGCAGGGTTTTTGTTCATTTTTCTGGGATTTTTATTTTGTGTTTTGTTTTTATTTGTTTCGTTGGTTGTTTTTAGTTCTGTTTTGGTTTGTTTTCTGCAAGTGTCAAACCTGTGCTAGTGGTTTGAACATCAATGAGTCTGCTTACGCTTTATTTGCTTTGGAAATAACTAGAGGAATATTGTGCTGTTCCTTCAGCCCAGAGGAGTACTGTATCAATCACAAATTCACTGATGCTCTAGATATTTCTCATGATTAGACTCCCCTAGTAGTCAGAAAAAACCTACAGTAATACGAACCTCCTTCAGAATCCACGAGATAAATATAAGCAACCAGAGTATTTAGCGAGCATGTTTCGTTTTTAGCAAAGGGTGGATAACCCTTTCAAATATGATGATCAAATTCAATTAAACATGCATTTATCTCCATTTTCTTTTCATGCAAAGAGAGTTAATTGCTTCATTCCTTTCTCTGGATCACCTCCAGGGTTATTTTTCTGGATTTCTGAGACACAATATTATCTTTTGTCTAAGAAAAAGACTAAGGTCAAGAGTTTTAGCATAAAGATACTCCATTCTACGAAAATGAACACATTTTTGAAAAACATGATTAATTAGGACATTTTTAACTTGGTTAATGTAATATATGTGTCAATATGTTAGTTGTCAGTTGCTTTCTATAAAACACTCTAAATAAATGTTTATAAAATTTTTCTGCTTTCCTACATCATCATAATCTGTCTATATTTTTTTGATATGAATGAATGTGTCAATGCACTTACGCATTCTCATGTTTTCAGCAGCTGACCAGTACATTATCAGATAACTACTTATTTGGGGGAGTTTAATTTATGACAATTTCCACATACCTAATTTTCAGAAAATGCTGAGCATCCAGTGTTCAAGGCTGTTAGGCAATGTAATAAATTCGGTACATGGGATTGTCAGTCACCTCTACAGATCTTAGCCATACCTTACCAAAAGTAAGACTTTTTTGTTCGTGGTTTGGTTTGGTTTGTTTTCTGACTGAGTGTGAATAAATCGTGTCAGCTGTACAAACCCATTGCAGGGTGATTCCAAGGAGCAAATGGACACATTCACTTAGGTTTTGAAAACATAAGGATATGAAACTTGATATTTATGAGGGATTTCTTTCAGAAGACTGAACTCTAGAAAATTATTGGAGTATCTCTTACGTAGTTAGGAAAGAAGCTGGTCTCTTTTTTCAAAATTAGTAGATGAAGAAAGAAAAACACAGACACACTGATTCACACATCCTGTTGTATACCAGTGGCTGTTTTTTCCAGATGTTTTTTCCTGATGGAGGAATGAAGGGTTTAAACTGGTACTTATACATACGAGCAGACAGAACCTGCACACTATCTCTCTCTTTCTAGTCTTTGGACTTCAAACTGGTCTTAAGCTTCTTTATTGCAAAGTATTTTGGTAAAGTCGTGCATCTTGCTAGGAAGATACAATCCAGATTCCAAGCTCACCTCTTGTGTTTATCTTTCTCCATCACACTAGAGATTCAATCAGACCTATACATTTATGAGGCCACTCAGGCTTTAGTGACATTCTGGTTTATAGTTTTTTTCTCTTTCTGGGAGAATTTTAAACAAATTAATCCCTTCCCTTTTCTTCCCTTGCCTGGTTTTGGTTCTTTGAAATATAATATATTTAAGAAACTCCTGGGATCTGAAGCATATCACCAGGCACATGGATTCCCTCAGGTTTGGCAACCCTGCACAGCCTTTCTGGCAGTGAGGTGTCAGACTGAGTCATATCCCTTGTGTTAAATCCTGAGGTTTAAGTCAAGCATTCCATACCTACAGAGCTGGGCAAAATGCACAAAAAGAAATAATTAGCAACTATGGGAACGTTTCTTAGCCCTTGAACAACAAAATTTTGAAATAGTCTTTTCTGGTGATACCAATGCTTTAAGGACAAGTATGTAGTGTGTAGGAAAAATGGATTATAATTTAAATGGGGATATAATTAAAAGAAGTGGGAAGACCTTTGGTTTGAGCCACATGAAATTGCTTATACACTGATCAATAAAGTGTTCTTGGAATGCTCCACCATCACCTATTAGAATCCTCAGATCAAAATGCTGGGAAAAAAAGATAGGAATAAATTATTCTCACAGTCCTCTAAAAAGTTGTGCTAACCCAAGCACGCAATATCTCATAGACACAAAGAGAACAATATCCAAATTAGTGCCACTTGAGGTTTTAACATTACCAATTTCAAAAGTCTCAAAGCAATTTTGCACAAGATCAGTTTATAGGAATAACATTAAGTAGAAAACTATGAACAATAGTTGTGAATTGCTTAAGAATATTGTCAGTTGTTAGTCAAGAAGCTATAACCCCAAAATCCAAAGGGAGGGCCACATTGATTAGAAAAACAGCATGTTTAAGAGGGAAAATTAAAGCAGCTCTTTAAAACATATCTAACTATTGTAAAATTATGTAATTGGAAGAAATTATTGTAAACCAGAAAATATGACTTAAATCTGTTGGGTGAACTAAAGGCTGTGATGAACAAATAAAATTCTTCCAAAATGAATCTTATTCTATTTGTCAGTGGTGGAATTTTCAATTGTATTATAAAGAAAATACTGTTTAGGACCTGTTATCAGAAAATACTTGAACAGAACAGAAAAATGAAAAAGTCGAGTTTTCTTTATTTAGTACATGGGGGGAACCAGAGGCTCTATTAATATTTTATATATATCATAGAAAAAAATAATGGAAACACAATTTGATGTGATTTTAAGAAGCTATCTAGCACATTTCATGACTCTCCAAATACTTATGTCTTTCATGACAGTTTTATTTCTACTATGTTTTTACAGAAATCCAGCACTGAAAATTTTGCATCCTCATTTAGCTTCTTATTCCAGTGTTCTACTGTACTTGCCTATACTAAGTTGTTTCCTATCTCACTGTTCCCAAAATCTTTTACTTCCTGCTCCAGATTAAGCCTACTTCTTTTTGTCCAATCCAGTGTGGTCACAGAGAAAATCAATCCTTTCATCCTTGCAAAACTATTTACACAATTCAACATTGTTATTATGCCTACTTCATTCTGCTTTTTGTTAGGCAAGGCATCATATTTTCTATACTGCTGAGCATTTTTGTCAATCATGTTTGGCTTCCCTTCAATATTTTCATATCTTTCTTGAAATGAGCTGTTCAAAATTGAACTCCAGCCAGAAGAGCTAAGAAGGGCAGGGTTATTTCCTGTGTGTTGTCTAGTTTGTACATCCCTCTGTAATGTTAGCCTTTCTACAACATCCAAACATTTCTGACTTGTGTTCAACAATGATACAATCAAATCACTAGATGAGCTTCTAAAACATGGCTACACTCTCGGGGGGTTTTGGTGGGCTTTTTTCCCATCCTGTACCCATGTGGCTGATTTTTTCTTAAACTTGTAATTCCTGGATTCCATACAATCTTTTTTTCAGATAATTTCTTCAGTTGTCTATGATAATTTTTATTTTTCTTCCTACTCTTCTACACTCCAACCAACTGTAAAATTTCACAAGCATGATCTCTCTTTCCTCCTGAAGTCATGAAAATATTGAAGACGCTTAGATTTAGGGCAGCACGACACTGGATAAGTCCTATCACTGACTATTGCTAATAGCTCTCTGGAACTGATATCCATGCACTTTAAAGTCTGCACAAGACTTCCTTAGGATCCTCAGAAGATGATCAAAAACCTCGTTAAAAGGAAAATATTCAATGCCATTACTGTATTAGCTGCTCAGTTACCGCGTAAGCAAAATAAATTAGGCAGAATTTGTTCTTGGCAAGCTCGTAATCTGATGAAATGTTTTCCACTTTGTCAGAAGATACTAAACAAAAACTACTAAAACTTGACATTTTGACCACTGAATAAAGGTTAACTTGCATCCAAGATTTTAAAAAGAGTTTGTTGAGTGTCTGTTTAAATTGCAAATATAATTTTCCAGTAAGTTTGGAAAGGGTAGGGAAGTTCCAGTAGAATACAAGAATCCTAATGTCACGCCAATATTCATAAAAGCTAAATAGAATGAACCAGTTATAATCCTTGCCTTCCTAAACATTAGCCTGGCTATCTAAACAACTGATGAAGGAGTTCATTAATAAAGATTAGGAGAAAGTGGTGTAATAGAAGTCAATTAAGTTGGCCTTTACAGGAAATTGTGTTTTCTCAAAAGACTTTGCATTTTAACTGTACTAATATTTTGATTGATTAAAATTCAAGAATTCATACAGTATTGCCAAACTTTTGTGACATGTTTGTCGTGTTAATGGGTTCCACTTTATAAAAACAAACAAAAACACAATGAAGAAATATACAACAGCAACAACACAAGAAAACCATAATAGAAGACAAGCAAATTGAGTGGTAACTGAAATGTAATTGTTTGCAGGAAGTCATCTCTGAGTGGGTAGGTTTCAGAAGGAAATCCAGAGATGATGATCTAATGTTAAATTGTTTTCCATTTGTATTGCATTTGTGGGGAACTCTGTGAAGTAATTTCTGACGAACTTTCAGCTGACCAAATGTTAATGGAAATATGGATAAGACAGAGAAATTTCCTATAAGCCAGGTACAAAGAAACCAGAAAACATTTTAAAGATATCACCTATAAAATCATATATTTAAGAGCAAAAATATCCATCTCAGAATTTTATGTGTATGTCAAAAGTCTCATAAAGCCCTGACTTTGACCTGTTGCAAGTCATGGTTTTGAACAGATGACATTGCAAGACTATGGGCAAAGGATGTTATGTTCTATAACTGCATGAATAAGAATGTATTGAGCTGAAATAAGAACCTTATTATTTCTGTTCAATGAATTCCTGTACTTGGCACCGTTCTAAAAATAGCGTGTCTCATTCTGGTCATTACAAGGTTGGTGAAAACACAGATAAACATGTCGTGTTCTTGAAATCTCAATATTTACTTTAAAAAAAAGTAGGTAAGAAGTCACTTGACTGAAGCAAAATGTTTTAAAAGTCCTCATCTGCATACAGTGAGTATTTTAAGGCTATTATTAATCTTTAGACAATTTTTTCATATTTCAGTAGTTGCAAATAGCATAAGGAAAAACAAAAATGTGTAAGCATCTAAAATCTAAATATGTAAACAGTGTGTCTGTGTACTAAGGGGAAACTGGCCAACCCATTCATATATTTAGAAAACTGGAACAGAGGAATAATTTAAAAAATACATTCATATTCCTTAAACTTCCATATTTTGTTATATAATGTAATAAGAAATGCCGGAATTTCAGTCTTTGAAAATGGAAATAGCAATTTTATTTCCACTGTTTTTTTCTCCATATGAGATCCCCTTTTTCAATTAGTTCTGCTACAGATTCCTACCTGCTTTTTTGGTATTCTCTTTTACTTCTCAAATAAATTAATTACCATGGACTTTTTTCCCTACAGTTTCTCAAATGGGCCTGCAGAGAAGGGAATAAAACCAGCCAAGACACAAGTCATTGAGCATATAATGGTACGTGACTAACAAGTCTTGCACAACCTCATACAGAGTGAGCAATCAATCTGAATTTCACTTCTGAGGTCCCTCAGAAACTAACTCCATACCTACTTGAGAAAAATAACTGTAGGGATGAATAGTGATGGTATTTGTGCTCAACCTGTTAGATCTTCCAGACAAGAATGAACAATAACATCATCTCCCATGAAACCACAAATAGTGCAACTCATTTGTTTAAATACACCACAAAAAGTCATGTAGAGGAGTACATTCTTTGGAAACAAAAGTGAGCTTGCAGTTTTGCAGTTTTTTTCTAACCTTTTGCAGACATAAACATTACTCACTTTCTGAGTTTTTCCTGTAATCTGTCCTAATTATATTTGTACAGTATGTTTTCATCATTAGAATGAACTAAACTGGCATAGAGGAATTTTTAAACTGCCACATTGAAACCACATTGATACACAGTTCAATGTTCTCCTTAATGAAAGGTGTAATTTTATGAACACTTACAACTTGCAAAGGAATTTTGTGATTTTTGACAATTTAGAAGTCAATTTTTATGGCTTCCATCTCACAAATGTTCTTATAAGATATTACACACCCAAAAGATACTCCTCTCCATTACAGAGAACTTTAAAATTAATAGAATAAGAGCACTGGTTCTCTAAGAACTTCCAAAGACTGCTGAGTTGGTTACAGTTTTGGGAACAGGAGACATCATAGATATCATTTACTGATTAATCCAAAAGACCAATAATGCATTTTTTACAACAAAGATAATCCATTTCTGTGAATGGTGGACGGCTGAAAAGGAGATGAAGGGAAAAATGCAGGGTTGGAATGACTGACAAGATGACAGTATTTCCTACGCTGCTTGAATAGCATCCCATAGCTATAATGTTAATCTTGAAACATGCCTCTAGCAATATGTTCATAGCATAAATGAAAACATAGTGCCAAATACATACCTTGAATTAGGTGAAGCCTGCTGAAGCTAGTACATTATGGAGTCCATCCTTAACAATTGATCATTCATCTAATAACTGAAATCTGTCAGCACAGAACTCCAGAACACACCCGAGGATTTGACAGGAAATCTCATTTTTACCATATCCGGAAACTAAAATTCACCACTTAAATATTTGCTTAAAAATCTGGTCTAGGCTTTGATAGATCTGAGATGTTCCAAATATTTTGAATTAAACTGAATGGAGATTCACCCAGATGATTTAAACTTACTTTTACATTCAGGTATGCCATGTTTGCTTGCTCCCAAAAGACTGTTTTAGTAGATGAGAGGTGGTATGCTGGTTGCTTGGGGAAATAGGATATATACCAGCCTGTACTGGTATATGTATAGCTTAAAATACTTTTTAAAAATATATTTCTGATAGCTTATGACTTAGGTTGAAAAGTTAAATTCTAGGAAACTGGGGAAAAAGGAGCTTTACCTATATCTATGGGACTTAATTGCCTTCACTTGCATGTGAGGCACATAAATGTATTAACATGTAATTGTAATTGATGGGTAACATGTAGGTCCACAGTAACACTGCCCACTTGCCCATGCTGCTTTTGGTCCCCTCAAAATGGGAGGGACCTCCACATTATGCCATATGGACATGTCATCTGCAGCTGTTGTCAGACTGTGACATTCTTTAGTGCTCTCCATTCAATTTAGTATTTTTGGATTCCCATTGTCTTGCTGCTGCTGCTGTTGCTTTAAAGTTTTGCAAAGCACAATGTTTTTGTTGTGTTTTGTCTCTTGAAGTGGTCAGAAAAAAATAATTTTTAGGAGTTTAGGTCTGGTCATATGCATAACAACCAAGAGGCTAACAAATGTCATCAGTCAGAGAGACACAGAGCATTTCTATCTTGGAGACAACTCACGACCTTAACCGGATCAGAAAGGCTGATCAGAAAGTCCAATGTTCATTAGACTCCAAGCCTGACTACTGTCTGTCAGCAGGTCACCCAGCTGTGCAATGAATTTATAAACCACATCCTTTAAGACCTTTCACTCTCATGAGAAACTTTTTCTTGAGAGAACTGATCTTATTCTGGAGAAACAGAAGGGTACCAAACAGCCTCTTCCTGCTTTGCTGAGCTGACCCCAGGGACAACAACTTACAAAGAGAACAGGTGGCAGATGACTCCTACTTCTTTTTCCATCCCCTCCTTCTGCAAGCAGAACATTTGAATTTCTGCTGTTTAGCTTACATGGCAGCCCAGTTTGTTTTGCCTTGTCCACTTTAGATTTCATAATCTCNCTCCTCTCCCATCCCTTCCCCTCTATTTCACTTTCAGCAGGTATCTAATATCCCCTTCTCATGAATGACAATAAAGTACAGAATTTTGTATTATGAGGAAAGAAAACATTTGCTTTTAGATGTATGTCACCCTTCTTATTTCTGAAAGATTTTTTCTAACCCAGAGCAAACAATTAACAGATATTACAAAAAGTTGTTTCACGCCTACCAAGAGCACTAGACAGCTAGAGCAAATTTGTCAGTCTGGTATTGTTAAGTGCATCCCTGGAAGCTGCTGAGCCCCTAATAACACCATTTAAAAGCACCAGACTGCAAGGCTGAAAGACTTTAATTAGATAGTTTAAAGTTAGAAGGCTTTTAATTCCTACAAACTAAAGTCCAGCTGAAGAAAAAAAGAATCATCCAACTGCACATGCCAGCTTTTCATTTGCCCTGTTCCTCATGCCCATCTATGGCTCATAGCCACTACAATCTCACATCCATTAAAAATTATTTATGAAAACGTCTCTACTGAATGATTTTCTACTGTAGAAAGACACTGAAAGGTATTTCTGATTTGAACTAATCATACATATGCATATTTTCTGGAATTAACTTAAATACTAGTTATCAAAATATTTCTGTTAAATTTTTGTTTTCCAGATTTTCCAGAATGCTTTTTTATGCAAGATAGGCTTTATTTTATTTCAAAAAAATACATAGAGTTTTCATTATCTTCTCTCTTCAAAAGCATAGAAGCTTAGAACTACTGGATCAAATTTAATTTGCAACCAAAAAATTATTCTTTTGTCAAATAAAAAATGCGATGGGAGAGGTATACTTTCAGTAAAAAAAGCTGAAGTGGGGGTAGAAGGGAAGGGAAAATGCAAGTTTGAGATCACCCATGATTATTTTCTTTACTTCATTTGAGTATTTTGAGATTTTGGCTAAGAAAGAAGTGTTGAAATGCCGTGACCAAAACTGAAATTGTGGTATTTTTGGACAGAGTGGAAACAGGAAGGATTAATAACCTCACAAAACAGCCTTTTTCTCTTGAGAATTCCAGCTTAATTTTGTAGTTTAATGTTGCAATATTCTTTTCAACTTGAAAATATAAAACAAGTCTACTGAAAGATTACTTCATATTTCCAGGTAAAGCAATATATTTTAGTGCAAGAACAATGCAAATGTGCATGTTCATATGTGCCAAGGGAGATGTGCCTGTGACATGGCAAAGCTCTGAGACGTTACATCTCACAGTTCTAATTTGAGAGCAAGTGCCTGCAGAAAATATTCATGACTACAAAAAAATGTCCAAGTTTCACAGGACCCTCAATGAATTGCCACAAAAAGATGACCTCTGCAAAAATTTTGCATCCTCAAGACTAGAAGAGGTTTGGGATTTCTTTCTCTGGAACAATACCTATGTTCACAATTTTTCCTTTAATCCCTAGGTCACACCTGTACCATGCAGCACCCAGTTGCTGAAAACCATCAAGAGCTGTGAGGCAAAGAATGAATTTCAAGGACCCATGCATAACAGTTTTCCTGAGTACTTCCCTTTCTAAGATGTGTTGGAATTCACAGCTAAAGTTTTAATTTCCAGACACTTCTTTTACTCTATCAGTTTCAATTTCTTGATTCTTGCTTATGTAATTTGGGGGCATAGCTCAGCAATTTTGTCCAAAGCCTTACCTGGTTTGACACAGCCTGGTTTGAAATGTTTTGACACATCTAGATGACAGAGATTTGGGGGTCCTCCTCTTCCCTGGACTTGCAAAATCCTTGTGTTTTTGTGTATTGACATTTTTAAAAAAGCTAGGGTCCATTCTTTGGCCCTGAAAGCAAGTAGGCTAGCCACTCCACTTTCCAAAACAGGCTGACCAAATCCAACCTGGGTATTGCTAATGATTGCAGGTCTGTGTGTGCTCCTGATTGTGCCTAGTTACATCCCTGTAACGGTTTGAACAATTTCTCAGCACAGATAATCAAGGTTCATACCTTGTGACCATCCTTGCCTATGCCTGTTTGAACCTTGTGTGTTCCTTCTGAAGAGCAGAAAGCACACTGGATAGAAATCCAAATGTCACCAGCCCTGACTGATGGCTTCTGCTACCTGGATGTAGTTGCATGATCTACAGAACTTTGGTGCAGCCAAATAAAAAATTAAACATTTTTGAGGATAATGGTTTTCTTTGTTTCTTTGGGCCATTTTAGCTATCTGGGAAGATCAGAAGGAAAATATTATCCCCATATGTTGTTTATTTCCTCTGGATCCAAAATGGTTTTGCTTCTGGGCACACTTAGCGAAAGCCAAAGATACAAGCTGCAGGAAAACTGCAGGAACAAAATAGCTGTGCTCTCTCTTCCTTCTTTTAATAGCTGCAGTTAAGGAGTCTCAGGTTCATCTTTCTGTGTTCTGTGATCAAGAACAAACATATTTTTTTGACTAAAGTTTGTGATGTGCTAGTAGAAAGCCTTTACCCCTGGCTGCTGAAGCTCTTCCACTTAGAAAAAATACTGAGATGTTTAGGTGGAGGTGACTATGAGAAACTGTGTTCTAGTTGTTTGTACAGACTGATGTTAGGAAGGCCCAGTTTGTAGTCCGTGTTCCAGATGGAGATGCAGAAATCTAAATAGTTATTTTTACAGCTGTAAGGCCTTTAAAAATTGATTACTGGTAATCTCATGCAAGAAAGGTTGCATTTGCATGAAATTACTTTTCTCGATTTAATACATTTTTTCTTATCCCAATTTTTTCTGAAGACAGAATCAGCAGTGAAAGCCTTCCTTCATGCTATCTTAGAGACCATTTCTCCCCACTCTTCTGATCACAAAACATCACTGAAGCCACTGGAACACTTGTTCCTGTGAGAACCAATTTGCCTTTATACTGTGTATAAGCATGAACCGTTCCAGGTTCAGGTGTCAAGTTACCAACTTTGTACAATTTGGCAAGTGACCCCAGCTTGTTCTGTGTACCAGGGTCTCTGTCTGCTACTCTACACCACCAAATTGAAGTGGTTTGTAGCTGTCTTTAGAGCAGTGCACGGGTGGTAAACTCAGGAGTTCACCAGCGTGAGGCAACAGCTCTCTGCAACCACTCCCAGAGCGTGCATGATAGTTTGGGAACCATGGAACTAGGCAATGGCTACAAAGGGCTCTGACAGGAAATTGCTATGTCAGTGCTAAGTATTATTATTATTTTGCTAGCTAGAAAAACCCAAAAGATAATGATATGATACACAATACACCATACTAGAGCGGAAGACATACTTGTCCTTGGTTTTGGTTACAGTTTTGTGGAATCAAAAATGGAGGGGAGCCGTGTCTTTCACTGCCCATAAAATGAGAACAGCAAAAAGAGGGCTGATATCTAATATACTACTGTTAAAGAAAAGCACATGAAAATGTCAGGGAAAAGAATGCTTATGAACCATATCTGGCCAAGATGGATCTGATTGATCCTGGCTTGTCCTACCAACACAAGATCCAGAACATCTCCCACTTCCCCACATGCAGAAAAAAGCCATGCTTGGGGAAACATGAAAACTTTGTCTTCTCACCTGAGTAGTCCTCATCCTGGAGATGTTGACCCTCACATTTACCAGCATATATTGACAAACACCTTCACTTTTACAAGTATATAGTGGTGAACATATTTTTGCCAATTAAGTTAATCAGTTTTGGATTTCTACTCATTGCATCTAATTTGTTTTCCCAGAGGATTCCTGCACAACTATGCTTCATACCTCAACCCTTCCCAAACTATGTGAAATGTGAATGACTTGCAATTCTCACTTTGCAGAAAAGGAATTACACCACAGAAACAAAGCCCAGATTTTACACCTGGATTAGACATCTCATTTTTTGCAGGATTGCAGTGAGTATGAGTTGCTTCCATATCTCTGAAAGTTAAGTGAAGTGCTTGAAATCACACAAGCTACTTGGGACTGCTTGGAATAGCTCCAAGTTTTTCTAGGTCCAGACGGAACAATATAGGCAGTGGGCTAGGATCAATGTTCCCGCCTTCTGACCTTTTAAACTCATATTAGTAAGATTTTATTTGCAAGTAATAAGGCAAATGTACTCACCAGTTTGAAGGTTGACCGCAATAATTTTACTGCGACCACAGAGTTGCATGCCCCATGCTATAGAAAATGCAAAAAATGCTATGACCTGTGATGAAATTATTAGTGTTGGCCCTATGGGATATAAAGGGCAATATCAGAAATGCTGGTTAAATGCTGTTTGTACACTGCACCCCTCCCTTAAACACCAACCTCTAATAATATATCACAAGACACCAAGTCAGCATACAGATGTCTAATAATCAGTTATTTTGTGGGTAGTGTCTGGCCTTGCTGAAAGTGGGTCCAATCCCACACAAGCAATACTAACCCTTGCAAATACAGTCAGAATCGGCTTGCAGATAAGGGCAGGAGCAGTCAGGACCAGTTCAGGATTTTATGGTATTTAAATACCCCATAAAGAATCAGTAATCCCAGGCGTGTAATTACCATCACATGACTGGAACTCAGAAATAATGCCTCATTCTTAAAGGATGCTTTCCAGCAGTGCATCCTGAGTGGCTTTAAAAAGAGAGACACATCTTCACCCTTTTTACAATGTGGGAAATCAATGTACATCAAGGTGTAAAATGAAAAGTCAGTAGTCTAGACAGGAATAAATCCCAAGAGCCTGATATGCTCTTCTCCAGTGCATTGGGGGTGCTTTGAAGAGCTAGTCAGGTGTGGAGTCACAGCTTCTACCTTCAAATCTATCATAAAACCCATTGTGCTCATTATAATTTCATTCTGTACATCCTGTAGACTCATGGATGTCACCAGAATTGCTTTTATTCAGCAGTCATGAATGTATTTTTGGGGTTTTTTTTCTTCATAATTTACCTGTGAAAGAAAACAAGTACAGAGACATTAAAAGTGGAGGGACATGAGTTATGCCTTCCCTTACTCTTAGGTCCTGATTCTCCCCACTTATGAATCAGCTAATACATGAGAAGTCATAAAGATTTTATTAGGATGTTTAATGCTTCAAGCTAAGTCAGTGCATAAATGAGGAATATTATTCTTATAACTCTACTTACAGCAGTATTCAAGTATTTCTGAAGTGACTCAAAGTGAGAGGTAAAAGATCTACTGGAGTTTGAAAGCTGTCATAAACATCTTTTTTGCCTTTTGAGCATAGAAAAGCCACCCATGATTGAGTACAAGGTGAATGAGGATGAATCATAGATTAGATTTCTGTTGTTTTGGGTGAGTTGTGTAGATATGGTTTGTTTTTACAAAGAGGTACTCAATAGTGATTTCTAAAATAAAAACACATTCCCCTCCTCTTCCCCACTCCAATGTTATTAGGATTTCTTCCAACTGTCATTGCTGTGTCTGAGTGCTCATTCTGGCAAAAAAAAAATCCATTTAGTCTTGTCTAGGGTTTTCAGTGGGAGTCTGGTGGCTCAGACTCCAGGAAAAAATCAAAGGTCCTATTAAAGTACTTAAAGGACTTGAAAACATTACCGCTGACCCATTTCCCATGAAATAGGACAAAGAGTCAGCTTTGTCTTGCACTTTTGCAGTGGCCTCTAGTCATCCCATGTCTCTTCTCTGCCCAGTACTACAGATAGGATAATTTGGTGATTGTAGTTCTTCAACGTCTGACTACATCTGTATAACTACACGGGTCAACTTATCTTACTCACAGCTGTCAGTTTACTCCAGTCACTCCACTTCTCCTTCAGCACTTCCCATACCACATATTCCCAGCTGGAGGTTACTGCTACATCTTACTCTTCTCCTGAGCTGTTTCTACAAGGAGTGACCTTTCCAGGGAAAATGAGCTGTTCTGATTTAGGAGATGTACACAGCTGTTCTTTGCTAGCCCCTGGCCGAAACAAGATACAAGATATTTACAGCCATGCTGTCAACACAACTGCAGAATAATGGATCAGATGCAGTAATTTTTATGGCCCATACAAAATCAGCTGCAGGTCACCTTTCCCTTGATACTTCCCTAATCTGGTTGTCTGTGGTATTCATGTATACACATATATGTATGTTGCATACATATATGTCACCCTAAGCTTTCTTGCCTTGTGAGTGTTTGCAATTCTGTAGAGGAGATTCTCACGAAGCTTTATGTAAACTATGTATATATTTAGAATTATCTACTTTGTTTACATATTTCTCCTTTGGGAGGAGAAATATGATTGATGGTGATGTTCACCTACAAGGTCGGAGAGGTGGCAACCTGTGTAAACAATCTTTTGCCTTCTGTAAAAAGTGTATATAAAATGGAATCAGAAAAATTAAAAAAGAACTTTCCTGCCTGACTTTCTGCTGTCTGCCTCATCCTTTGTGTGTCCAATATTGCGACACATATATACATGCATATATGTTTCACATACATATCTGTATGTGTATCTTATATATATTATATACATACATTTATG